>JAJGOT010000050.1:902500-1245000 GCA_022457155.1 Cladopsammia gracilis | reverse complement strand
ATACGCATTTTCGCGATCGGATTTTACGAGATAATTCGTACTTTAACTACATTGCTCGGTTAGTATGCTTATATTCCACAGTTTTTGCCTTCTTTTATCTAAATTCTGTAAGTTTTCATTCAAGAAGATATGATTTTTAAATAAGAATAGCTACGTTTAAGCTTTCGCACTGCTGTGAATGAATTACGCTCGACTTTCCATTTGTAGAAAAAATTGAAAAGTTTTTAAAGTTAATCTTCAGCTTTCCACGGTTTCGCTGTAGGCAAGAACATTTCTCTATCCTCACCGCAGGCAAACACAACAGCCGTTTATTCTACCGAGGGAAATAAACTGATAGAAATTAGTTCACTTTGTGAAGAAGTTTTTTGGTTTCTGAATGAAGAAGTTGTGAAGATTATCGCCGGTTACTTTTTTTTACGCGTCGTTTCAGTTTTGCTTTACGCGGTGCGTAAAGACATTTCTTGAAAAGCTGTACAAGTATATCAAGATTTCTCGGCAAATCGCAGAATTAAAGTAGGAAAAAAATAAATAAGTTATTTACCGGCCTTGGTCGGTCCGTATAGGAAAAAACTGTGCCCTCGGTCTCGAGTACGGCCCTCGGCCTGCGACCTCGGGACCTCCCGGCCGGTAAATAACATATATTTCTTTTCTCTGTTGGATTGATTAATTGCGCGAGCTTATCCCTAATTCAGTCATGTTGAAACCTCAAAATTGGAACACTTGAAGATTTGATTCAGTCTATTTTTGGACCAGTCAAACCCGGTCGTTTGGGCACCGAATAAATACATTTATTGCAATTGTGGAATTGTTAAATAAACTTGTTTTATGTACCCATATGCTATAGTGGGGCGGGGGCGTTTTTGAGCTGGCAAGTCTCTCATATATATCTCTCTTCTCTATTCTAAGCATTTTGAGCACGGGAAGGGGGGAAAGGGGGGGAAAGGGGGGAAAAGGGGGGGGAAAGGGGGGAAAGGGGGGGGGAAGGGGGGGAAGGGGGGAAAGGAGGGGAAGGGGGGAAAGGGGGGGAAGGGGGGAAAAGGGGGGGAAGGGGGGGAGGGTGAGAAGGGGGGGGGGGGTGGTTAAACTGGTAAGTCTCTTTTATATATCTCCCTTTACAAGCTCTGTACTCTTAGTTTTTTGAACACTTCAAACCATAATCGGGAATGGAACGAACTTCGACACTTCTCGCTCGTTTTCCATGATAAGAACATTTATCCCTGTACAGTTTTTTCGTGGCATCTGAAATGGCTACTGTCTTTGTTCTGCCAACTGGTTAAATCACTTCAACAATTATAACCAGGGTCCAAAAGGCTTTTAACATCTCCAGGTTTTCAGGACCTTAAAATCAACAGCTGCCTAAATGAAAAGTGGATGGGGGTGACAAGGGAAGGGAAGGGGGGGGGGGGGAGGGCGGCGGGTTGGGCTTGATCAAAGGAGCTAGAACCAGTCTCGAACTCCCTTAACCCTCCTTCGACACCGTTTTGTTTATCAGTTAGCGGTGGCGAATTGTCTTTCACAAGTTTTGCCTCTCGCAAAATTTTGTTCTCATTTTTAAGGTTACAGTGTACCTTCAGATCGAAAATTTATCGAATTTTTTTTTTGGCGTCAAAATAAAGTTTACAGAATGAACTTTCATTCAAAAAAAAAGTTATCGAAAAATTGTGAAAATTGACGGAGAAATGACAGTATAACTTTTGTGGGCGGAGTTTGTTTATGAGGCGATATGTTTTTTTAAGCGCTGTTTTCTCAAAGTTAATTTTTCGCTTGTTGGGGACACTTTAAAGAGCTACAACTCAAAGGAAATTTGTTCGATTTTCCTCAAATTTGGACAGAAGTTAGGCTAACATATAACCAACAAAAACGTGTCGGCGAATTTCTTATTTCCGAAAACTTTTCAGTCAAGAGCCATTTCCGTGCGATCATTCCAATTTTTTTTCTCCCTTTTTCGAAAATATTCTGTAACTTTTCATTGCAATTGAAGATGGGAAATCGCCGACACGTTTTTTTAGCGCTTCGTGTCCGGAAACCCGAGAACAAATCAAATTAGCAAAATACAATAATCGCTTTGAGTTATAGCGTTTTAAAGCTTATTCGGATGTTCGAATTTAGACGTCGTAAAAAATTCGACAATTCACTTTATTACCAAATGGTTTCCATATTTAGATAGCCAGCTCTATAAGCTTTAATTTGATATCTGGGTTTAGGTATGTTAAGTGTAATCTTAAGACACTAGAGCTGTTATACTGAAGACACCCCCGAAGGTACACTGTAACCTTAAGCGGTTCTCCACGTAAAGTCTCGGGCTTGCAGAAAAAAAAAATGCCGAACTCGCCACCCAATCTACCACTTTAAAAAATGCGGTGTTCACACTGGCGGTTTTTGAGGCGCATTCTTAAGGAGGCTTTGGTTGCAATTTTAAATCCCCAGACCTATGTAAACTACCTGCGATTTGTTGCGATTTGTTGAGATTCATAGCGATTTGATAGCTTTTATAATGCGATCAAGCTAAACACAGCGCTTTAGATGCTAGCGTACTAAAATCTGCCACGAGTAACCCACAAAGAAAGCTACAACATTTCAAAATCTCTCTAAAAAATCATAAAATCGCAAGGACAATCGCTGGTAGTTTAAACATGTACATGCGATCTGAATCCGGTCGTCTTTACAAGCAAAGACAATTTTGCGGTAAAGTAGCGATTAGCTACAAAAATTACGCGTGAATGTTGGGTTCGCTTTGATATTTCGGCGAAATAAAGATTATTTTCGCTCCATCCCAACCGAGAGACCAGTTCACAGGCCATGTATAATCTTAATACTCAATATCCATCAGTTTTCCTTGGAAGGGCTAATTGACAAATGTATTTACTGCCTTAGTTAGAACCACTGGCTGTTTAGATAGGATACGCAGTTAGAATCAAAGGGCTCTTAAAGCCATCTCGTTAATGCGAGACAACGTAAGGTTAATAAAAAACAACAAGAATTGGAAACGTTGGGTGCCTTTGATAGGTAAATGTAGTAAAGACGTGATAGGTTATATGTGTAAAGCTGCTAAATGGTCTATTGAAGTTGAAAGATAGGTCTAACCGTAGAGTTAGACATTGCAGTGATAGAGGACTTAAGGGCGTGTGAATGTAAATAATTTTCATGTTAATCTAGCGCATTTGTTCAAAATAGTCTTCATTTTACTGAGGGGAAACTTCAACTTATATTAAGCGAATGAGGAGGCGAATTTGGTTGCTACGGGTGAAATTTGTGAGGAGGGATGGGGGTGGCAAAACTACTTATATTCAATCTATCTTGACTAGATAGCCCTTTTACTTAGTTAATTTTTCTATTTTTTGTATTCACAGTATTTTAGTAGCAATGACTTGTATGTCATTACAATGGCGATTTTCTTATCAATCGAAATTTGGGAAAGATGTACCAATTGAAGGTTAAAATATTTACTATCTTTATTTATTGATATTTAAACCGGCAGAACTAAAATATATTGCAACGATTTTCATTTGGGATTAAAATTGATTTACTGGCAATGTTTTTAAACAGCCAATTTATATGTGCAGTGTATATGTGAATGTAAAGTATGAGACAAAACAAGAACTTTGTGCATGTCAATAAGTTCAGTAAAAAAACTTAGAAAAGGAATGTTTTCTCTAAACACTTCACTAAGGTAGACTATTGCAAAAAAGGAAAATGAACATATTTTGTCGCTTTTTCCGTTGACTCAAAAATTGTGTACCTTCGGGCCGAATGGTGTCTCTTGTAGGAATAGAGCCAGTGATTAGGTTTCGTTTCCTTTTATAGCCAATTAAAAATGCGAGCTTTTTTAAAACATCTCGGCTTAAGAGGCCTTGGTAAAAGCGAAAAGCGACATGACCCCGAAAACTGCCGACACGAGACGTTCTGAACAGCGACAAGCGACTCGATTCCGTTTCAAAAATACGACAAATTACGACAGCGACATAATAAACACTGAAAATAAACAGGGACTTCAGAAAGTTGTACAATTTACCAATAAAAGTTAAACATTATTGACCATATCGTCCATATCAACACGCGACGGCCGACGGCCTGTTTTAATGATCTATTTATTTGTTATTGAAACGTCTACCAACCTCGTTCCCAAGGCCCGTCTCTTCCTCTCTCTTGGACGTGCAGTTGAGTAGACCCTAGAACATATCGGTGACTTTTGATTTTTGGCTAGACTTTCTCAAAGTCCGTTTTCGGTTTCGGTGGTCGGGCGGAGAACGGGCTTTTCTCGCCTGCAGCGCGCCATTTTTAACCGACCTGTTTTTACGACAACATTTAGAACAAAAGGCCTGTTATATCTTTATTTTGATCTGAAAGAAAAAAAATCCCTCAGGAACGTTCTTGGGGTAGACTTATTCTTAAAGCTAGGCTAAAATGCTTTTAGCGACGAGCAGGATTTGTGGGCTGTCGCCTTTTATAACAATTCAGTGTATCTAGTTATTTGAGCCGCATTTGAGAACTGTTTATTTTACCAGCCGGATGCGTGAACCATTAGGTCACACTTTATACACATAACAAGCCAGAGTGATCCGGAAGTTAAAAAAAAAAACGTAAGGTCTGGTTGCTATGAAGTGACATCATAGGCCTGCTTAGCAGCCGTCATCGTAAATGATTTGTGGTTTCCGGATAGCTGCAGCGTTTGACAATTAATCCTTGTACGTTAACAGATTGTGTACAAACTCCTGTGGATGTCAGCCTGTCATTTTTGAGGGGTTCGACTGCTTTTTGACATTTTAGGAGGTTGGATTTCAATAAAAAAAAAATATATGAGAAGAGCGGGAAAATTGAGTCATCCTTCCCGCGAGTGCATCGATGGCGTCTTTGACATTCGACGATCTGAGCTGCCTACGGTAAGAGATTTGAGAGACTGGTTTGTTCTAATTTTCGAAGATATGCGGCGTTTCTACCACGGTTCAGCTTGCAGCGTAAAACAATGGCGGTTTTTTTTTTTAACGGAGAGTTTACAAGGACGATCTGGATGTTGCTGTTGCTCGGCTTAATTCGCCATTCAGGTAACGTTCTATATCCTTTCTGTGTCACTCAGGAATATGATGAAAATTAATTTTGGATATTAAACAACCAATATTTTGAGACGCACATGGAATCTAGGCAGATGTTATATATCCTCTCTGGTTCACCCAGATTTGAATCCTGGCATCGCCGTATGCCTGAGCGCTCAAGGGATATATAACATTAATCAATATTTTGTGACCTACGTGAAATCTAGGCAAATGTTATATATCCTCTCTGGTTCACCCAGGTTTGAGTCCTGGCATCGCCGTATGCCTAAGCGCTCAAGGGATATATAACATTAATCAATATTTTGTGACGTACGTGAAATCTAGGCAAATGTTATATATCCTCTCTGGTTCACCCAGGTTTGAGTCCTGGCATCGCCGTATGCCTGAGCGCTCAAGGGATATATAACATTAATCATGCAATATTTTGTGACCTACGTGAAATCTAGGCAAATGTTATATATCCTCTCTGGTTCACCCAGGTTTGAGTCCTGGCATCGCCGTATGCCTGAGCGCTCAAGGGATATATAACATTAATCAATATTTTGTGACCTACGTGAAATCTAGGCAAATGTTGTATATACTCTCTGGTTTACCCAGGTTTGAGTCCTGGCATCGCCGTATGCCTGAGCGCTCAAGGGATATATAACATTATATTAATCAATGTTTTGTGACGTACGTGAAATCTAGGCAAATGTTATATATCATCTCTGGTTCACCCAGGTTTTAGTCCTGGCATCGCCGTATGCCTGAGCGCTCAAAGAAAATATAACATTAATCAATATTTTCAGACGCACGTAAACTCTAGGCAAATTGTTATATATTATCTCTGGTTCACCCAGGTTGGAATATTTGTTGTGTGCAACAAAGCAAGCATTACAATAAAATTATTACAACTGTTATCCCAAAAATGCTGTCAACAATAATTTCGCTTCCTATCTTCTTTGTGTGAGCCGTAACAGACAGGTAAACAGAGGAAATCCACATTTAGCAATAACCGTCTTTTATACTAACTACGTGTTACACCGAACTTCAAGTTCAATATAAATTATAGAACGACGACATGGTTGTCTTGTTCACCGCAAAACAATGTTTATATTTGTACCCAGGTCGCGGTGTTTCCGAATTACCGAATCGCTACATTTCGCTTAGCTTGAATATACCGTGAAAATTTCCGGACAGAGTTGACTTTCATACTCGTCCGCGCTGTTTAATATTCAGTTGTACAAAACCAACAAAAATCTAAATTTCTTGTTTTGCAAATATCTAAGCGGCTGACGTTTTCTGTTATTGTGCTATTTCTAATGCCAGGACCCTTCATTAAATTTATTGTGCCCATCATGAAGATACTTCATAAAAACCATAGAGTTTTTGTTTCAAAGCTACATCTCACAAGCAATTTCCTGTCAAACCGCAGCAAGATCTCTAAAACCCTCATGAAGATAATTAAAAACGTGCATGAAATGAATTTTCACGCCTAAAGATTATAACGCCTTGGTGCAAAAGTTCACGCTTTACGTGGAACAGAAATCGTGTTCAGAAGGGGTTTGATTACATTGGTATGCTGGAAGTTACAAGACCTCCCTCTGAGATATAGGGCAAATTGCCCTATATCTCAGAGGGAGGTCTAGCTATTTTTTTGGTTGCTAAGAGCGTCTGGCTCGTTATGTTTTCGCGCCAACAATATGCAAATTAAATTCGATATCGTGCAGACGAAACAAGTCGACTCGCGACTTCGTCGCTCGCTTTTCGCAACTTCGTCGCGCTCTCGTGGGCTTCGCAGTCTACTTTTGGCAAGTCTAATTTTTGGCGCTCATTTATTTCAAAGTCATTCATCGTGTTCTGAATTCTGGTCATCTTATATGGTCAAATAAGGGTCAATAAGTAACTCTTCCCGTATCACAAGTGGGTTGGGTGATTAGGTTTGGCGGTGGAATTTTTCTTTTTCCTGACATGCAACGGTGTCGAATTTTTTTTTCAGCTTTATAGCTATGCAAGATTTTTTTTTTTTTTAATACAATTTTTTCTTCAAAATCAAGGATGTGTGGACATAAGTTTAACATAACTGCTTGCCTATAGGAAAACCACATTTAACACTTAAATGTCGGACTGCTCTGCATAAAATGCCATTGAAATTAACATTATTAGAATTTTTGTTCTTTGGCTTTTAATACCAAGATTATAAATGTACCAATACTGACCTTTAATAAATGCGCTTAAACTTTCTCCATTTTCTATACCTCATTTAAGGTTAACTTTTTGACATTTGGCATAAATGTACACTGTAGGGAGAACCCACCCCCCTTGCTGTATGTTCAGATGGTTAGTCCCTGAGAGATTGGTGCATTTTTTCTTGAAATAGGTTACAAAGTAGTGACAGGCCTGCACGGCTCCCGCTGTTCGCCAATGTGATGTTCTCGCCTTTAGAGTTTCGCTATAACGAGTATGTCTTTAAGCGATTTCCCTCTTTTATAGGAGATAATTGTAGGCTCTTTATATATCTCCCTCAGCAACAGTTGGTTCTGTATTAAATGCCATTTATCCATAAGGATTTTCTTTAAATTGGACACCGCTGGTGATATTGTGTGACAAAAAGTAGAATTTTCTTGCATCCTTTTTCCTTCTGTCGAAGGGCCGACTTTCTCTATTCGAATTTCATATTTGAGAGGACTTTATGAACCAGAGTATATGGATACCCTCTCAAATGTAGGCGTGATTTCTATTTTCTTATATTCTCTTCAAACGTTATTTTGCGTACGTCGAGGATAGACGTTTCTTTAAATCTATCACCTTTGTCGACGCACGTATCCGAGAAAATAGTTTCTTTCTCTGAGATTTCAGTCGTAAATGTAATGGTTTTGGTGATATCTGTTAGCCTGTTCAATGAACCCATTTATATATATTTCCTCTATGCTGGTGTTCCACAAAGGGAACACGTCATCGATATATCTTAATTCAGGGACCGTGTAGCATATTTTGTATTGGTGGGGCTAGCTCGCGCATAGAATGAGCTCAACGAGCGCCGAACGCGCGAGCTTATCTAGGGGGTCCGGGGGTATGCTTCCCCGGAAATTTTTAAAATTTAGAGCTTCTGAAATCACCGGAAACGAGTTTATTTCTATCAATCCTAAGAAAATTTTGTCAAATTTTTATCACCATTCTGTTAGTTTTTTTTTTTTTTTGCACAAAAACGTACATTTAAAACATAGTTATAATATGGTATGGCGTTCATTCAAAGTGACAAAAGCTTAATATTAAAGCCAGTCCTTAATTTATGTTCTTTTACCATTTAAAGTGGATTTCACCAAACAGAACAACTTATCAAGAAAAAAGAAATGTCTTAAAGTTTTCGCGTTGGACCTATTTCGGGTTCATGATATGCTAGTCCAGTTAGTTGGCTATATGAAGGAGGTCAGCGTCAGTAAATGTTCCAATGTTACGTTTGCGGCTATCATTTCGACTGACAAATTCGCTAGCCACATCAATTAACAAGTCGCCAGTGTCAGTTCCTGTCTTGTGCGTATTTAAGATCCACTTATGTCCAGAAATGCACGTAACTCGGACCTTGGGCTCTTCATATTACACACAATTATTTGTAATTTCCATATGACTTCATGTTTGACAGAATTGCTTGTTAAGATTGCAACATTTGTTTAATCTCTGTTGGGTCATCTTTGCTCGCATCCCGTTTGCAACGCCAATCGCCCGTGCACGGATGGAAACGAAACTTCGGTCGCTAACTTCTGATCGTCTAAACTTAATTGTCAAAGAACATATTGATATAAAAAATAACGCGAACGCTTAGAGACATGTTGAATTTGATCGATTGAAATGGATGCGATTACAAAACACGTGATTCTACAGAAACATGGGACAACAGAAAATTCGCATAATGCTTAATGGGTACAGTAGTCATTAATCATTATGCGAATTTCCTGTTGTCCCATTTTATCAGTGTAATGAAACAATAGTTGCGTTATACATGTAACTGTTTTCTTTAATAAGACAGTTGTGTCATAGTCGGCATTGTTGTGGTCATTGTAAATGTTGTTGAGCGAACCAAAAAACTACTTTGGGTTTGCTTTTAACACAAAGATTAGAAGTACTTTTCGAAATGCAAAAAAGAAAAAAAAGTTCCCGGCAAAATTATTGGTGGGGCTATAGCCCACCTAGCCCCACAGCTCCGCGGTCGCCCTTAAGATTTCGGGTATGTACTTGGTGTATCCCTTATTATTTTGTATTTAAACACTTAGTTTTTATTTCAGTAGAAAAAGAAGATAAAAACAGCAGAATGGGGAATCGAACCCGGGTCGTATGATCTACTCCATGCACACTATCCACTGTACCACCGAGGACTAGCTGCCGGAAATTGTAATTTTTAAGGGATATAAGATAATATGCTGCCAGCCCAGACCATATATAAGAACTAACCCTTTCGATACACTGGAAATACTGGAATCAGTGCTTAACCTTAAATACTAAAATCAGTGCTTCAACCCTAGATATTGTAATCCGACCCTAAATTACACTGCAATATATCTAAATACATTACAATAAGGGATACATGAAGTACCATACATTATGATCAGGGATACACCAAGTACCCAGGAGATTTCGGTCTCAACCGCTGCCATGAAAATGTTGGCAAAAGCCACTGAATTTTTGTTTTCATAGGGGTGCCATGTGCAAAATGCGGTAAAATGTTAGTCATTTGACTATACTTTGATTTACAAAGTGTATATAAGGTGCCAAACAAATTTCAATGCATTGGCATGGAAAGACCTTGGTTGGATATTTTTTTCTTGCTCGAGATCAGTGTAGGAATTTTTTTCCCCGAGGTATTTCCTTGCAAGATATTTTTTTCCCTCAAAATGAGTCTGCAGGATATTTTTTTCTGAAATCACCCAGCCCCCCCCCCCCCCCCCGCCCCTCAAAAGTCAAATGGTCGGCCCCTTACGAAAGACATCAGAGCTGTCAAAGCCAGGCAGACACTGAAAATCAATTCTCACTATCTTTTGCCGTTTCTCGCGTGGGATGATTTTCACGCGTGCTCGCGTTTCGCTCGTTCTACTATCCCTGAGGGAAAAGCAGGGACTGCTTGCAGTCTACTAAGTCCCAAGCTGTTGCAGTGCTATATTTTTCTGACTTTTCTGTCTTTTCGCGACAAAATTATCAACAAAAACAAAGGATATTTATTTAACAAATAAATGATTTTATGCACTGTAGCAGTGAATCTGTTCTGCGGCTTCCGGTCAGGTGGTCGTAAGGAGATACCCTTACTAGTCACACTCAAGGCGCGGATGGTTCATTTGGTCCTCTTTGGCCTAGAACAACCAACTGAGTACTGTGCTACGTCCATCATTCATGGGAATCTCTCTATTCCCAGCAAACAGAGCGCAACTAAGGCAACGAACGATACTAGCAGTTTAATAAAATTAATAGACCAATATCACTCTAGCATGGCACAAAATATATTTAGTTTATTGGGGAAAAGAGCCCAGCATCAAAGTTAGCATATCGATATTAGTAAAATTACAAAGTTTTGTAAAGATTGCTAGCAAACTGACGAAGATATGAAATTTTGAAACTGAGCATTTTTACAAAGAGATGTATGGTGGACGGGCATAGACTGCCCGTCCAGCCTCGTTTTCGCGTTTTTCCCATACATTTCTTTGTAAAAAATTAGGCCAGAGTACCAAGTTTCAAAAGTTCATATCTCCGTCAGTGTACGAGCAATCTTTACGAAACGTTACACTTTTACTTATATTGATGTGCTGAATTTGATACTGGACTCTTTTCCCCATTACATTAAATATATTTTCATGCCATGCTAGCGTGATATTGGTCTATTACTAAGACAATAGGGCATAAACTGAGAAACTTTAGATAACTTAGACGTTCGCGTGATCGCTAAGAGAAAATCAAAAAAAAAAATCATCAAATGATAACATGACATGACAGTTCAAAGCCATCCATTTAATAAATTCCCTTCAAAAATCGCGACAAAACTATCAACAAAAACAAACAATCTTTATATAAACTACATACCTACATGTGTACATACGATTTTCTTAAAGTCTGAAATCTGTTTCTGCATGCAGATCGGCTACGTTTACACTGTTTTTCTTTACAATGTTTCTCCAGCATACTCTCAGATCGCTTATAAAATGGTTGTTAAAATACTTGCTTTGTCATTCAATTCAGAACAGCAAAATTTTACTTGTATACGAATACTCAGGTAACTTAAGGCCTGGGTCAACATTTCAACAAGACCCCCAGCGTAGTCTTAGCGGCCTCGCGACACGCGTGTTTATCTTTGTAATTTGATGAAAGTTACGCGTTGTTCGCGTAATAAAGCGGTGAGCGGTGCGGAGTTGATTTCTGTGCATTTCATCGTAAAGTCGTCTTTCCTTTTTTGTTGTTTTAAAAGGAACTTAACATCTTCTTTTGAAATTGACCGTATGACCGGTACTTGGACTCTGTAAGCTAGGTAAAAGCTTCTAAATGTGAACAAATTGCGAGCTGGAGTCAAGTGATATGTTTAAATCGAGGTAAGATCGCGTCCATCTTTATATAACGCAATCGAAACGTTTGTCTTTGATAGGAAGCTATGCTAGCTTGCATCCTCTGGAGAATTTTAAAACCCGTTTAGGGATGGACTAATAAATTGCATTAAACGGTATTGCAAAGTGTGTTGTTCAGGCGGTAGCATTGGGTACATAAATAAGTCTTTCATCGCATGAAAAAATTTAAGCTTAAGTAAGCTTATATTTTAGGTACTGTTCACTGCGATAAGCAATTTGCAGCTGTTATTATTTCACTGACTACTGAAAGATGACTACACCTTTGTAGTGCCATTTTTTTAAATGGCTACATTTTGAAGACCCAACAGTCAATTAATAAGAAACAAAAACTGCCTTCACTTTACCATACTTAAATTGTGTGCTCTTGTAAACAATGGCATTAACAGACCTGAAAACTGCATTCATTCTTATGCAGACACATTTTTCCAAGCTCATTTTTTTTAAAATGCACTTTGTTTTGATTTTTGAGGAAAGGGTTGGGTACTGATCACATTTGTTTAGGTGAGATGGGATCACATAGTGTTTTGACAAAATCCATAAAATAATTCATATTTGTACAAGAGAAAAATAGGTGTCAAATAATATGTACTTATTGACTAAGTGGGAGGGCCGGATGGGAAAATATTTGGCTTTAGGTCATGGCGTACGGACCGAGCGCAGCGAGGTCTGTGCACCATGACCGAGAGCCAAATATTTTCCCATCCGGCCCGACCTAACTTAGTCAATAAGCATTTTATCATATGACCAATTTGGAGACAAAATTACTTGAAATTTTAATGCGCGCGGACGTCCGCTTTTGTAGTAGGGCCGTACGCCTTTTTCCGGCCCCGCTCACGCAAATGCGTACGGCCCTCATACAGGACTTTCATCAATGGTTTTGCAAAGAAAAGTTTCGCAGGGCCGTACGGGTCATATGATAATTATTCTTATGCACAAGTTGGCAAATCAAGAAAGTCAAACAGATCCACTGAGTTTTTCTTTCCTGACAGAGACCATTAACTGCCCTTGTTAGAAACAATAGACTTTTCATAACATAAAAGTGATTCTGTCGATCGTAAATATTATCTCTTTGATACCCTTTAAACCCCAATAATTATTATAATGCACATTCCTTGCACTGGTCTTAATGTATTATTTTGCTATTGTTTGCATTGGGGTAAGTTGTGTGAAAATCACAACAATCTAGTAAATAATAGTGCTTTACTATTTCCTGTATTCTGATGTGGTGATACTGTAATGAGAAATTAGGTGCTGATCACTATTGGGGCTTAAGGGGTAATTTACTTAAGAACAAGACGCAAACACCTGAGGCATACTCCCTGTAGGATCAGGGAGTTCGCCAAATCTTTCTTTCTTTTATTACAAACATTTTGGTATGCATGAAGGAGCTGAACATGTTCTGGCAGTGAAAATGTCAACATAAAACAAACCAATGTAAATTTTACCTCATTGTACCTGAAGAGAGGTTTACCCTGCCAGGTTAAATTCTGACAGGCGACATGACCCAAAAAGTAGCGACAGCACATAAAATGAAATTGCGACAAAAGACAAACGTTCGTTCAATTTCCGACAGCAGCATGAAACATTGATAAAACACTGACATGAGACATTTTAAAATTCAGACAAGCGACACAGGACCCCCCTGGCAGGGCCTCTAAAGAAGGCTGGTTTGACCTTCTAAAATTCTACCTATCGGTATCGTCTCTGCTTCTACAGTGTACATGTATATTATATTTTCACTTGTTAAACTAATTAGATCACTAGACTAGTTTGATCCGAGGTACAGGATTGTTGTCCACGGTTACTTGCTTGAACTTCTCATAAAATTGAGGTATGAAATAATTAAGTGAGCAGTTTCTATGGGATCACTGTTGTAAATCATTACACTACCAAAATATAACTCACACCTTTCTGTGATTTGATATAATTTAAGATATATATGTTGTGGTTCAATTTTATCCTTGGTTCAAATTTTATTTTCCTTTGTTTTTGGCTATGGTAATGTATGATGAGTTTTAAACAAAAGGAAATAAAATTTGAACCAAGGATAAAATTGAACCACAACATATACATTCTTACTGTAATAATGTTCCTCACTTTCCTCCTGTACTTCTTTTGACAAATAATATTAAATGTTTTAACAAGGTAACCACTTCAGTCAAAAGACTGCTTTCATTGAGGGCCCTGAATTTACAAAAAAAATACTGATGAACTTATGGGGTAGTCCTGTCAAAATAATCCCAATGAAACTGTCATGCAACATATACACAATATTAAAATGGTGTGTCTTGTCTTGTAACTTGTCATTTTGGAATGTACAGGAAGGGGATAATTTTATTGGCAACTATAACACCACAAAAGTACTGACTGACAGGATGTGCCATTTTGTCAGCTGCCAACCTACGATGTGTCATCGAGAAAGCTTTCAGTGCTTTGGTGGGCGTTAAATAACAAAAAATGCAACGAGCTGAACATGTCCTGGCAGTGAAACGTCACTATCAGAAAAAAAAATTGATGAACAGATTCAAAGGGATTGTATTAACAGTACAATACATGAATTTTGCAATCTAAATTTTTGACTGAAGTTGCTCTATGATTTCAATTAGTTCTGGTCTTAACTTAGGATCACTGTACATGCACCTTTTTCCCAAAGCACATAGGAAATCACATGCAAGGTTTGCTCCAACTGCACAGATAATACGCCCATATGAGTAAACATCACTGGCAAATGAAGGGGGACTGGTACCACATACAATCTCTGGAGCAATGTGACCATGTTTACTTTGATATATTTTTTGTTGTTCTGGAGTGAGATGCTTTACAAGGGAACCAACTGCTGTTAAAGACGTGCACTTCCCAAAATCAATTAAGATTGCACGGTATTCATGGTTCAAATATGAAACCAGAACATTATCTGCCTTGATATCTCTATGAATAAAGCCTTGATTGTGGAGATATAAAATTGCATGAGCTAGCTGATGGTTAAGGGTCAACCAAATGTGCAATGAAAGGCTCAAATTGCTGCTTTGTAGTAATAAAGACATTGTGTATGGGTTATCAGAAACATTGTAAAAAGAGGAAACATAACCCTTGCCTCCTTTTTTACTGCCTCTGCTGTTGCAGAATAAAATGTTTTCACTGCAACAGGAATTCCTCTATAAAACATCTTGTTGCAGAATCCAAACACACCAGAGCCAAGATGTGTTGTCACTTTTGTACCAGATTCATCTTTAGGGTGCTCTAAAAGGGCACGGTCAATTTCCAAAAAAGAATCACAGGTTGCTTTTATCAGGACCTATATTTTAACAGAACAAACAAAATGAAATTAAATTTGTAACTTAAGTTGGATGCCAGTCCAAAATATATTAAGTGTTCAGTTGTAGGTAAAGAAGCCCTGGTACTTGTAGCTAAGGCAGGATATTTTAAATAAATTTTGGTTCCTGGCATGTCAAACCAGAAACTAACCAGCCTGAACATTTTCTGTGGATTTTATAACAATGTATACCAATCTTTAAGTCAGCTACATGTATAAAACCCTGGGAGTTCTTACAATACATCACTGATGTACAATTGTAGACCCCTTTTCCAATTTATTTAGTGGTATAAAAACCCTTTAAAATGCAGATATTGAACATTTGAGACCCCCCCCCCCCCCCCCCCCCCTCCCTCCGGTTTAGGAACAGTGGCATTCTTCAAGGGTAAGGGTAAAAAATGGTTGAATTCTTTAGAGGTAAGGGATAAAAGCAGTGGAATTCTTTTGGGGTAAGGGTCAGAAACTGTGGAATTCTCTAGGGATATAAAGAAGGAAAGGCCAGTCTTGAACCGGGGAAGGGGGCTAAGTGCCATAGACCATTATTTATTGTTCAGTCCAAAACTTATAAAAAAATTATAAAAAAATTATAAAAATTCAAAATAACATACCCTTCTTTGTGTTCTAGGTTGCCCTGAAATCGAATTCAAAGCTTTCCTTGAAGCTTCTTCTCGCTTGAGAAGAGAGCGCCATCGATCGTAATATTTTCGTGACAGATACTCGCAAATTTGTTGTTGTCTCGCGAGGCGAGCCTTCTCTTTCTTCAACTCAGACGCAAGGGTTCTTTCCTTCTCAAGGCTCCTTTGTCGTCGTTTTCGTTTTTTCCTTTCCCTATTCATTCGTCTTATTTCCTCCCTCGTGTTTTCACGGCTTTTTCTCCCCATGGGAATGAAAACATAACACGAAAAAGAGAAAAACAATGTCACACTTATTTCCCGCGTTCAACTTAATTCTTGGCGGGAAGAACTATTTTTCCATATAAGGGCATACACAATATTGTTCCCAGGGTTCTCCGTGCAGACAAACCAAATAAGGGCATGCTTATCGAGAGCCCATGGTAGCATTTCAGCGGTTTTATCTTGGTTGCTATAGAAGACCTTCACGGTGGGCAAAATGGTGTTGAAACGTTTTCATTTCGCGTGAGAAACAAGAACATATGAGCCCAACTGGTGAGGTAAGGTTGATAATAACGTTTTATGTTATAAATCTGTTAACAACGACACCATAAAACGTGAATAATGTAGTGTTTTATGTTCACACAAGGCCTTCACTTGTCACTGCAAGCACAATAATTTGAGTGTCATGCACATAAGCTTAATTTATCCTCATCACTTCTTACATAACCTTTACAAATGAGAATATACGGTAATACGAAATAGTATGAAGTCAGATCAGAGACTAAATTGGCCTTTCGACTCGTCGAGCCGACCTGCGAGATCGAATCGTCGACTACTGGGATCGACTCGTCGTGCTTCACTCTCGAGGTCGACTCGTCGAGTCCTGAGATCGACTCGTCGACTCCTGAGATCGACTCGTCGAGTTCTGAGATCGACTCGTCGACTCCTGAGATCGACTCGTCGAGTCCTGAGATCGACTCGTCGACTCCTGAGATCGACTCGTCGAGTTCTGAGTTCGACTCGTCGAGTCCTGAGATCGACTCGTCGACTCCTGAGTTCGACTCGTCGAGTCCTGAGTTCAACTCGTCGAGTCCTGAGTTCGACTTGTCGAGTTCTGAGATCGACTCGTCGAGTCGAGTTCGACTCGTCGAGTCCTGAGATCGACTCGTCGAGTCCTGAGTTCGACTCGTCGAGTCCTGAGATCGACTCGTCGTGCTTCACTCTCGAGGTCGTCTCGTCGACTCCTGAGATCGACTCGTCGTCGTGCGCCCGTCGTGCGTTAATTGATTTGGCCGCTAGGGATTGGGTTTAAGTAAGAAGCACATGGTGAAAGTGATCTCGATCTGAATGACAATGGAGGAGTTACGGGGAATCTTACAGAACGCAATCCGTAAAATCGAGTCTATATCATCCTCTCCATCTCCATCCAGTGAAGGAGGAAATAATCAACAGCACACAAACTCCAACTCCTCAAGCTCCAACTCAACCAATGCAAACAACATTACAAGAGCAGAAGCAAATTGGAGGTGAGCTTAAGCTTAAGCTTATATAAACTGAGGATTTCAATTCAAAATTTCTCACGCAGTTACGCTTATATAAGCTTAGTATTTGCAATCGCAGGCAAATAATTGTTCACTTAGAAAGGCAAAGATTGAAAAAGTAATGTTAATTGCCGTTATAGCCGTATATGAATAAGATTACAAACATATAATTAAAGTGATTTTCGTTGCTGGTCGAGGATTAAACGCAGTCAGTTCATTGTCCACAGACACCCCAGACTCTATTCTGTAGCTTGTTTACGATTTTACGAACACAAATTCTCTGGTGTCTCCAGTGAAAAATTTCTGGGAGTAACGGAACATCAGAAAAGGTTGTCCTGTTTCTCCAGATGGAATGTTCCAAGCAGAAATTTGTGTCCTTATTTCTTCAAAGCCATCCTTGATACCAGTTTCAGGCTTTTGCAGCCATTTTTCCAGTGGAGTAGTGATTTTTGAAAAAATAATTATCAATGGTACATGTAAACCTAGGATGTTTACCATTTACACAAACCACCAGGGTGGAAATCTTCTGCATAAACATAAAATATAAAATTTGATGTGGTGGGAGAACGACCCACTACAAAGTATATCCAAATCAACAGACTAAAAAGAGTAGGAAAATTCTATTGCCTCAAATCACAGCCCATATTTTCTTAAGCTTCACAAATGGAATGGCGTAAACCATTTGATTTTCCAACCGGAATTTTCAGTTTTTCCATGTAAATGGTAAGTACCCCTAATTCCCAAATTAAATTTAAAACCAGATCTGAGTTTTGTTTACCATTTGTCAAAAGCATTAACCAACCCGTTTGTTCAAATACTTCATAAGATAACAGACAGTGAATAAAAGACACGACCAACACAAAGTCATTTTCATTTCAAACCTTTTCAACTAGCAGAATCAATTCTTTTTATTCCCATACATTCTCTTGGAAAATTCAAGTTAAAATACCCCTAGAGTCTAGGCTACCTTTTAATGGAACAGCTGGTCTTCAGCAATGGCTATTTAACCCTTTTCCATAACTTTCTTTAACATTTTTCCATAATTATTTAGGAAAGTGTAACAAAATTAATTGCAAACAAAAATGGATGATTTGAAATTGGATTTTTCTTTGAAATGTTGAGCAAATTTCTAGTTGTTAAGCTTTAGTAACCTTTCAAGATATGGTAATTTATATTTATGTCTTCATTTATGGCAATAATTTAATGGCAGCCGCACAAATATAAGTGAAGTAGGTAAAGTTAGGTTAGGTTAAGTTACTACATGAACTACTGTACAGACACGTCCACCACAGGTTAAGTTAGACATGTACGATAATTTACTAAATTAATTGACTGTCACCTGTTTTGTTAATTAGGGCTGCTTTCCCACAGTACATGCAAGGAGGTAGAAGACAAAATATTACGCCATTATGCAATCCTCCTTCTCGTAAGAAGCAGAAATCTGTTGTTCCTTTTGTTGTTAAAGAAACATGGACACATGATTTTTTTCTGCTTTCTCACCAATGGCAGAGAAGTCACCTACCCTTACTGAAGGCAATACCTTGCTACAAGCAGGGCTGGGAAAGAAACGCATTGTTTTTAAAGATAAGCAAGGAAGCTTTAACCATGTCAGGGAAACTCTGGAGAAGGAATTCCCCAAACTTAAGACACAAAATGGTGCTTTTGAATTCATGAGGGCTGAAAGAGGAGGAGCTTCTCGACCGCTTGTGCCAATTCCCATGCAGTCAACAGGTTATTCAATCCCATTTTTAAAAGGTGCCCTTGGAAGTGGAATTGTATATATCAGACCCATCCAGAGTGAGCTTAGCTTAGAACAAGATGTGAAGACTGGCATCTCAAGCTCTGATGGTGCTGTTACAACAAAATGCATAAACTGTAATGAGAGTGTACCATTATGTTCCATTCGTGATCATATGAACTTGTGCACCGTGGGAAGTAGTGGTATAACACCCTCAAATTCCCAAGACCTGACTAACATAGCACATGATGCTCCAACTGATGACCAACTTCAGCCAGAAGCTCCAACAGGTGATGCGGCATCATGGACAGATAGTTTATCCATGATGTTTCCCACAGCATCAAAGGAAAGTTTGCAAAAAGCAGTAGACATCGCATTAACACTTGAGGAGGCAGCAGATTTACTATGTGAAAGCCAAGAGATTGAAGCAGTGAGTGGCGCAGAGGGCACTGAAAATTATGGCCTGGCTTTAGTGGGGAGTGTCACCAGCATGTCTAACGAAAAAGCTGAGACAAAAGTTGTTAATGGAGGTAATTGGTTTACAAAACAATCTTTTATCATTAAAACAACAACAAAAGATACTGAGAGGGGGCGAGTGTGACACCCACGGGACTGCCTCCCTTTCCTGAATTTTCTTGATCTGTTGCAGGTGTCCAAGTTATTTTAAATTCCTATGTTGTAGGTTAAAATTATTTTAGGTTAAAATTAATTCAAACTAGGTTAATTTTTATTTTCCTTTGTCTGAGATTATGTTAATGATTCTGGGACAAAGGAAAATAAAAATTAACCTAGTTTGAATTATTTTTAACCTAAAATAATTTTAACCTACGACACCTATTTGAATGCTATGCTATATTTTCTGTTAACACAATCACCCCTGAACTGCCAGAATTTCCCATGAGAATCCATGCCTCTGCTTCTAATGTCATCAGGTTTAACGCTAACAGAAGACTTGGACATTTAACCTGTGCAGAGGGGAGGGAAGAGATCTTTCAGACCATACATCAATGAGTACAATGTAGGCAAGCTTGAGAAAAGATGTCCTTTATATTGCATTGGAAAATAGTTCCACTGCTTACTTGTTCTATTTTGACACAGGTATACTGCAGATAATACAATTTAAGTTTTATCCAATCTGTTTTCCTAACTAGGCCTACCATCTGATAGAATTTTAAAGATCTTTAAAGAAGATGTGGTTACTGCTGGTCCATCCATGCCCATCAATTTTAACCGCTCAAAGAATCCTTTTCGGGAGCTTTGCAGGATTTATAAAAACAGTGCCAACAAACTCATTAGACCACCAGTGGTATATTTTATCTCGGACAGTGGCGATGATGTTGACTTTGAAGAAGAAGCAGCTGATATTGGGGGACCATTAAGGGAGTTCCTCACAATTGCTATAGAAACACTTTCTAAAGGAACAGCTCCTCAACTGTTTGAAGGTGACGATGACCACAAACTCCCCGTCCATAGTCAGCAGCTGGTACTTAATGGATATTTCAAAATGACAGGAGAAATTGTGGCTCATGCTATCATTCATGGTGAAGTATGGTTTGCTGGTCTGGCAAAAGCAGTTAAAGTGTATTTGTCCACTGGCTGCACTGAAACTGCCGCACAAGTAGTGTGTGCAGAGGATGTTCCTGATTTGAATGTTCGGGAAGTGCTGAAACGCATGTCCCAAGCTGGTGAAGATGAAATTGCCTCCTTGAATAGAGAAGATATGGTCTCTAACCTCATAGATGAAAGTGGAGTTAGTGTTCCTTTTGTTACCATTAATAATGCAGCCCAAGTAGCATATGAGATTATGGTACACCAAGTCATCCACAAGAGATTAAGAGAACTGGATGAGATCAGGAAGGGACTCAATGTTTTGCATCTTGGAACTTTGCTTATGGATCATCCCAAAGTTACTTCCCTGGTTTTCCCAACAGTGGATGAAGTTACAGTTGACCTTCATGTGTTGTTAGCAAGGGTGAAAAAAGACCCTACATCTTGCAGAAGTGAAAAGAGTGACACGGCATTTGGCTACTTTCATGAATATCTTCAAAATGTTTGTAAGAGAAAAGAAGGTAGGTAGCTTAATAGTTGGGATATTCATTTTTATAACTCTTCTCTCTGTATGTTTTGATACTGTTGTGATATTTAACTTTAACTTTAATTAACTTTAATTAACATAATTGCCTTTAGCAAGCTAATCCGGCAATGGGCGGTCAGAACACGGAAGCTCATGACATTGACAGCGAAAAACAAAAAAAAAATCTTCAAAACGCATTTAACGCATTAATGCACTTATCAATGTTAACCTGGAGGGTGGGGGGGGGGGGGGCAGGCAAAGGCCGGGAATTTGAACTTGAAGCAATTTTGTGTCAAATGCCCCACCCCAGGGCCATGATCATTGGTCAAAAGAGATCAATTTTTCCACCCCTCCAACTAAGACTACCCACCCCATGGTACTTGGCGATAATAAAACGTCCCCACCTCTGTCAAATCCTCGGCCTTTGCCCAGCCCTCTCCCCCCCCCCCCCCCCAGATTAACATTGATAGGTGCATAAACCCTGATAAGACCCTGATGAAGAGAATTTTTTTAACAATCAAAACTATTCTTGATGATCATTTCCTTTATTCTTGATTGTATCATAGGGTAGTGATATGTTAAGGAGAAATAAGATGCCCAGCACTCCTAGAGTACTAGGGTTGAGGTCAAATTCAAAAAGCAAATTCAAATATTTAATTGTAGTTATTTATGCTACTAATATTTAGGGACTGATATCAAATCCATTTTGACCTTTATCACTGGATCACCCCTCATGCCCAGAGAAGTAAATGTTGGATTTTTGCCAGATGAGAAAGGTTATCCATTGCCTGATCCTGACACATGTTCTAGTTCATTGAAGATACCCACATGCTTTTCCACATATGGCCAATTTGAGGCAGCATTTGATGCAACGGTCCGTATTCAAGGGAAAGGATATGGCCGAGCGTAAAAGATGTACCTGTATGAACAGCATGTAATCGAGAATAGCTGTGTAGCATATTGCTATATTGTCATGAAATAATTTGCATGTTCCTTGTAGTTGCGTTAGGGTTTTTTGTTTTTTTGGGTGACCCCACCACATGGGTAGTTTACTTCATTGGGTCTCAGCAGCAAAGTCATAACAAACTGTCTTCGATTCCCATCACATTAAGCACATGATAGTCTATAGTGTCATTCGGACTGTCATCAACTGTTTATATCTATTAAAACAAAACTATTGCCAACCAGCTTTGATTTTGCCCAAAGGGAATGTTCTAAGTATTATTGATTCGAATATAAAGTAATTGGAAATTGGTTACATCGGTGTACCTTTGCTACTAAGTGGTGGGTTCTAAACCCTTTGTTAAACACCTGTGAAGGTCATAAGATGCACATGGCAATACCAATGTTACAACACCACCAACTCATGTTAGTTTTGTAAAGCTTAACAAAAATCGCTACCAACTTTGTTCTTGTTGTTGTTAAATTTAGTAGTGACTGTGACTTTACATATACTCACTTTAAGTTTGAATAAAACTTAGTCTGGAGTGCTGTGTCCAAAAAAACGGAACCATACTTTAGCCACATGTAGTTACAGTATTTTTCATACTACTTAAGAAAATGTTGTAATGTGTAGTTCCAGAAAAAATGCATACCCACCCCATGGAAGGTCACTGGAAATTCCTAAGGGAGGGGGTCCTAAAAGCCAACATTTTAGAAGCAAAGTATGAAGCTTAACTGGAATTTCCTGGGGGGAACGGGGTTGCTAAACAAAACACCTTCTGTGGGGGGAGTGTGGATATTTTCTGGAACTGCACAATGTTTGATTTTTGAAACGATTACTGTATCAGAAAGAGACAGTAGCAAACAGCTAAGTTGAAACTATCATAAATTGAACTGTTGCTTATTTGTCAAGCCTTACGTTACCTGGCCATGGCAATAAAACATGTTGACTTTGTTTTCGAGTATATGTAGTCTTTTAGTTCACCACCAATAAGATAAGAAACTGTTGTTTTCAGTTTTGAGAATAACTGGTCAAAAATGTAACCACCTGAAGATAAATGTCCAGTCCAAATGACATGCTTTCACCAAGTGGATTAAACCGTTGAACAAGTTGACCATACACATCACTTGTGAGAAAAGGCAGTTGCACGTCTGGAACATTAACAATGATAGATTCATCCACACATGCATTATCTCCAGCCCATTCAGAGTTTGGAAAGGGCCCATGCCAGTCTATCCCATACTGTGCAGCTTCATCCTGTAAAAAAATTCATTTAAATGCATAATAATGATATCAATTAATATGGACTTATTCATGCAAAGGAAATAAAATTTTGAGACCAGGGTTAAAGCAAGAGTACTAGCACGTCTCTTGGGCTGCAGAGGTTAGGACAAATGGGGCACCACAAAGTTCTCAGAACGGCTCGCAGGATTGGTTGAGAAAACAATAAAACAAACAACAGAAGAATGGATCCTAGCCCTGAAACAATAGAGCTTCGTAATACCCGGGGCCAATGAAATTAGAGGTTCTAAAGAGCTTTGTGGCTCCTGGGAAAAACTTCATAATTTCTTAGCAACAACTTGTGAAAAGGAAAAGATGCATGTAATAGACCTCTGCAAAAGCTGCTTGTACATAACACATTGATGAAATTCTTACATTAGTCAGGAATTCATCGCTGTGAGGCACTCTTCGAAGACCCCATAACCAAAGCTGGGCAGGTGACATGTTTCGCTCGGTTGACAAAGGGTGGTTATTCCATCCTTGAGCAAATTCCTTTAGGTGGGCGTTTATTCTTGGTTGAAATACATATCTCAAGGCATATATGTGGACATCACTACCGATATCTAACAACCCTTCAACCTCCATGAATGAAAAAAGATTGTAAAATGTGAATGAACAGCCACAATAAACATCTCGCCAAAGTCGTTCGATTCTTTGGTTATGGCAGCTTCGACCAGCAATAAAACTGCCTCTATCTGGCCCTCTGTTTGGATGGGTGAACATGTACCATGCGACATCAACATTTTCAACACCTCTGTCTCCTCTTACTCTAGATGGTAAACCAAAGGTTCCAACAGCTTCTAGAAATAATTGAAGCACTGTTGCAGCTTTGTTGTTGCAACTACATCTTAAGAACATAATATGCCTTGAGTATCCATCTACGGCCCCATGAATAACAAAGCCCCACCTGCAATCAAAAGTTATATTTTACTTAAGGCAAAGACCAACGGCCCCATGGAAAACTACTTACAATGGTATTAGTGATCAAAATGAAGAAATACATGTATGATCATAGTCATCATCACGACCTTGCTACGGTAACTTCGACATGTAATTATACAGCAACAAACAACTTTATTTATTCACGGACTCCTTATCACTAAAAAGTGGTCTTCTAAAGAGCCGTGCACATTAAATAATACCACAAATTAAAATAAAGATGTGATCATTGCAGTGATAACTGCAATTTAAGCAATTGCAAATTAACACGCAAAAATATTTCGGGACTTCAATGGGATTCAAATCCATGACCTCTGCAGTGCTCTACCAGTTTAGCTATGAAGACCCATATATTGGGAGCAGTCCAATTTGTTGAGTTCATCTTAACACATGGAAGGAATGAAGAATGAAGATGATGTGCACTTCATTTATAAATTGGCTTGCAGCCAATTTATGGGTCTTCATAGCTCAACTGGTAGAGCACTGCAGAGGCCATGGGTTCGAATCCCGTTGAGGTCCCGCAATATTTTTTCGGGTTAATTTGCAATTGCTTTCATTGCAATTACCACTGCAACAATCATATCTTCATTTAAATTTGTATTTCTGCAATTTGCATCATCTTCATTAATACCACTAATAGTAATAACGATACCAAGTAATACTGATAGTATTTTAATATTATTGCTCTTTGCAATTAAATAATATTGTAATCAAGATATGGTTGTCTTAAAATCAAAACAATACAATAATCATGCTGATAATGACCAACAGTATTTGCATTGCATACTGACCTGATTAATTTATGGTTACCATCGATATGCCAAAGTGAAAGCGGAGCTCTCACATGGTAGAATCTTCTATGGACTGCTGTAAGTTGTAGAGCACGCATGAGAATACCCTCAGGGAAGACTCGCTTCATGCTATCCTGAATACGACTCCACTGAACAAGTAGACCTCTTGCAGTCAAGTGGCCTCTCATCCTCCGATATCCACAGTTTGGCATTACTTTCAGAATGTCAGCACTAAAGAGTATGTAAATGTCGCTAGTAAATGACATTTTACATTCTCCGCGTCCTCATTTGGTGTTAACTTAAAACATAACTTGGGTATAATTATGCATTCATTATTATGAAGTTCAGGAGGCTGATTTCAATGTGGCATTTGAGTGATAACACATACTTAGGAGAAAATAAAAACTATTATACAATACAAGCAGGTTGGAAGTTACAGTACTATTGACTATTCTGAGACTGAGACACTACATGTTCCTGGGGTGGGGGGTTACTTGGATAGGGAAGTGTCACTGAGGCTGTAAAACTCTCAACCTTTTAAGCCTGGTTCACACGTGCGACGCAAATGCAAGCGCAAACGCAAGGAATGGAAAAATTTTCATTTCCTTGCATTTGCACTTGCGTTTGCGTTTCACACGTGTGAACCGGGCTCAACACAAATGCAAGCGCAAACACAACGTGAAAAGCAGTTGTTCGCGTGCGTTTGCGCTTGCATTTGCATCGCACGTGTGAACCAGGCCTTAATCTTCATGTACATGCTTGTTGTTACTCTCTTCTCGCCAAGGACTATGTCTACATGTACACTTTTGAAAATTTGCCGATTACACTTACGTGACATTATCAAGCTCCATGTCGGACAGGTCACTGTACTTTTTTCTCTCGATTCCCCATTCAGCAATACGACGAAATATGGTCTTCACGGACACGGAAAATAACTCTGCGATTTTAACAGCGGTGAAACCATATTCCAGATACAATTCTACTTGTTCCCTGGAAATAGCTATTGCAGGTCTTCCTCTGTACCCTGAATAAAATACTGGTCGCACTTTATCAGCATCTGTTGAATCTGATGTTGATTGAAAAAGTGCCTGGCGAACACTGAGCAGAAGTGAAATCAGATCCTCTGGGATATAGAACAGAGTACAAGCTCTTGATAACAGGTTTAAAACCCGGTCAATATGTGTGCATAAATAATCAATCCCGTCTTCGTCTGCTAACATCTCTTCACTTAAACGGGTAATTATGTGTTGTATACCATCTCGCAGGGAAGCTTTGAGATCATCCAAACTTCTATCCCTATCGGTAGCCGCCATCTTGGAACAAGTTAGTTAGTACCAGACCTCTCCAGGGTTTGAGATTTAGGGGTCTGGATATGAGAATCAACCGATGACGAGTCGATCTCAGTGCTCGACGAGTCGATCTCAGGACTCGACGAGTCCAACTCAGGACTCGACGAGTCGAACTCAGGAGTCGACGAGTCCATCTCAGGAGTCGACGAGTCGATCTCAGGACTCGACGAGTCGATCTCAGGAGTCGACGAGTCGATCTCAGAACTCGACGAGTCGATCTCAGGAGTCGACGAGTCGATCTCAGGAGTCGACGAGTCGATCTCAGGAGTCGACGAGTCGACCTCGAGAGTGAAGCACGACGAGTCGATCCCAGTAGTCGACGATTCGATCTCGCAGGTCGGCTCGACGAGTCGAAAGGCCAATTTAGTCTCTGATCTGACTTCATAAAATAGAAAATATGTACATTTCTTTAGCCCAAAGCATCCATTTTCCATTCTTTTAACAGAGCACTTGCATATTTTATCTTATTCTTAAGCCCTGTTGCTGTTGAATCATTTTTGATGTCTTCAGGCAATGCTAACAAGCAATTGTGAGTTACAAAGAACTCCCCCTTTCCCACTCATCAAATCGTTTCTTTAATTTGCGTTGTTCGCTTAAGACTTTTGACTGCATTAAAGCAAGTTTAGAAAGGTATTCATTGGCTATCACTTTGTTGTTCGGCTTGCTTTTGTGGTATCTTCTTGCTTGATCAAGCTTTTGAAGTTCTGGTGTGGTCCCAAGTACAACTGCTATGGCTTTACAAAGCTTGGTCTGAAGTGTAGGATCTTGATTTTCCTGTGTCATAAAAGAGGAAAGACAAAGAGAGACAGAGTAATTTGCACTTCCCACATGCATTTGTCAATTGTTTCCTTATTAATATTCATATTTACCGAATGAAAGGAGCAAATATATGTAAAAGTGTAATAAAACGGTCCAAATTTAATGTTCATAGCGGAGCACTCGCCAGGCCGAAGGCCTGGCTGCGCAGCCCCATACTCATAGAACCTGTGCCGTCATTTTTCATGGTCATGGATAGCGGAATGTTTCGCGGGCGCGCGTGTGTCCGTCACACGGCGTCACACCAACGTTGGTCACACAGGACCGGGCTCCGTCGCGCAGGGTAGCTCGCGGGCGCGTATGACGTTGCAAAACATGCGCATACGACGTCATGTAGAAACCAAAGCGAGGCTTTGTTTTTTTGCGCGGTTACACGGCCGAATGTCACGTCAGCTAGAAAAACACTTTGATTGTCTGCTGTGTTTACTGAGCGGAGAAAACGGTTGAAATTATAAGTCGTTATTTTCCTGCATTTTTTCGCGGTTTGCTACTCAAGACAGGGATACTCAGAAGCCGCTTTAGTGGAAAAAGAAGAGCTTCCTGGGATAAAATCTTGCTTCGGGGAACGTCATACATTTTTCAAAGCGGGGAGATGTTTGATTTTATTACGGAATCCAGTACCACAGGAGCGGAGAAAACGGACACTAAAACTCTCGAACGTTATGAATATGACGGCAAACAACCTTTGCCGAAGAGGAGAAACACTGGACATCGGACAAACAAACATAAGCAGAAAAGCAAGTAACGTCTAAATGTGATTTGCAAAAATTGTTTAGTTTAATAATAAGACTTAAGCTTAAGCTTCAGTTAAATATGTTAATTTTACCCGAAGAATTTTCTCCAAGTTTTTGCATTCAGAGCTAAATTTACAACTTTGAATATCCGTGGTTTTGGCAATGAAGCGAAACAACGCTCTGTTTTTGATTTTGCAAAAAATTCCCGTTCTGATTTTATTTGTTTACAAGAACCTTTAGCGACAAGACAAAATGCGATAATTCTCTGACAGCTAAATGAAATGGCGCGGTAAGGCCCAGTTCAAACGTCGAACTTCACATGTGCCGAACCTAATGCAAATGAGCAAAATCTATTGTTCTTGCTAATTTGCATTAGGTTCGGCACATGTGAAGTTCGACGTTTGAACTGGGCCTAAAAGTTTCTGGTCGCCCGCTCTTGGTAAACAAGGCGGCGTTGCCATTCTTGTCGCTGAAAATACTGATTTCAAATGTTTACAATGGAAAAAAGATTCTTCTGGTAGAATTGTTAGTGTTTTAACTGATTTCGACGACACGAAAATTAATTTGGTTTTATACTTATGCACCCACGAATCCAAGTGAACGTACTTTTATGACACAATTCATGAATATTTTATCCGAACTCTTTTAAAATTATTGCTGGCGATTTTAACTGCATTGAAAACGTTTCTGATAAGTTTGGAGGAAATCCTACAATTTCCATGGATTTGAAAGATCTGCACAGTGTTCTCTGGCGCAAAACAACACGGCCGACTGAAAAATACAATGTACATGGTAATAATGCGGATAAAACTATCGGTACACGTTTGGATAATTTTTTTATTGCTCAGGACATGACATGATTCTGTTGATTTAAGCCGCAATTTGCATAATTCATTTTCCCGTGGACCAGGACTTTGGAGGCTAAATTTAGAATTTGATGTTTGCGATATGATCTCAGAAATTATTAAGAAACATGCATTGTACTGGAAAGCATTTACTTTCATTCAAGCTTTGTGGGATTTTCTTAAAGAATCTATAAAATTAGTTGCTATAGATTTTGGTCGAAGTAAACAACGCGCAACTATAAATTCTTTGATCGAAGCTAAACGGGCTCTTATTGAAGGAGATGGCTCATGCAGCGAAAACCACCATAGAAACGCTTGAAAGAGAAATTCGGGCCATTAATTTATCCCAAATGAGAGGAAGCCAAATTCGTAGCAGAGTCAAATGCCTTGAAGAAGGTGAAAAACCTACCAAATTCACGTGCTCAGAAAAATACTGTTCAATCTATTTATAACTCCGCCGGTGTTGAAGTCTTTTCACAAGATTCCGGCCCATTTCGATTTTTACCGTAATTTGTACTTGCAAGAACCTGTTAATTTAACAGTCCAAACCGAATTTTTTAACAATCTTGTAAACAGATTAAGTGAGAGCGAAATTTTATCCTGCGAAGGATTTTTATCTTTGGCTGAAATTACCCACGCAATGCGTGGACTTTCTTCAGGGAAAACCCCCGGTTCAGACGGATTACCTCAACAATTTTTCGCTAAATTCTGGGATCTTTTAGGCCCTATTCTGTTCGAAATTATAAATTTAGTTTGCAAAATAATTCTCTCAGTGATTCAATGCAAGGAAGCGTGACTAGATTACTTTACAAGAAAGATGATAAGAAAAACCTCAAAAATTGGTGGCCCGGCCATTTCGCTACTCAATGTTGATAACAAAATTTGTTCAAAAGCTCTTACAAACAGACTTTCAAAATTGTTACCCTCGATTATTTCAAGAAGATCAAACTTGTTCCGTCCCAGGTAGGACGATTTTTGAGAATTTATTTCTCTTGCGTGACACTCTAAATTATATAAATATTACCACTGAAACTGGTATCTTGCTGAAAACATTGGAAAACTTTTTACCAATGTTTTAAGTCGTTTTGGATTTCGCCCTAATTTCCAGCGGTGGATTTCTACATTATACTGTCAAGCAAATATGAAAATTATAGTTAATGTTTTTTTGACCAAAGAAATTCCACTCGAGTGGGGGGTGAAGCGGGGAGATCCCCGGTCTCCACTTTTGTACATTTTATGCGCAGTAGTTTTGGCGACCAGTATAAGAAAGGATGATACTATTGAAGGTTTTCTCATTCCAGAAACCTGAGGAAAGCGTTTTAAAATTCGCCAATAAGCGGATGACTCCACATGTTTTGTAAAGGACATTTTTTTCTTTAGACAAATTGTTTACCTTTATACTTCACAAATACGAGACAGGTACAGGGACTAAAATTAAACGTGGCAAAGAGTACAGAAGCCATGAGGTTAGGAGCTTGGTGCTCACGTCCGGACACTCCTTATGGCCTCCTTACCACGCCTTTCCAAGCTAGATTAAAATTTGAACCTGTGAAAGGTTGTGGGGTGTTTTCACTCCCACCCTATCGGCACTACTCATTACTAGGTTTTTAGTTAATGTTAAGACTATTTTCTTCTTCATACTTCATGGTATATGGGTTTTTCGAAATAAAGCAACTTTTCACAATGGCACCGAGAACTCTCGGGACACTGTAAGGGACATAAGGAATGACATCACAACACAGTTGCAAATTGCCCCCCCGGGGGGGGGGGGGGGCTGGGACTCTGAGACCCTTAACCTATACTAGACCATTTTAGCTGCATTTTGCAACCCTATTCTAGAATAAACACCGAAAAATCCTACCCTATCCTAGACCTTTTCTAGACTCACTATTTTGCAGAAACTTGTTCACTATCACAGTCTAAGATACCAGGGGTCAGTAAAAATGTCATACAGCACACCTTACCGATTTTTCCATTTGCCAGTAAACCTCGTCTAGACTAAATTCTTCATGCAACTGATCAGTTTTGTGGAAAATGATACCCTATTCTAGACCAAACATTTCTGATTACTATACCCTATCCCAGACTAAACTGCTTGAAAACCATACCCTTGACAGCGGCACATGCCTATATAGCTCATATATGGGAGTACCCCCTCCCCTGGGCAAATTGATTTCTCCCGAATGACCAAATAGAAATTTTCTGCTTTGTGGTGTCATCCGAATATTTGTGAAATACAACAGTCAAAGCTTGTGACTCTATAAATAATTTAGCTACTGGCAACTCATCATTCAATACCAGAAATGACTAAAGTAATCATGTGCAAACCAGAAAGGACTTTCAAGTGGACCAAACGACCGGAAATGAACTTTATAAATAATCCCTTATGGACTAGACTTTCAAGTGACTCATGTAAACCGGAACTGACCTTGTATTATTGTAACCGGAAATGACTAGCTTTATAATGCAGGATGCCTTGTAACCGGAAATGACTAGCCTCTCAGGATAATATTGTAAACTTTAGGGATTTGTTATTGATGAATAAAACATTTTAAAACGAAAAAAAACACTTTTGTTTTGTTTAGCAGAGAAAACGGTTTGCAAAATCGTTTTTCCCTGCTTTTTTTCGTGGTTTGCTACTCAAGAGAGGTTTCACATTTCAGAAACAGTGAGCTTTTGTGGAATTTGTGCAGTCTAAATGCACTGTGCAGACGGTCGCGTAATAAGCTTACTGTTTTTGAGAATTGCTAAAATTGAAAAATAGCCTGGTCGTCAATCTTAATTCTAATTATTCTTGTGCTTCCGACCTTTCACCTAGTTAAGCTTATCATCATCGTTTTTGTTCAGAGAGCTCCGCTGTTAGGCTAAGCCTATCTATATATATTAATCCTGTTGCCCATCTAGCTCCTTTAGACCAGCATACACTGTAAATTGCACAAATTGCACTCGTCTATTTAAGTTCTGAATGCAAATGTACAATGCTTCAATTATTCATTGTTTCAACCATGAATAAGCTTTATCTAAAATGTCCCATGAGAAAGCATATGCTTGGTTTTCCTTAAAGTGTTTCGGGTTTTTTTTTTTTGTTAGTCTTAAATATACCCGTACTTGCTGCTTTTGAGTTGAATCTTCCCCTTTCTTTGGGCAACCAGAACTTCCTGGATCTGATATCACATTTGAATCGATTGTATGTAGAGCTCTAGATTCCCTCTCTGCAAATAAGATGATAGTATGTTGTCTTTAAGTGGAGATCAATAAATAAAGGGATGGGGCATCAAATTTTGAAATTGTGTTGTTGCTGTTGTTTATTTTTAGCTAAAAAGCATTCTGTTGCTAAAATATATGTAATGGCTGGTTATTACATTACTTGAAGTAAAAAAGATTCAGTTAAGTTCAAGTTCAAGTTCATTTTATTCACACTTATTCAATTACAATATACCAACATTAAGGAAATAAAAAAAAGTAAGAACAGAGCTAACTATACATTGAATTAAACATAACAAAAGAGTGTGTAGCAGCCAAAGGAGCCAAGCTTTCGAGTTGGCTACTACCACAGAGCAGTTGCAAGTGACTTAAATGCGTGACTTAAATTAGGCCCAGGTCACATTTGAGAAATTTTCTAGAGGATTTGTTTACTTTTCTCCACTTCCGGTGCTGTCACTGCTAATTGGTTTTACCCAGATATAGAGGTTATGCAGAGAAAAGTTATGTAAAACAGCTGGGTATTTTACGAGTTAGTTTTTATTTTTTTCTAGGTTTTACACGAGAAAAAAATAAACACTGATGAGTAAAAATGACTAGCCGTATTACACAACTTTTCACTAAATGAATTGTTTATTATATGGCAGAAGTATTCTCCCAAGCCTACAGGCATGTTTTAACAAGTGTTTTCCCAAGCGCGTACTTAGAAGGGTGTAAGTCTTGGTGCATATTGATTATTCACACTGTAAAATGCCATGTCCAATAATAATGACCTGTATACAATATTTAATCAACGGGAACGTTGTCATTACGCGTATGTTTCAGAGATAGTGATATACATGTAAACATATTTTGGCCTGAAAACTTGCATGAACCTGTTATTTCTTAAATTAGTATAAAATAATAATGATAAAATAGTAACTACAGCTGTAGAGGCCTGTCAGGGATTAAACTATATCAATTTATTTTAACTTAGGGTTAGAAACAACTACCATACCTGAGGAAATGGCTTCTTGCTGTTGATTTGTGGCTGAGGTTGTTTTCAGCAAGTTGTCATCTTCAAAATCTAGCATCTGCTCTCCTCCAATAAGCTTCAAGTCTATGACAGTTTCCAGGTCACAGTTTGATTCTTGAAGAACATCACTTGGTGGGGACTGAATTGAGCTTGTGCAGTTATCTTCTATGAGGTAGTCTTCCACTGTATACTCAGAGGCTGTTGTTGAATTTCTGTCATCAGTTTGCATTGGGATGTCTTCGGATTCTGGTACATGTACATGTAGATCTTGTGCTCTTTGGGCAGCAAATTCAGCAAACAATGGGCCAGTCAAATAATCAGTGTAAATCCGTTTGACCTTGCCATCTTTGTCCTCATCACGAATTATGTGTGTTGGAATTATAATTTTTCTTAGCAAACATTCTTGCCAACACCCCATCAAGTACTGTTCTTCATTCTTCAAGTTACTTGACCTAAAGTGGTGGAGTGTGGGACCCCCCTCGTGGAACTCAGGCTCATCACAGGCATCAAAAAACTCAACAAAATCATCATTTTGAGACCACCAAACACCCTCACCTGGTAACAAAAAATCACTTATCCGTTCTAAATGTGCCTGCCATGAGCTTGAATGTTTCTTGATGAGAGTCTTTGGGATTATTGTGTTTGTTTGTAGTGGAAGTGAATGTGCTAAACGTGACACTTGTGACTGTTGCTTTTCCACACAGCTTTCTGATCTTCCTAATTTTTCTTCAGCTTGCAAACGAATGAATATGTTGCTGATGATGTGGGCGGGGCGATAGCATGATGTGGTGTTAGTGATTGATTTGACAGTGTTGAATGTTCTTTCCTCTTCTTCGGCATTTGAAGAGCGCCCTGAAATAATTCGTAGTTGTAATGGGGCATGGGCTGTTAAGTCATGTAAGTATGTGCCATAAAATTTCCGTACAGTCATTTTGTGAAGGTTGAAGCCAACAATGTTTTGACAGAGTGTGTGGTGGTACCAACTGGAGTTGTGATAACGTAGAATCAAACGTGGGGACCGGCTTTTATCCTCCTTGTAGAGAATGTCCTGCATGTCAATCATGGTATCAATGAGATTTTGCACTCTTTGGCTAGCTGTTCCTCGCACATAGGATGAGGTTGTTATCAGAGAACAACGAAAATCAACTGCTCGTTTTGTTTCTTTTCTCCCAGTTGTTAGGCTGACTGCTTCGACTAATTTCTTCTTACATTCTTCATCCTCTATATGTGCTGGTAGCTCTGTTAGTAGGTTTTCAATGTGATGCGCAATGTCATGCATAGGTTCACATGGAAGTACCTCATAACTTCCCAGATTTAAGGACGCAAGTGAGCTGGTAGGGCCATTGAAAAGGAGTGCTGGCACTCTGTTTACACCATGGAGATTCTCGTCCAAAAGATTTTGCAGTTGTTTCTTGGTCTTTCCCTCATATATTCCCCTCCCACCCAGTTCTAACTCTAGTTCGTGCTTCTGCAATCCACTGAATGGCTTTGGCTTTTGAAGGATAGAGTTTCTTTTTCCTATGGGACCTTTCATCACTATTTGTTGTCGGTCTTCTAAAGATATTGGTTTGCAGCGGAAGCAGTAGTCAAGTTCATATACTCTGTCTGCATGGGCCCCACACCCAGAGCAGTAGTAGTGGCCTCCTTTTTGCTGCCCACTTTCAAATTCTCGAGATGGGGAATCACCATGAAAAAATCTCATTATGTCCTTTATTTCAACTCCATCTGTGGTTCTTAGATTTCTCTGGAGGTGCTGTAGACAGCAAAGGCGTGTTTCTACATATGCAAGTTGCTCTGCATCACAGCTCCTACACCTTGCTACAATATAAACATGGGGCTTTTCCACTTGTGCCTGGACACTCACAACCTTTCCTGATGCTTCTTTATACTCTTCATCTGTCATGTAGATGGCAGTATCATATAGGCAATTAACTGTGAATATGATGTGGCCAGTGTTTGCAAGTGTAGAGTGGTCATGCCATATTTGAAGGTGTCTTGTGGTTGATATCTTGTGTAATTTTTTCCTCATTTTGGTGAGTCCATCATCTTGACTGTATTCATTCAGTTTCTTCAGTTGTTTGATGACCTCATCCCTGGACATTTCTGAGTAGTACTCATCAGGCTTAACTTTCATGAACTTTCCATGCATTTCCAATGTTTTCTTTCTTATTTCTTCTAGAGGTTGCTTTCTTCCTTCTACAGTGAATGTTGTTGTTTGAATTTTGCCATCTGCATCAATGATCAGCTTTTCATACTAAAGTAAGAAAGAAAATAATATTGGCATGGTTTATAAAGCTGAACACTTAAATAACACTAACACAATATTAACATAAACAAAATACATTACATTATATAATACTGAGAAGTTTTAACAGTTTCAACTGCAACATGCAGTAATAATATTTTATAAACTTCATTCATCTTTATTCATCTGGTTTTTAAATGAAACATACAGTTGTATACACTTTCAGGATAAACTTAATTTATTGAAATCTTTTTACTTTTAGAAACATGCTGAGGAACAGCTCACTTCATTGAGGGACAGAAACGTTTTGCTTATACACCTCATTTAAAATGCTAATTGACAAGACTTCAAACATTTATTAACTTGAGGCAAACTTGCCATTGTCATCTTTCCTGAAGGTAATGATAAATGTAGGTAAATGTATTTCTGTCCTTTTATTCATATTTAATGGCATTATTTGTTTATAAGGGGAAATATTGACTCATCTTAACTATTCTGACCTACCAGTATTTATCAGTAAATCATTATTTTGAAACAAATGAAAATAATACCATCTGATCCATTTCACATGCTTACCTCTCTAGGAACTATAAGCTCTCCCACTGTAAATTCTCCTTGTTGAATCTTGAGCTTGAGCCTTTGCTTTAACATGTCGTTTGTTTCTGGTGTTGGAATGGAAATTTCACCACCTAATCCTTTGAGTCTCTTTCTTCTGGGCTGTCGGTCTTCAGAGGAACGTTTAAATCTATGTAGGTTGACACCTTGAGAGTTCAGCCATTCCTGAGCTATTTGACCACCATTGTTTGCAATTTGCCCCTTCTTGTTTGAAATTTTATATCTTCTAGCAAGCTCTGACCAGTTGACCTTGGTGTCATCTGCATAGCCTTCCACTTCAAGCTTTAGGCCATTCTTGTCCCATGTCACAGCATCAAAGTTACCAGCATGACGTTTCCTTTTCACAGGAGCAGTTTCTTCGGGTACTAAACTGGTCTCCTTTCTTTCTATTGCAGACTGTTTGGCCTCAAAGGAAGAATCAAGGCGCTCTCGTTGCCTTGCAGCATATGATTGCCACTCACCAAGACACCTGAAAGATGAAATACATTGTACAGTTTCAAACATAGGAAATTATGTACATGTGTCTTATTTTTTGCTTTCCCTTTTTTGATAATAGTGATTTCCCTGCACTCGTTGAATTCAATAATAATATTCAATATCCAGTTTTGTAAGGTGAACAATGTCGTATTGAAAAATAGTATAAACTTTGATCATACCTCCACCCCTTTCACTGCTAGAGTCAAACCTCAAGTAATAGAATGTGGCTGTACCTTTTAAGTGTGTGGATTAAATATTTCAGTATGACCATTTAAATGAACGTTATGGACAGTACTTTGCATGCTATTGTTTGATTTTTAGTTCAAAACTAAAATGGTTGAATGTTCTTGAATATTGAACTTGCCACTGTTGACATGAAAGGGTAACTTATGCTATCCTAACTATTTTTCATGCATTTTGAGGAATTTGATTAAATAGATGTGTCAATGTATTTTTGGTTTCATTGGGGAAATTGGATGGTGTTTTGTTTAAGGTTTATAAATTGTATTAAATGAACTGAAACAGAATCAGTAAAAATCATATAAAATATATCATTTTGTTTGTTTGTCTGTCTGTCTTGTCTCTGTGTGTGTTATATTTCGTTTGCCAGTTAAGAGAAGCAGAATGACAGTTGACAGATGATGCATGAATGCCTGAGAGTGACATGGTGGATGCACTATGCATATTTTGTATTCTTGATGGGGCCATAACTTTATCAATTTTTATGTACCATTTAGGCACCGCGATAAAGAGGACGGCTCCAGGCTCCGTCGTAAAAGGGTGGGGGTGGGAAAGTGAATGGGGGGGGGGGGGGGAGAGGACGGGGGGGGGAGGACGGGGGGGTGGGGGTCGCACAATAATTACCTCAAAAGGGAAGTCTTTTCCCATTCGTCTTCTACTTTCTGTTTGTATTTTCGGTATGCAGTTCTCCTTTCTCTCTTGGCTTCAGTTGGGGACTTTCTTTTCTGAAGCTGGAGCTCTGGGAGTTTGGTTAAAGCTTCCCCAAAAGATGTACTGTATACTTTATGAAATGTGGCATCTATTTTGTTATACAGAGCCCTTGCAATGTCTTGGACTTCCCCAGCCTTGCATGGTTTAATCTTCTGCTCTTTGCCAGCGATAAAAAATGGATTCTCCTTTGCCATCCCAACAAACTGATTTGACTTGACTGGGAGTAAAGACTGAATTTCAGGATAGCGATGATAGCATCCCTTGCAGTTTGCAAACGAATGCTCACTTTTTTTCGCTGGCGCCATTTTCTCCCAGTTGTGAATACTGAATGTTTCCAGGTACTTTTCTTTCTCGTCTTTCTTTCTTGGATTCCAGTTGCTAAACATAGCTCGGAGAGCTGGTATTTTCTTTTGAAATTTCAAAAAATCGATAGCGAATTCCTCAGATCTGTCCTTGAAAACTTCATTGAACTGTTTGTAACACTCTTGCATTGAGCGCGCTCTAAATTTTGCTGTTCCCTCTCCAGTTTCCCGATGAAACGTTTTAGTTGTTTCTATCACTATATTTAAAGCAGCCACCCGAGCAAAGCCGCAACTCACTGGGCAAATAAGGGTTGCAACCATGTTGACTTTGGAGAGCGATCCGAACGTAAGATTTAAGGACGTTTGCGAAACGACTTTGTACAAGTACTGTGTTTGAAGTTGGCGCTATTTTAACTGAGCGGTACATTATATGAGCGCGTAAATTATGAACAGATCATCTTTCAAGTATTTTAAAACTTGTTTAATCAAGATAGCCTTTTTAGAGCAAAATTAAATTTGACATTGGCATCTGCACAAAATGGTAAATAGCCACAAATGCTCTTCATTCTTCAGGTTACAGCAACGAATTAGTTTGTAAAATCCCAATACCTTGTTTGCGTTTAATTTCTACCCTTTCTGGCCAAAAATAACAATTTTTGAAGGATGATTTGGTCGCAGGAAGAATGATTTCTCTGTGGGAAAGAACATGGCACGTTCGTCCGCCATCTTGCTTGCCTTCCGAATTGTCATAGCAACAGTTGCATCTGCTGTCCCTAAAAACCGTAGGTTCAGAAACAAAATGGCGGCTAAAATCAAACCGAAAGCGACTTCGCGAAACCTCGCTGCAGGAGCATTTTTTACGCACCTTAAATGCGTGTTTGCCACTAATCCTTTTCATGGAACCCCAGTCAACATGTTTCTTACTGGAAAGATTGCATTAGTGAAGAAAAGAAAAACCAGTTCGTTCGACATTTATCGCAGTCTTCCAAAAAGTGACACTTTTCGTTCTAACATATTAAACAGAAAGTTCAGACATCCTTGCCAGTAAGTTTCAGATTCTTCATCTGATGAAGTATCCTTCTGGCGAATATGGCGTTTTAAGGCAAGCGAAAAGTACTCCTGCAAGGCAAGCAAATAATATTGGTGGGAAAATGTACATTCCAGTGTCACGTGACACTTGTTGCTAACAGTTAATGTCGGGAAAAATAGGGAAAAATACTTGAAAGCAATCTAGCCTGAAAAAAGTCATATACACGAGCTTGTTTGTTTTTAATAATTTTTTATTGTATTTTCGCCTATTTTTGAGCTTCGGCCCAGGCCTTAATATACCTGAGTAGAACTGTAGAGAGAATTGCAGCAAACAAGAAATAGTTTGACTAAATCTGCAAAATCACGAGGTCCCTTGCATACTATTGCATAATCAAAGCACAATTTTTATCACCGTCAATACATTCTACCATGTGCCTAAACCTATTAATGGCAATGAATCACTATTTCAAAATAAACAAAAGGCAAAGTCCATACTGCCTTTTCGTTCGCGTGATCGGTAATTTAAGATCAAAAGTTCATCAAATGATAACATACTATGAGAACTGAAAGCCATTCATTACTAATTACTGCTTTCCTCATATCTTGCCATGAGAACTCAAAGCCATTCATTTCATAAATTGAACTTACTTATTACTGCTTCCCTAAAGAATCGCGTCAAAATTATCAACAAAAGCAAAGAAACTTTTGATAACTCAGACGTCAGATGTGGGTGGGCTAAAATATCTGTTTTCCGCTTAGTTGTCAATGCTTGTTAAAGGAAAGATTTCACGCAGTTGTATGTTGTTATCGATATCGATGTGAAATGTTTTCGAAAGTGAAGCGGACATTGATTTTTCTTTTGTGGAGAGTTGAAAAAGAAATGGCTGCATAAGTTAATGTTATACATGAATGGGTTATTTGCGAATATATAGTAGTTCTGTCTTTTTTATTCGAAAGTCGAGAGTTTTCTATTTCCGGTATCATGTGTTTAGTAATTATTAGGGATTAAACATATGTTTTTCAGTTTAAGAAATTAAGTGGTTTGTATTTGATTGCTATTTGAAGTTAATTCTTGAAAAAACTGTTGATATTTTTTGGTTTCAGGAGTGTATTGTACGTTACGAATGAAGTTGCGTGTTTTGTTATTGTTATTGTAGATTTTATCTGTGGTTGAAACCACAGAAACAATAAATTCTAGATAAGAAACAATCTGTCAGGCAATGAGGTCAAAGCTCTATAAAAAGACAGGCGTAGTTGAAAAACTACTTTGCTATAAACCTCAAAATATAGTGTTGACAGTGTCTTCATCACGACCCCCGGGGTCACGACCGCAGTAAAAGATTCTATTAAGATCCAAGTCTTATGCGATAGTCATATATCAGGAATAGTGGAATCTTGCAATTGTTTTTTAATAGCTCCTCAGAGTTTATTCCGCGTGTAAGTGTAATGTGTATCTCGGAGCTAGGCAGTATCTCCATTGTCAGAAGTATAGCATCATTACATCCGGTTTGAAATATTTGAATCTCCAGCATGATAGCTGTACACTCTTTATCAAGTTTCCCGGAAAATGACATCATGAAACTTAGCGCCCCAATTTCTCAGATCATAAAATTTGTACTAAAGTAATCAAACATGCGGGATTCCTGACCGCAGTATTTTTCAAAACCTTTTTCTGATCCGAGATACAGGCAAGGTTGTCAGTTGTTGCATTATTATGCAGTATTACTTTATTTTGTATTAAATTTTCCACCGCAGAAATATACTCACGCAGAAAAAATTATTTGTTTTAATGATGTATATCGGCTTAACAAGAACTTTTCAACAGTGAACATATTGCTATCATAACTCCGAGGCGACCGGCACAACAGTCATCTGTATTCCCGATTCAACTCCACACACGTCCTCAAAAGAACCAGAGACTGTTATCATAATACTGATACATTTTACAACAACGTACAATAATTCACTCACTAGTTTTCTCGTTGTTTATGTTCATATTGGCGCCAAAACAGCAACCATATAACTAGGAGAACTATACAAACCTCCGGTCAGGAAGTAAAATTGTTTAATACCGATGCTTTGGATTTTATTTATACTTGACCAGAAATCCGCAAACATTTCCTCCTAGCAGAAATTTTAGCTGTCCCGACGCGCAAAAATTTCCTCCCGCAAAACAAATCCAGTCAGACAATCCGCAAAATTTCCTTGTACACAGTAGCTAAACCAATAAAACTATGACGTCTTTCCCATACTATTGCATACAAACGCAAAGTTCACGCTATTTTGCTCTGCCATATCGCTCATATTAAAACACAAACTTTCCCGTCCAATTTAACTTTCTTAAAACGCCTCCATTCGTAAAAATACACCGTGAAATTCTCAAACTGCGTTTCCCAAGAAAACTCATTTGACCTATTTTTACCATTCTAAAGCAGCTTGAATGGCTTTACGACAAATGATTGAAAATTTTAAATATTGATACGTAACGTGAGATATCGAAACTAAGAACTTTAATATCTTTGCGGTGACGTAATGTGAAATATGACAAGTTCATGACAAGTTCTGACATCCCAATACCCTAGGGAAATTAACAATAGGAGCGGTGGTGTTCCTCAAAAATTTTAGTGACGGTATGTGACGCCCTTCTTGAAATCCTAACCGCTTTAACCAACCATATCCTCAATGCCCTAATATAGCTTCTATAAAGAAGAAAAAAGAACCCCCCCCGGACAAAAGTCCACAAAAATTTGTTAACAACTTTTGTCCCTTTTTTCGTAGTGATTCCGAAATCTCGTTTAATGCGCATGCGCATTAACGAGACAAAAAATGGCATAGCAGAGTGAAGCAATGCGATTCGCGATAAATCGCGACTGGCAATTTATCAGAAGGACTGATATATGAATTACTGATTTTATGTCTCTGAAACTTCTAGTAACATACAAAAGAGCCTTAATAGGCTCTTTTTTGCGAAACCCCTTTTTTCGTGCAAGGAAATTGTGCAAAAGAAATTAAAGTCCTTCTATGTTTGTCGTTTCTAGGCAGCCGCAGACAAGCGGAAGAGACTTCAACGGAAATAAATCAAAAGCTTTAGTTTTAGAAAAGAAGAAATACATGAACATCTGTAATAATGCTCAATTTCTTACTGCGTCAAACAGAGCTTAAGGTGATTCGTTGTGTTTGAAGGTGGAAACAACATTAAATTCTCGATTGATCACAGGTAGGAATTACATTTTATATATGTCTTTCAGTTCGTTGGGAATAAATGGTCGCGATCTTGGGAATTGATGGAATTGTAATCAGGGTCCAAAAGGCTTTTTAACAGCTGCAGGTTTTCAGGACCTTAAAATCAACAATTGCCAAAATGAAAATGGGATGGTGTGATGCAGGGGGAGGGGAGGGGAGGGGAGGGGAGGGGAGGGGAGGGGGGGGGGGGGGTGGGTCTCATTACTCAAAGAAGCTAGAACCAGTCTCGAAATCCCTTAACCCTCCTTTGACACTATTTTGTTTACCAATTAACGGTAGCAAATTGTCTCTCACAAGTTCTGCGTCTCGTAAAATTTTAGTCTCATTTTTTAAGCGGTGCTCCGCGTCTGAAGTCTCGGGCTTGCAGAAAAAATGCCGATATCGCCACGCAATTTACCACTAAACGCAATATTTACAACAATATTTTTTAGGCGATTTCGTTAGGAGAATTTCGTTGCAATTTTTGACAGGTGTACTTTCCTCTTTAGTTGGAACCACTGGCTGTTTAGATGGAATACACAGTTAGAAAAACTGGGATAACAGAATAAAGCAATGCGATTCCCAACAGAAAGAATGATATATGAATTACTGATTTAAAGTCTCTGAAATGTTTATCAACATAAAAAAAGAGTCTTAATAGGTTCTTTTTGCGAAACCCTTTCTTCGTGCAAGGAAATTGTGCAAAAGAAAATAAAGTGTTTTGGTAGTAGTTTCTAGGAAGCAGCAGACAAACGGAACAGTCTTCAACGGAAATGAATCAAAAACTTTTGTTTTAAAAAAGAAGAAAATTACTTGAACATCTGTAATGTTGCTCAATTTTGTACTGCATCAAACAGAGCTGAAGCCAATTCGTTGTGTTCGAAGGTGGAAACAGCATTAGATTCTAGACTGATCACAGGTAGGAATTGCATTTATATGTCTTTCAGTTCGTTGGAAATTAATGGTCGCGATCTAGCTCTTGGGAATTGATGCTACTTTTTCACTTATCACTACTACTACTTCATGCGTCGAATAGCTTTTACACTTAAATGACTTATGAATATATATTTTTTAAAGAGCGATTATTTAGTTTTCCCTCTTTTCGATACGGTTTTAGAAACTTTCAGCGAAAAGTTTCCTTGGAAAAGCTAATTCATGTTATTTAAGTCTTTCTTTAATAGCGTTCTTTTTTAACTACAAACATTATGCTAAGCTATTTTAAGTATAAATAATCGTTTTATTTTTTTAGCAAAATTCATTGAAATATTGGTGTAACTTTCCTGTTCTGATATAAATTTGAAACAATTAAATACAATTGAATTTTACCCCTTAAAAGTACCACAACGAAATATTACAAACATTTCCGATGTTGCAATAGACATAAGGTCGCGATCGGGAGCATCAAAAAGATTCTGCTTGAGCAAAATGGCACCATGATAGCAACAACTGGGGGAAATGAAATTCCTTATGGTCACCAAACTCATATTGTTACTTAGCATATCTCCGTTTTATCTGGAAATAGTCCCCCCCTCTCCTAGCCTGCGTTGCTAGCGCTGCTTTTTGGCACGCGCGATGCTGAATCCCCTTGCGGCTTTCCATTGCCGCTCGGAAATCCAACAAACGCAGGTTATCCCTCTCCGGAAAGTGAGTCTTAAGACTGCCTTCATGTAACACGTGTATTTTTCATTTTACTGTGTAAAATTCAGTAAAAATGAAAGCGCATAGAATGATGTGCATATTTTTCAGAATATGTGCATTTTCTATATAATATATATATATATATATATATATATATATATATATATTTGAATCAGTTATTTCATTCATCAGTCACTCTTCTTAATAGAAGGTCAAAAAATAAAACGTTTTTTTCTTTTTGAAATGCCCAGGGCATCTAATTTGCAAGGCCAACATCACAATTTTGATAATACCCAAAGTAATTTCGACTCACAAAAAGGCAAAACCTCATCAATGAAAAATTCACTTGGAGATTTTTATTATCACTTTTTTCATTTAAGTTCTTTTTTTTACTTTTAAATGAGCGTTTTCAGCTGCTGATTCACATTACCTTGCACGTATCGCTGTATATTCTTTGTTTTCTAATTGTAACATTTATGCACATTTTCCCAATACGTTTAATCTGGGTAATTGTTATCAAATGTAATAGAAAAGCTGCTCATGATCAGACAACTGGAAATTATTTAATTAGATAAACCGATTCTCAGGCCACGTACATGCATATATGCGTTTTTGATCCGGTTTTAATTGGAAAAAGGAGAATACTTAAACGAGAAAAAGCGCAACGACATGGCTTTATTGTTCATTCTTTTTTCGTCCGTTTTTATTTAAAAAACGAAGTTTGAATAATAATATTTAACGTTGGTTTTTATTTTAAAACAAAGGTTAAAAAAAATTGCAGTGGTGTGTTCGTTTAGAGAAAGTAAACTGTCATTCTCTAGTGTGAACATCGAAAGGAAAGCTCTGCAGCAGAACTTTCAAGTACTGGTGTTAATTTCTTAATTTTCAAGAAAAAAACACTTTTTTGGAGATTAGAAAACATGTTTTAATAGAAGCTTCTGTCATCTTCAGTTTTGTTGCAGTAACCATTGTATTTGAATTGATGTTATATATTGATTAGAATAAAGACAACAGATATTGCTTATTACAATATATTAACTGAAAGATATTGCAGATATTTTTTTAACATTTTGCAAAATAAAATATTACCTGTTTTAATTTGTTAGACAGAACCAGCAATGTCCTGGCGAAACAAGAGAAAGACTGGTGTTGCTGTGCTGACAATTGGTGTCATGTGCTTGGGTGTGGCACTTCTTTCCAGGTTTTCCCTTCCTCGCTCATTGCAAAAACGAATAGTCGATGGATTGTGTGTCAGTGGCGTTAAACATCCTCATTACGACCAGTGGGTAAGCAGCTGCGTGTTTAAATTTTACTCAGAATTTTCTCATCTTTTAGGGATTTTAGGGATTTCATCCTCACACTTGGCTACGATATATCGATGATATTTTGATGATCTGGACTGAATGTTTAGATAACCTAAAGATTTTCATCGATTATCTTAATAATATTCACCCTACCATTAAATTCACCAGCTCACACTCCTACACTAACGTACCTTTCCTTGACGTTAATGTCTCTTTAAACAACGGTAACATTTATATTGACCTTTACACAAAACCTACAGACAAACACCAACATCTACTTTTTTCATCTTGTCATCCCTTACACACCAAAAAATTAAAAAGCCATTCCATTCAGTCTAGCCCTCCGTTTACGACGTATCTGTTCTACCGACGAAATATTCAAAGCCCGTTCCACTGACTTACATACCTGCTTAAACGAGGTTCCAACCGTAACTTCCTTACAAGACAAATACAACGCGCTGCTGACATTCACAGGAGACTCACTTTATAAACCAAAGACACCAACAAACCCAAACGTGTAACTTTTATTATAACTTTCAATCCTTCACTTCCTCGCAACTCTAATATCATCAAAAAACATTATAATTTACTCTTTTCTGAACGATATACTAAAGCTTTTAAACATTTGGCTCTTGTAGCCTCCAGACGCTGCCCTAACCTCTGTGACATACTGGTTTCAGCTTAACTCCCTTCTAACTCTACTAATTATAAAGCCCATCCCCAACTCCCTTGCGGCTCTTTCCGTTGCGGAAAGAACTGCGCTACTTGTCCCTACATTTCCAACGGACTTACTAACTATTCTTTCTTTTCTACCGGTGAAACGCGCACTATGAAATCTAACCTGACCTGATCTACATGATTCAATGTAACCGCTGCAATTTACAATATATTGGAGAGACTAAACGACGCTTAAAAGACAGATTTAATGAACACCGCCGTGCCATAGATAATCCTAACACATACATACATACATACATACATACATATACTTTATTTCAACTCGAAAATTTAGAGTAGCAAATATATGCTAATGTATTCGAGCACAATAAAAATACAATAAAATGCTACAAATATACTAGACTATATACATAATAAAACTACAAATTCTAAAACTATACATTATAAAACTAGTTACCATGATGCTACTAAAATAAGTCATAATTTAATATTCTACGCTTAAAATCCGTAAAAGTAGATGTTCAAAACAAATCCGGAAGAGAGTTCGATAATTTAGCTGCTAAATATGAAAAAGAATGCAGGCCGTAAGTTGTTGTTTTCGGATTAGGAAGAGACAGAATATAATTACCACGTAAACTATAGCTTGTAGACCGTAGAGTAAACATATTTCTTAAATATCCTGGATAGTTACTGAAAAACAGACTCATATAATATAAATAAGAAATTCCGAAGACGCCTAAATATACAGAGTTTTAGAATTGATTTTATGCAATAAAGTGCTGTAGGATGAATTCTAGTCCTTTAGTATGAATCTAAGAATACGCTTGTTAAGACAGTCCATTTTTCCAGTTTGACGTGCACCACAAAAATGCCATATAGACGAGCAATAATTAAAATGTGGTAAGATGAAAGCCTTACACAATCTAAGGAGGGTGTCCCTCGAAATTAGCTTGCAGCCTACTACAGCCGCCGAACATTTTCTCTCCTCTCCTAATCACACTGCTAATGACATGCAACTAATCCCCTTTGAAAAAAAATTCTCTAACCGAGACTCAATACGTAAGACCAAAGAAGTTTTTTTTTTTTATATCAAAAGGCAGAACACTTCTACCTCATGGCTTCAACATTCGCGAAGAAACATACTAATTATTCATTTTCGTATTATTTAGTTTCCTTTCATTGTTTTCTATATATTTTTCGTTATCAGCAAGCGTCTTATTTCCGTCTATCATTGTTATTTTTTCTAGGTGGAGTAAACCCTATGTCATTTATCTGCTTATAAAAAAAACAATGTAAATTTTACCTTATTGTTCCTGAAGAAGGCTGGTTCGGCCAGCCGAAATATAGTACACCTTTTAAATTTGTATCTACGTTGTATCGGTCTTTGCTTCTATACTACAATATGAATACCACCATTTTTAACTTTTATGCATCATATGGTTGACAACAATTGAGCAACATATGACGTTATAAAATCATAATGGCGGGCGCGCCTTCGTTCTACTTGTTCAACTGAAGTTTCCATGGCAACCATGTTTTGACAGGCATGTTCAGACTCAAATTTTGAAGTTTCTGTTTAATCTTTTACTTTCTTGCTGTAACATATTTACATTATAAGACAATTTTAGCATCCCTCGTTTGGTTTTGGCTACTTGTGGGTATCCTTGTCTGAATAGCGGCATCTAGATAAATTAACAATTCATGTCTTTTGACATACAGACCAACGTTACGGAGAGTACAACAAAGATCTACTATTGGCATATCAAGAACAAGGAAGGCTTCATGTATCGACGAGAAGTCCCCCAGGTGGAGTATGGAAATATTTAAATGGCAAACAGAAGACAAGCACGTAACATACTAACAGTGCCAAAATGTAATAATAAATTTTGTTATAATTCAATATGAAAAAGAATAAAAAACAAATATTCCAGAGGAAGATACTGCTCAATAGCTGCCATTTGAATGGTCACACTGTAGGATTTCATCCACGGACTCAAAAGTTAGAACCACCTTGTACAGCATAATAAACAGTATCACAGGAAAGTTCTGCTCAATAGCTTTCATTTGAATGGTCACACTTCAGGATTTCAGCCCCAGGCGCAAATGTAAGATCCGCCTTGTACAGCATAATAAACAGCATCACAGGAAAGTACTGCTCAATAGCTTTTATTTGAATGGTCACACTTGATGCTTTTATGCACGGATTCAAAAGTTAGAACCAACTTTTACAACATAATAAACAGTACCACTGGAAAGTTGTGCTCAGTAGTTTTCATTTGAATGGTTTCATTTTAGGATTTCTTTTACAGACATAATAAACAGTAGTACAGGAAGGTACTGCTCAGAAGCTTTCATCCGTTGTAATGGTCACACTTTAGGAGGATTTTATCCACAAACTCAAACGTTAGAGCATGTACAGCATAATAAACAGTACCACAGGGAAGTACTGCTCTTATTAGCTTTCATTTGAATGATCACACTTTAGGATTTCATCCACAGACTCAAAAGTTAGAACTACCATGTACAGCATAATAAACAGTACTACAGAAAAGTAATGCTCATTAGCTTTCATTTGAATGGTCAAACTTTAGGATTTCGCTCACAGACTCAAAAGTTACAACCACCTTGTATGTGCGGCATAATATAATAAACAGTACCATAGGAAAGTACTGCTCAATAGCTTTCACATTTTAGGATTTCGTTCACAGACTCAAAAGTTAGAACCACCTTTTACAGCTTAATAAAAATGTTCTACAAGAAAGTACTGCTCAGCAACTTTCATTTGGATGGTTGCACTTTAGGAGTTCTTTCACAAACCGAAACGTTACAACCACCAATTAATTTCCGACTTATTTTCCTGTGCATGTTTTTAGCTTGTCGAGAGAGGACCTTATGTCTATACAACACTTTCAAGGAAAATTGATGTTCAGTTCGATTCATCCGGGTCGGTGACCTACAAAACCTTTCAGCTGCAGAAATTCAACGAAAAGATGACAACAAATTTATGCCCCACGTGTAAAGAAAACGAGAAGGTAACAGATAGTCTTCATCACTGAGTTGCTGTGCGAAAGTTGTGCCTAAATATGATGGGTAAATGTACTGTATGAACGAAACAACGGTGCAATAAATAAACAAAAGAAGGAATGAACGCGGGAAGGAGGTAACTAACGAATAATGTTAATTTTTTGTTTGTGGGTGTGGGTGTTTCCGTGATAAAGGCTGGTATTGATGGAGGTGTTAACAAGGTGCCTGGCTAACTGGCTGAATAAGTAAATGGATCAACTGATAAAACACTGCTGTTCGTGTTTTAAACATTACTTGAATGATAGGATGGGTTGAATAAATGTTAATTAAATGAATGAATGAATGAATGAATGAATGAATGAATTGAATAAATGAATGAATATGTTAATAATTATCATCAATTCTTTCTATTTTCTTTAGTTGAATATCGTAAACATCGCACACCTGGGTTTGATGAACAAAGTGAAGACAGCGGACTCCTTCAGTTTAGTTTTTCTCCCTGCAGCACTTGAGAACCTCTTGCGTGACATGGATTCAAGGTTTGGAAACCGTAACGCAACACTGAAACAACTGTGTAATAAGACGAGTTTCCTGCAGCTGAATCACTCATTTAATCCAGAATTTGGATCTTGGATACATCAAAAACCTCTCACATGTCGTTGTAATAGGATCTATAAGGTTTCTGAAATGCGAGGCCTTTACAATGCCCTTGTTAATCCAAGTGTTCTCGGACCACCGCGAGGCAATGCTGCTAATGTAGACTGCGCCTTGAAACCACACTTGAAAATCTGTGGCTTATTTGTTTGGATGTCTAACGTCCTCCTGTCAGATAAGGGTCTCAATTCTACCAGTCCTGCCTTTAACAAGACAGAAGCTAAACGGCTGATCAGCCATACCCTTTGTCCCGCTCCAAACGCATGCTTTCCCGCTAGGAACATTGAAATCCAAGTCGTGTTTGACTTTATTAATGCTCTTAGAGGTTACACGCTGTGGTCCATGGACCATAACAACTACGGGCTCGTAACAACAAGAAGCCAAAACGAGCTGGCCCTTGGATACGTCATGGATAAGTTCCGCTATCCCCCGGCTTATCCCAACGGTATCCATTCCCCAGGGGTGCTCAAGAGCCACTCTTCACATCACGAGGCCGTTCAAAAGAGTCATTCTGCCACTCTGCATCCATGTGACTCGCCTCCTCAACGGAACAAGTTTACGTGGGCAGGTAAGGTTACGACTTAGTTTCGATTCGGGGAGAAGGGTGGGGGGCGAGTATACTTTGAGTTGTTCTAGGGAGGAAACTCAGTCCTGGGCTTCAAATCCATTCATATACTATTTTTTTTGTTGAGATGGTATCCCTTTCATACAATACCTAAAATACAAATTGCATCACTTTCCTATGCCGGAAGTGTAAGCTCAAAACAGTACTAGATAACCCTAATATCAAGGATATAATGGAGGAACGAATTCTACAGCAAGTGTAAGCTCAAAATAGCACTAGATAACCCTAACATCAAGGATATACTTCCACGCCACAGTTCTAGGGAAACAGAAAGGATTGGAGGAACGAATTTTACAGTAATATATCAAACACGAGGGAGAGTGCTTCATTAGGATTTCCTAACATCGAGAAGTGAGTCGAAAAAAGGAGGCGCGGCCAAGTTTATTTTTTAACCGATTTCAAAGTGCATGGAAACATGCTGAAACACACTTTCGCGTGTTTTATATAGCTTTTCAAACTTATCATTAAATACAGAGAGAATTCTTCAACCTTATTTATTTCTGCAGCCTACAATGGCGCATCGGAAGTGAGCAAAGTCTTTTACCCAAACGCCTCTGCCTCCGAGCTCAAGGTGAGCGGTCACCAAAGCCTTTTCTTCCCTGCGAAGCATGTAAAGTCATGCGACAGATCCTTGTACGAACCAGCTGCAAAGAAATACGAGATTTTCATGGCGCAGTTAAAGCGGCGAGGCACAATTGTGTACGACAAGCAAGTTTCTGTCAAAAGACTTACCCTCAAAAGGTAGGATGTGACACATTACGTTAAAGTTTTATTCATGGCAAAATGTAAATAAGATGATAAAGTTTAGTGACTGTTGATTTGAATTTATTTGATATTTCATTATGTGTTGAGATAATCGAGCTATAAATTCGCCTGAGATGAAATGTGAAATGTAATTTTATGAGCGCTGTAAATATAAAAAAATAATGACCCCGGCAAGAATCGAAATCACGACCTCTGGATTACATCTTCCAGCGCCCTACCAGATTGAGCTACGAGGTCAGAGAAGAATCTAAGAAAAAGTGAAGAACTTTATCTTAGTCTTAGTTTGACCAATCCACAGGTTCCGACTTGACGAAAGTCTGGTGACAGCAAACAACAGAACCGTGTTTACATCCGGGCTCCTCGACATGTCAAGTGTTTACGGTTTTCCCATCCTTATTGGTTTTCCTCGGTTCTTGCATGGCGAGAAGATCCTGGGAAAGAAGTTAGGACTTCCGGCAGCTGATCCAGAGAAACATGGATCATTTGTATGTGAATCAAACTTTTCCGTACAACGGTCCATTAAGTGTATTATCCAGTCGGCAATTTAGAATTTAAATAATGGTTTTAAACATCATCATCATCATCATCATCATCATCATCATCATCATCATCATCATCTTCTTCTTCTTCTTCTTCTTTTTTCCTCCTTCTACTCCTCCTCCTCCTCCTCCTCATTTGCCATATCTTTTCATTTCATTTCATTTCATTTCATTTTATTTTAATTTAATCGAGTTTCAGATTTACAAAACAGAGTACAAGACATTACAAAACAGAGTACAAGACTCCTTAAAAATAAGCCACCTATTATTACATCATCATCTATTATTACGCAGGGCCCCAATGGATATCAGTCTAGAGCTTAATGGGTTACCCTGCATAAATAAAGTTTACTACTACTACATCTAAGAATTAATTAATGCAATTATCTAAAACGTTATATTAAAAAATATTTTTAAAAAAAATTACAAAAGACAATGATTAAGTAAAATACAATGTAAAAATCGTGTCATTTTCAGATTGACATAGAGCCATTCACTGGAAGAGCCCTTCAAGCCGTGTTTCGCTTCCAGGTCAGCACAGTAGTGAGTAGTGATCTGGTATCAAGTCAAGTCCACCCCAGACCTCTTAACGTGAGTTACGTGGAGGACAATGCACCGTATTACAAAAATGTTATACCATTGTTTTGGACCGAAACTACCCATGCTATTAGTGCGCAACAGGCAGAAACATTTGAAACCCAGGTATATTAATAAAAGTTCTAAATAATTATTAGTCTCAATTCGCTAAAGACTCCCGAAAGGAAGTCGAGGTGTTTCTCGTTTTGAAATATATTTCGCTCTCCTCCCCTTTTTGGCCAATCTTTATGTGATTTGCGTTGGTCATGTTATGAGCTTTAAATTATGTTAACTTCCTTGTTTAATAACTTTCAACTGATAATTCTACGTTTCCGAACCTAAGTTGTTCCAGTTGTTCAGATAGCTGGGAAAAGCGCAAAGGAAAAATCCCCCTCTGAGAGCATACCGTCTTTCCTTCCCCCTCCACTATCTGAACGCCTGGAAGAAGCTAGCACGACCCTGGTCTTAAGTTTTACAAAACCTAAGGGCTCTAAACCAACTCGTTAAACATCCAGTAAGTGCACGACACAAAAGACACAAGTACGCTTAGGGTGCCTTTTTTTTTTCGTCACCAGGTCTTTGGCACACTAAGCAAGTTTTGTGGATTGATGGTGATCATGTTCATTGCTACCGGCTTTTGCCTGTTCGTGGGCTTGATTCTCGTCGCACTCTCTATCAATGTTGGCAGCAACACAGTCTCCGTGGATCTCACTGAAAATTAAGATAGAGCAGTTTTCGAGAAAGGTTGTCATATACAAGCTTTAACCCTTATAGTTAATTATCGTGACATGCAGTGTAGTTCTAACTTTTGAGTCTGTGGACAAAATCGTATGGTGTGCCATTTGTTTTTCAATATTTTACAAAATGAAATTTGAATTTTTCTTGAATTTTGATATATGGCACTTTGGCACTCTTGGGAGTTGAAGGGTCGTACGCGACAAGACCGATAGGTAGTGTGGATGGTAGTAAAGAAAAGGTCGACGCTTTGAATACTTATGACATTAAGCATTGTTTGAAAAAACAAATAAATGAAAACAGTTCAAACAGCGAGAAAACGCATAATGAATTTCAAGTCAACAGTGGCAAATATATCTTTTTTATGTGTAAAATAAAAACTCGTAGATTACTCGTTATTATCTAGATACCAATACAGGATATGTTCAGGCAATATCTTCTCCACGCTGTTGTACGACGTTAAAAGAGCTATGTGATGGGGACTTTGACGTTTTTTTGGATCAATGCTGCCCCAAATTAAAACTAAGTACCTTTGTCATAACTAAATGTTTCGAAAGCACTAAGAAGAAGATATCAAGTGAATTTTTCAAGAGATAATCTACCATAGCAAGGATTTTAATGATTTTTCCAAGACACAAGGTGATAAACTTGAAACATTATTGGCGCAATATTTTCAAGTTGCAATCCGTTTTCATCAAGGTCATCTGCAGGCTAAGATACTCAATTTTTACTCTTATATAATTAAAGCACTGATAGGGTAATTTTAACAAACCTTGACCATTATTTCGATATAACAAGAGGCTACCCGTAGCCTATACTCGTACCGGTAATGTACGTTACTCGCGGGGAACACTTACGTAACACAACAACAGGCAAATAAAACCAAAATCAGTTTCCCTTCTGCTTGCTCGTACCCAGAACTAATGCGATGCACAAATAAGAGACGAAAACAAAAATAACAAAAAGAAAAACGGAGGGCAAATTTTACCTTGTTACCGTATCCGTCACGAGTAAACAGCAACAAACAATAATAACTAAATTTGTTTCGCTTTTGCTTGCAAAACGACGCCGATTACACCGAATCCCAAGTACCGTGGGCTCAAAATTTCTCGCAGTGCATGCTTGCGTATTCTCGTACCCAGATCTAACGCAATGCACAAAAGCGGATACAAAAACACGGAGGAAAACAAGGAGAAAAACGGAGGCCAATCCTTAACTCGTTGCCGTACCGGCACGTGTAAATATGTCTTTTGGGCTTTTTAAAGGAACACTAAAAATGGCGACATATAACCCCTTTAAGTTCTTGCATCTTTCTTGCATCGCTTCCGATCATACAAATGATAGGGGCAATGTCACTTACTTTTAGTATCACTTTAATAAGTGAATGGAAATCTAAATAAATAATGCTATGAATCTAGCATATGGCATAGTTTGCCACGAGTCTCTCGTAGTTCAGTGGTTAGAGCATGCGACTGGTGTGCGGAAGGTCGTATATAGGTTCGAATCCTGTCGGCGACCTAGATATTTTGCTTTTCCCCACGCTCGCAAAATGATGAACACAACATATTTTTTTCATAATAATGTTCCAGTTTATTAGCAGTTACTATATGCCAGTACAATCAAACTATCCAAGCGTGTTTTTCGCTGAGTATGGCACAGATGGAAATGGATTGTAACTTGAAAAAAACTGGCCACGTTTTCCAAGTTCAGCCAGCCGTTAAAATAATGATTGCAAGGTAAAGGACAATTCGGCTTGCTGTTTCAAAATAATATGTAAGGGCATTTTGGGCATATTGTTGTTTTGGCTGTCATGCCATAAAAGTGCTTTTTGATTTACTCAAAAACGGTCTTATAAATTTTCTTGAAAAATCGTCTACAGCTAGCGATACGTAAGTGTCTGACTGCATTTTGAGAAAAATGACAATGTTTAAAACGAAGGGCAATAAGCTGGCGTTGCTATAATAATCGCTGTCATTGGAAACCAGTGACACAATAAAACTCTGATCAAATTTCATAAACTTGGTGAAGTACATTTTTTGTACGAAAGCAATCGAAGCATATCTTCCCTGCAAAATTTTGATTACGAAACATACACCCCACGGCAAACAAAACTAGTCGAACCTGCTTAAATCTCATTACGGTTCTTTCTTCACGGAATCTTTCTTCACTTAAATCTCATTATGGTTTGTTCTTCACGGAATCACTTGATATCTTCCTTTCCTTTAAATCCTCGCGGTATCTTTGCATTCGCTTTTCTACTCAGTTATGACAATTTTTCTTGAAACAGCTGTACGTGGTTTTTACTCTCTTGACTTGTGTGTAAGTTAATGGCTGTCTAACGACAAAATCTCTTTTGCGTTTGGTTTCGCTTTGCTTTAGTGGTAACGATATAGTTGTATAACACAAAGTGTATGTGTGGAAAGATCTAGATCTCATTAAATGTGTATCGTTATATCTGAAATGAGTGTCTTAATCTTTCTGTCAGCAAGTTTGCGCTGTCGCAATATCTAACAGTAATGTAACTAAGGGGCTAAATCGAGGTTTAGACGAGACCGATCGGAAGCTTACCGAAATCTATATGTAAACTGTATATTTGAACGCGGAGATCAATTAAGATCACGATTAGACCTTTTTTTTCACGATTTTACGTAAACATCGCAGGAGTACAGGTATATACAATTATTATATATCGGTCACATTTGTTGGAACAGTGAACGCTTTCTTCCCTTCTTTCCCCTGCAATGTTGATGTTCAAGATGCTAGAGTAAAAAGAAGTAATGCGAACGCAACATTGGGGAGAGAGGAGCAACATTGGGGGGTGGAGAGAGAAGAGATGGCCCGCACGTGCTCTACATTTCTGAACTGACAAATCTGGACTTTTCGTGACTTGTTTCAAGTGTTACATATGGTTAAAAATATGGCTGACACAAATAAGGTTAAGGTGGCTCACGGCAGATTCTAGTAATTTCCAGTGCTTACACTTTAGTGGATCAATACTACCACTCAGCTAGTGCTATAATAATGGTATCAAACAAGCAGGTTATACCGTTTGTTTAATTTGTATCAAACAAACAGGTGATATAATGTGACTATGGTAACCTGTTATGTCATGACGATGACCATAGATTGTTTGAAAATGACTCTCGCAGCATCAACTGATAAGGAATTGTAGTGTTGATCCATGAAAAGTGGAAATTGTGGAAAATGCTGGGAGCTATTGCGAGCCACCTTAAGACATAAGAATAGCTGGTCCATAAACAAAGATACAGCCAACCAAAATGGACCACTCAAGCAGTTTAAGGCCTGGGTTTAAAGTGTGTTCGGAAAATATGGTTGACACTTAATATCTTGACCGAGAAAACTTAGATCAAAATGAAATTTTCCCTGAATGTTAATCTTGATGTTTTCTTTTGCCTTAACGCAAAAGTTTGGTCACGTGACATGTCACGTGATCAAAATTTTAAAATTACGTAAATCGGCGATTTGGTAGCGGATTTTCTTTGTATAGTTAAATAAATTAGCTTTTCCGATAGAGGTTCAACATATTTAACCTTCTACGTTTGGAATGACTGTCCTCAATTCTTTAAATTACAGTTATAAATAATTATAGGTTGAATTTTGGACTGAAAAATGACCTTTGTCCTCATAATTTATTTTTAGAGATTAATGGACACTCATTCCAAACGTGATGGGCTGGAGATATTTAATCTGCATCAGAAAAGCATTTTTATTTGATGTTTTCTCTTAAACCCGTCACCAATTCGTCAAATATTTGCTATTTTAAGAAAAATGGCCACGTGACATGTCACGTGACGTATGCCAAAGCTTATTATACTTAAAAATGTTAAGGACGATAATATCTTTCTATGTGCCAAATTTCGGTTCGGTTCCATTCCGTTTGTAAAAGTTATTACGAATAAACCGTTTTTTCCTGGTCCAAGCCCTTGACCCAGGCCTTAAACTACTTGAGCAATAGACTCGCTCTTATTGATCATGCTACATGTACAATATCATATATAGAACGATGAGAATGGATGTTCAAACCAGTGCAGTTGGCATGATATGTGTTCTAATTGGCAAAATAGGGCTGACGCGGCAAAAAAAAGGAGAGACAATTAAACCTTCTACTAATTTGGGTATTTCACCAAGAGAAAATAATCTAAGAGAACAGATCCCCCATACACATGGTCCTCTTTTAATAAAAAAATATATATATTTTTAGTGCCCCACGCCGTATGACACCGAACTAATAATATAGCGTGGTTATTTTAAGGCCGACACCTGATTGGTCAGTTTGAATGACGTCATGTTATTTTAGAGTTGACGGGTTTGTTGATTTTCAGACGTGACTTTTCTTCGCTGTGCAAGCAAAATACCTCCAGCAATGGTGAGAGTTATATTATCTAGATATCTGATCACTGGAATAGAGACCGTGCGGTAATAGGAGCGAGAATGCAAATAATCTTCTCAGCATAGCCGCAAGCTAATATCAGATTGAAAATAATTATCAAGGGGCACGGGGTCTGTTGTCTAAAAGCAGAAAAATAAAAGCAGAAAAAAACAGAGCATGGAAGTTCATCCGATGATAAGTTAACCCTCGGACGTACAAGGGAGGGGGGGTGGGGGTGGTTGCCACCCGCCCGTAAGGTTTTTCTCCGATATTTTCAAGACTATTTACGATTAGCACATGCCGTTTCAGTAGCTGTTCATTTATCCTTAAGACACATTTTGGTAAAGTTTGGCGACAATCGGTTGCTATGGTAACGAGATAGGACGTCATAAGTAACATGTGGTCAAGCCATTTTTGAATAAAAATGCGTATTTTTCACTTTTTTTTAAGTGAAAAAAGATATAAAATGCTACCAAACGCATTAAAATTGTATGTTATTTTGCATCTCTAACAATATTTGCAATTTCCACATTTTCCGACAAATTTAAATTTTTAGTAAAATCCAAGATGGCGGCCGTCTTGGCGGCCATTTTGGATGACGTCACGGACCCCCAGCAGCGTCGCAAGCCATAATATTTACCTTATCTTGTAGAGCACATTGCGGGCTATCTCTTAGATATAAAATATTTCCGAAATATTGCGACATCGCAAAAACCCAAATGGGGGGGGGGGGGGGGGGGGGTTGCAACACCCCTTGTACCACGGTGGGGGTATACGTTTGCGTGTACGTCCGAGGGTTAATATTCTCACATGATGTGGCAACTTTCATAAAACATTGAAATTTCTTTCCATTATCAATGGTTTTTCCATATGTGCTGACATCAAAGTTTCCAAAAATATATTATAAAGAAATAAATGCTTCATATATACTACCATTTAAAATATGTTACCACATATATTGACTACCAGACACTTTCTAGACAGCTGTTTAGCTATGATCGCTAACACTACCTTTATTAGTTCCCTATATCACTTCCTGTTTGCGCCATGAAGCGGACATAATTTTAACTAGTTCTATCTGAATATTATAAATTTTATATCTCATAATTTCATTAAGGTCTCGAATTTCAACTAACAAATTCGAAAACTTCCGCGAAATCCCCTATTCCATTTGTGAAAAATAAATCACAACTCACCTACAAGAACTAGAACTCGCAGAATTTTAATCCCATACGGTAATTTTGTAAATTGTTGATTGTTTACTATCCATCTACATAACGCGAATAGCGACCTTCAGTCATGTCTGAGTCAGCTGATGATGTCATAACAACAGTAAATATATTCGATACTCATCATTACATGCATTGTGGGAAACTGTTTCGTTTGTGCTTTTCTGATGAGAAATCGTGATATGAGGTACATAAAGTAATATCAGTGTTTCTAACTACCTGTGCCTATTCATGACTGTAGAGATATGAGGTACATAAAGTAGTGTTAGTGTTTCTAGCCACCTGTACCTATTCAGGGGCGGATCTAGGATTATTTTTTTTTTATAGGGGGTGGCTACAGATATATGCATAAGTCTATAATTGTTTTTTTTAATTGTTGCAATTAAAGAGAAAACTGTTAAAACCGATGCAGGGATTTCGTTAAGGTCCGTCAAGATTTTGAACAGGAGGGCAATGAGTTTGAGCAGGTGGTGGGCACATGATTAGAAAGGGCCGAAAGTCCATCCCCTGTAGGGGGTCCGGAGGCATGCTCCTCCGGGGAAATTTTTAAATTTTAGTCTCCCGGAGATGCATTTTCCTGCATTTTGAAGCACGAACTTAAGCATCTTACTGTTGCTTGAAACATTATATTTTGTTTCTTTAATCAACTGAATACAGATATCTGTAGTCATGGACATCACGTTATCAAGTTGAGTACAATGTTTAATCGACCGGTCTGACCTTTTCCCGGTCGCCATAACACATGTGGAACTTGTTTGTAACTCAGTGACATCATGCAGAACATAATGCAGAGCACTTAGCTGACAATGCATTGTGGGGCGATTTCAGTTATTTGTCACGTTTCTTCTGTACAAGAAGCAACGGGAAGTAACTAAGCAATAACCTCGTTGTTTTCTTTAAGTTGAAATATGCTTTATTTTTTTAAAACACACATCAAAAAAGCCAAGTTAGTAAATTATTTAACTTGTTGGTGAAAAAAATAAGGTTTAGATGTTCAAAGCAGCCAGGTCAATTTGCCCGGTGCCCGACTGCCCGGCCCTTAATGAAACCAATAACTTCTGTAAAATTGCAAGGACCACTTAAACAAACAACAGCAAAATGTAGCTGGATCTTTGAGCAGATCAGGATCAGCAATGAACTAAAAAAAAAAAAAAGTTTAACATGCAAGGCTGATCAGACGGCAAATTCTTTCGATTTCTTTAAATAATAGATGCCCGATATTTCAGTTGGACAAAACTAACTTCCATCAGAAGCTAGGAAAGCTAAGTGAATATGGAAACAAAAACGGTTACAATATTTAAAAAAGGGCTAAGATAAAATGCTGACACACCATAGGCTAATAAAACAAGTAACGGTTGAAGACTAGAAACGGCTAGTAATGAAAATAACAATAAATATGTGCAAGATTAAATTTCGTCGCGTCTGTTTAATTAGGCTATTTTTCAAGTTTATCGTTTCTGTTTTGGAAAACTTGCTAAAACTCTGTTTATGGTTTATTTTTTCTTAGAAAATTCACTTGATGTCTTCCTCTTAGTGTTCTATTAGCATTTCGTGGACGACAAAAGCATTTAGTTTTTATGTCCCCAGACATAGCTCATTTAAGTACCTGCATTGTATCACTCAGTCAGTACGCACCTATTTGTTGCTGTCGAGGCTCGGTTTTCTAGAGGCCAGCGCATCAGACTCGGTGTTACCAGCCCTGGTTTCTCTTGCCTCTCCTCTTAGTCACTGCCATTCAGTGGTCTCCAAGAACCTTTATACCTGGCACAGTAATCTACTTAACAAATAGATTCCATTTGGCCGTGTGTCTGTTCAGTTATAGATCACAGATGACGTCAGAATGTGGTAAGAACAAAAAAGTGGCACACGAGCCGCAGGCGAGTGTGTCACTGATGATCATACCACATTTTGACGTCTTCTGTGATCTATAACTGAACAGACAAACAGTCAAATGGAATCTATTTGTTTTATACAAAGAACAGAAAAGTAAAACGAGTAAAATTTACGAACTTGCCTCATAGCGCTCGACTGTTCGAAGATTTGTTTCAGTTTAGGTATTTTTCAAGTCGACAAGAACACTTTTCGTCTTGCTTTCTTCTTTTTCTTGCTTGTAAACAGCTCCTGCTAAACATTTTTTGAGGCTTTCACTTGCTCAATCCAGAATGATCTCGCAAACATTTTTAAAACTGTGCTACATGTTGGACAAAACAAAGCAAACAATTTTTCCATGACGTCAGCCGTGCGTCTGTACTCTGATAGATCATAGACAACGACCAATCATTCATTCATTCATTCACAGGGCATTTTGGGTCACTTTAATGGTTGTGACCGTCAGTGTCATTACTGTAATTCCTTGGGAGACAGACGCAACACTTCACCTATTTGAACAACACGTTGGGCCCATCGCGCTCAGTCCTTTTGCTATTCCCATTGCCCACACAGTGATCATGTTCAACTCCGCTGTCAATCCATTTGCATACGCCCTGACAAGCCAACGATTCAGAGAGAAGATGAAGGAAATGGTATGCTGCGCTCCAAGTTCCTTTACAACAGGGGGTTACATTATACCAGCGAGGAGAGCACAGAACATCGAGATGGCGCCCAGCACCCGGCAGAGCCTCCGACGCAACAATTCAACGTCAACATATCAATGCCTAGATGAATATTTGCTGGCGTCATTGTTCACATTTTGTTTCATTAGCATACACACGTAGGTAGAGAAGGTACTGTGCTAAATACGAAGTGACTTCAAAAGTTGAAAGAGCTTGTTAAAAAACTTAGTAATTTGTGAAATTAATAGCTTTTTCGTGCAATATTTAAGGAAATATCTGCTGTCAAAAACTGCAAAATTGTTAGGTGGCAAAAAGCGCTGACGAGCCATATATTCTTTGCAAAATTTTGAGCTTTTGTATCTAGATTTGCTTACTTGCTTAATTCCTTTCTCCTTGATGGGGAATAGGGCCATGTATCTAGTATATCGGGCTTAAATTGACGCGTTAACATTTACTGCACCTTCAGGGTCCTCTGTCTTAATTCCTCCCTCGAAAAAAGAAAGAACCTTGACAATGATAAACAAATAAAATGAAAGGCTGATCGTACAGTAAGGAATATATTTTTAAACCGATTAATTTCGAACGGCATGGCCGTTCTTCTTCAGGATATATAACCGTACTAAAAGAAAAAACGTTACAGCTTTTAATATATAACAAGCGAAAGATATGAAACTACATACTTTGTTTATAGTATAAGCTGAATGGATAAAAATAGGACGCTGAAAAGGGTTACAGATTTGAATATATAACAAACGAAAGATATGAAAATACATACTTTGTTAATAGTATAAGCTTAATGGATAAAAATAGGACGCTGAAATTTACATAAGTATATATTAAGTTTCATCGCGTCTGTTAAACCCTTTGGGTTCGAGCGTTTGGCCTTTATCAATAAGATGAGCCTCTCGAGCCTTACGCACGTTGTCACGGTTAGATTTTATAAGCTCAAGCGGGATTAGTTGCATGTCACGGGCAGAATGATTAGGTGAAAGAAAATGTTCTGATACTGCCGTAAGTTTAGAGTTGTCGGGTTGTACTCGTTTGTCGACTGGTCTGCGGTGTTCGTTGAAGCGTTCTTTCAGTTGTCGTTTAGTCTCCCCAATGTACTGTTTGTTGCATCGTCTGCATTCTACCATTAACCAACGTTTCTAGAATTGCAGTCAATGCGGTGGTTAATGGTCCTAGTGTCTCCTGTAGAGTGAAATGTGTAATCTGTTTGTCCGTCATTGATGTATTTGCATATATATATATATATATATATATATATATATATATATATATATATATATATATATATATATATATATATATATAGGCTGAGCCTAACAGCGTCACACTTTGAACAACCTTAACTAAGGTGAAAGGTCGGAAGCACAACAATTAAGATTGACGACGAGGGGCTATTTTTCAATTTTAGCAATTCTCAAAAACAGTATTACCCGACCGTCAGCATTGTACATTTAGACGGTACAAAAGTTCACAAAACAACTTTTCTCTGTCTAGAACAACTAGTACGACTACTTTCCGAATAAAATACAGTTGTTATTTGTCAAAAATTTCCCAAGAAACTGATTGGAAATCAAAATTGCAAACCTACACAAACATATTTACATGAGGCGACGCGAGTGAAGACAGAAAATCTAAGTCTTGTTGTTGTATACATAAGATCTCTTTTCAATCTATGTAATGAATGAACAAACACATAAAAATGGACAACACAATCTTCTTTCGAAAAATTTTATTCAAATCTCCATTAGTTTATGTTTAAAAGCATTGAAAAACATATGAAGTTTCTCGAAGCAAGATTTTATCCCAGAAAGCTCTTCTTTTTTCCACTAAAGCGGCTTCTGAGTATCCCTTAACTAGTATCCCTGTCTTGAGTAGCAAACCGCGAAAAAATGCAGGGAAATAACGGCTTTACTTCTCCGCTAAACACAGCGAAAGATCCAAACCATAAAAGTGTTGACGAGCTGACGGTTGTGTAGCCGCGCGAAAAACAAAGCCTCAAAGATCTCGGATGTTGTGTGGCGTCATACGCGCATGTTTTGCCACGTCATACGCGCCCGCGAGCTAGTCCTTCCTGCACGACGGCGGACGGCGGCGGCGGGCACACAACGCGCCCGCGAAACATTCCGCTAGCCATGACCATGAGAAATGACGGGCATAGGTTCTATGAGTATAGGGCTTCGCAGCGGGCCTTCGGCCCTCGAGTGCTCCGCAATAAAAAAAAAAAAAACATTGCTTTTAACTTTTTCAACGGACACATTTATTATGTCAACATTTGTAGCTATCGATAAAACAGAAAATGTAGGCCAACTTCGACAGCTATAAATGGCCTCTGGTATGTAATATCTGATCATAAAATCAAAATGCGAGGAAACATTAGTCACTGTGCTGTCCTACTGGAACGTTTTAGCTCTGGAAAACAAATACCATTCAAACAGTAAATTAAACGGTTATGGCATCTGAGCGAGAACAAAGTTATGCAAATTGGTGGGCTGGGCTCGGGAATACATACTCAATGGTACAATTAACACGATTATCTTTGTTACGTTTGATATATATAAGAACCGAAATATTACGTTTACTCTTGTTTGTTTGTAGTTTTCTTGCTTATACTTATATTTTAAGTTTGCAAGATGTTCTTCGGAGTTGTCGTCATTTTTCCTATATTCATCAAGGGGTGTACGTCCCGCCTCTCCTAACGAAACAACTTTTATTTTTGAGTTCAACTGCATCCCCCTCTCCTCCCACTCTGCCACCACCCCACCCCCATGAGACATGAGACTCTGGACTGTACATGCGAACAGTGGTTTTTCAAAGATAACGAACTGCGGACTAATCGAAAAAAGCGTAAACATCTGTGGCGAATAAAGATTGCAGACTGCAGAAGTGCATATTTTTGGATGAATCCTTTAAGAAGCAAATCGAAGAAGGCCGAAAAATTCGACATTGCGTGAGAGACTTGCGCGCTCAAGCCAGTCGACTGGGTCCTTGCAGCCATTGAAGCTTGGGATACTGCAAAACATCTGACAGCAACTGGAGTTAGAGCCCGGGGCGGGGGGGGGGGGTACTCTGCAAATTTTTGGGTGGGGTGTGCCGCTGGGACTCTGGGACCCTTACTCTGGGACCCTTAACCTATACTAGACCATTTTAGCTGCATTTTGCAACCCTATTCTAGACTAAACACCGAAAATTAATTAACCCATCCTAGATCTAATCCAGACTCGCTATTTTCCAGAATTTTAAGTATTAATTAATTTTAAATATATCCACTTTTAATATGTCCACTTTTAATCTAAAAATATGGTACATTTAAAGTTGTAAACATTTATAGAGCAGTTTCAAGCCACCACAACTGTATACAGGAGAGTACAATGCGAATCAACTATTTTTAGATTAAAAGTGGAGAAGGTAATCGATTTCAACTAACATCGTTGTGGGCTTTGTGTATTCGAACATGTTAATTACGCAATTGGATAAGCAATTTACATGCGTTTTACATCTAAAATCACTATACGAAAAGGAAGTGGGCGAAGTCTGAAGTCTGAAGTCTGAAGTCTGAAGTCCGAAGTCTGAAGTCCCTCCTCGGCTATCGTACTTTTCAGTATTAATCGTAAACAAACCACTTTTTTAGCTATAGTTTTGCAGTTTTGGTCAGTTGGAAATGTCCTCCGACGATGAGTTTTGACTACCATGTTGACTACGAAGGTCGGTACAACTGTTGACGTCACAAGTTCTAATTTGCATATTTTGGCCACACGCTGGTTGTCCCATATTTTTGGCTCAAATAGGCCAACTTTGGGGGAAGAAAAAATATAGATTGCGCGTTTGACCATAACTTAAATCAGAAAATTATGAATCATTGGAACATGGACTTTAATTTTTTAGTATAAGGAACGGGTCGAAAATTTCCTTTCATAGGCACTTTAAAATTACCCGTCTGTTACTTAAGGAACAGGAACTCTTGGTGTACCATGTTATATAAAACTGACAGACACAGGAACACCTTTGTAATATCGGATGCAAATTCATGGAACATTTATTAAAAACGATCATGATTTGATGTAAATACACCGAGGTCTTTTTTTATACACATCTTTAGATAATCAATAATACAATTAATGTGGTTAATAAGTAGGATTTGTTATATAGCTGGAATATTTCTCAACACAACGCGCGCGTTGATTGGTTGATTCATGGCCACATGAAATCTAACAAACAAACTGTTCCCGCCAATTGTCCCAAGCGGGCAACTTTGCGAAAGCGGGCAACAATTTTGACGTCAGAAGGTAACATTGCACTAATCCCCGCTAGCGCACGTGATCAGACCGTGACAAAAGGTGGCATGATTATGATGCGATTGATGTTTACCTCGAGTGCTCGGCGCGTTTTTCAAACTGTGTTGTGTTTTTTTTTTTGGTTGCTATATAACAGATCATTTAATGACTGATCCCTCGGGAAATTAACAGTGAATTTTGTTTCCCTCGAATCTTGATGTACTTTTTAAAAGTGGCTTATCTAAGACCATATTTTAATCCTAATATTCCATACTACTTAACTTATTTTTATTTATTGATAATTAGTTTTAGTCATTTAATGCTTCGAGTAAATTTTGAAATGGCTAAGTACATTTTTAACTGGTTTTCTCATATGATTTTCTTAGATTGATTGTATACCATATAGATGTTTTTATTTTTTTTTATTTTATTGTAAGTTTTTGAGGACCCTTTTGTAAACCACGTGTAAGTGACGAAGGCTTCCTCTTTAAATATTAAAGTTATGTTATGTTTCCCGAGACGAAGTCGAGAGAAACATCGATCGAGATTCTCGGAAAACAAAATTCACTGTTTCCCTCGGAAGCAGTCATTAAGTGTTAAGTATTACTTATTTGTATTGCTATTATAATGTAGGCTTTGTAATTAAGGTTACGTTCGATTGACCCTATTCTGGAAGAAGAATATATTCCGGATTATTCCAGAATAGCCATTCCTTTCGTAGGTCAATAAAACGATTATTCTGTTTCTGGAATAATGCCCGCGATCTAATCCCAGGCTTGTTTCTTTTTGTTATTGACGTTTTAAAACATCTCTTTCATTTCTTCGTACAAGGAAATGAGGAGAAGCGTCTCTTCTCGACTCCAGGATGATCCTTTATTGAGTAACAACTCATTTTCTTCCCACATGGTAGCTGACTCACGGTCGCCGGCGGTAGCCATTTTGATTCAGGGTTATTCCGTTTATTCTTATTCCGGAATAAGGTCAATCGAACGCACCCTAATTTTCTGCTGCAAATGAGGAGTTTTTAATAAACGACTTATCTATCTGTCTACTCGTTCGGTAGCATATTAATTTACATGTAACGTCGCTCTTACACGAGATGTTTTCTGGCCATCAGTTAGTTTAGTTGTTATTTTGACACTCAGAATAAAACTTAACCACGGCTTGTCTTAAGTACGATACGACGGAATGCGCTACAATAAGCAACAACTATGTTTAATCATCGTACTCCTTTCAACAAGAAAACAACTGTTATATCGATAGGAATCCTGTATAATTCTAAAATCTACAAATGCAAAAGTAGAGAAATAATTAAGTACTAAATTAAATTAAAAGTTTATAACTATTTCATTGTTCAATGTAATTATACAAGAACATCAAAAAGGAAATTTGTAACCCATCACCTTTACATCAATGAATCGAAGAAATGCGAAATATTAATTTAAAACAAAAACGTCACGGAAAAACAAAGCTTACTTATTATCTACACACCTCAACCATATAATGCTCCAGCAGGAAAACTCCTTTCACAAAATGTTTTTATTCCATAATTTAACCCAAAAAAAAATTGAACACCAAAGAAATTTGCTCATGTTACGGCAAAAAGCTCCACAAGCTCAGCCTCAAGCTACGAACATAGAGGCAAGTATATTTTCCTCTATTCAGTTGGGGTCACATCGACTAGTTTTCGCGTTTGTAGGTCAGGTGTTGCTTTGTGCATTTTTGAAATTATATAGTTAAGTTTAGGCCTCTCTGGTCGAGCATGAATACTGAGCTAGGTTCAGGTATCAGTAAGGTGTGTTTGGCAATGCCTGAACTCCGTGTTCGGTGGAAATTTATTTACTTTGGGCCTCTCTGGCCAGGCACGAATATTGAACTAAGTTCAGGTGTCAATAAGATGTGTTTGGCAATAGCTGCACTTAGTGTTCGGTAGAAATTTATTTACTTTGGGCCTCTCTGGCCGGGCACGAATACTGAACTAGGTTCGGGTGTCAATAAGATGTGTTTGGCAATAGCTGAACTCAGTGTTCGATGGAAATTTATTTAATTTGGACCTCTCTGGCCGGGCACCAATACTGAATTAGGTTTAGGTGTCAAAAACGTGCGTTTGGCAATAGCTGAACTCGGTGTTCGGTGGAAATTTATTTACTTTGGGCCTCTCTGGCCGGGCACCAATATACTGAACTAAGTTCAGGTGCTAATTTGGTGTGCTTGGCGATAGCTGGACTAGATGTTCGGTGGAATTTTATTTACGTTTGAGCCTCTTGGCCGGGCACGAATACTGAACTAGGTTCAGGTGCCAATATATATAAGGGTGTGTTTGGCCATAGCTGCATTCAGTGTTCGGTGGAAATTTATTTACTTTGGGCCTCTCTGGCTGGGCACGAATACTGAACTGGGTTCAGGTGTCAATAACGTGTGTTTGGCAATAGCTGACCTCTGTGTTCGGGGGAAATTTATTTACTTTGGGCCTCTCTGGCCGGGCACCAATATACTGAACTAAGTTCAGGTGCTAATTTGGTGTGTTTGGCGATAGCTGGACTCGATGTTCAGCGGTGGAATTTTATTTACGTTTGACCCTTTTGGTCTGGCACGAATACTGAACTAGGTTCAGGTGTCAATATATATAAGTTGTGTTTAGCCATAGCTGAACTCAGCGTTCGGTGGAAATTTATTTACTTTGGGCCTCTCTGGCCGGGCACGAATACTGAACAGGGTTCAGGTGTCAATATATATAAGGTGTGTTTGGCCATAGCTGAACTCAGCGTTCGGTGGAAATTTATTAACTTTGGGCCTCTCTGGCCTGGCACGAATACTGAACTAGGTTCAGGTGTCAATATATATATATAAGGTGTGTTTAGCTCAAGCGTTCGGCCAGCGGGCAATGTTATCCGCGCATGCGTATCATGCTCTCGCTCTCTCGCCCTCGTGTTCTCGGCCGCCATATTGTCGAGTTGTTAATTGTTACTGTTGTTTAATAAACCGTTTGGAGTTACACGTACGTCCGCTGTATCAGGTTGTCCTTTCCTCGTTACTGGCGTGGTGGCAGCGGTGCATCGTATCCACGTCTCGAACGAAGAAAAAGCCAGGATAGTGGCGGATTTTTCACCCGAATTCCACACGACGAGACAGCGAAGCAGCTTACTCTATAGCTGTTCAGTCCGGGCTCCAAGACTCAAAGCTAAGTAAACTTCGTTTATTCTTAACTTCAACGGAACACCATTATGAACACAAGAGCACCGAAACAATGGTCCCTGACCAAACGCGAATCCATAACTTCCTTTGAAGCTTGGCGACAAATCCTTCAGTACATTTTTTCGCTCGATACCAATTTTGCATGTTTCCTTACTAACAACGTGACATGGCTGAAGAAATCGCCCGCTACTCCTCTCGCGGCTTTCAAGATGGCGGTGAATCTGTACGTGCATCTGCCCGCAGAACGGCACAACAAAAGTGCACCCACCTCGAGCTAATGCTAGGTCAGATCGCAAACTATTGCCTCGTGATTTCTCGCAACACTATCGTTAAGAACTCGACCTCTATGAATTCTATCTGACAAGCTATTCGACTTCACTACGGTTTTCAATCAACCGGCGCTCACCTTCTGGACTTCAACAACATAAAGCTTGACCCAGATGAACGCTCCGAAGACTTGTATCAACGCCTGATGTAATCTATCGAAGACAACCTATTACTGGGGAGGGGTCATATTTCACATCACGGCGAAACACCCACCACAGACGAGGAAATGTCACCGACCTTGGAAAACCTAATCGTACTAACTTGGCTAAGGTTAGTCCACAACGAGCTACCAGACCTACCAGACAACGCTATGGCACCGAGGTCAGGTCGAGGTCCCTCGCATCCCTTAAACCGGAAATCTCCCAAGCTTTGGATTGGATTTGCTCCTCGAAGAAACCCGCACCTCGACCGATGCCAAGATCCTCTGCGCATCTACATCAACATTCAGACCCTCTACGAGAGCTCCTTACAATACACGCCCACAGCTCGTCACTAAGCGCCCCGTCAGGTCCTGCCCCTTGTGCAAGCAGGCCGGCCGCAACGATTACCACTTCCTAAGTAAATGTACCTACCTGCTAGCCGATGATCGCGCTTTTTTCACTGAAGTACGCCTAACAAGCTCCCTTTACGAAGATGTTCAAACCGAAGACCCCGATTTATTCCATCCGCTCCAGGCAGAGGACACAGTGACTCCACCCTATCCTTCAGCCAGGATCGTTTCACGCCGTGTGAGCACAAAACAATCTCCACATTTTAACGCCTTCTATCGTCAGCACCCGCTCAAGCTTACTTTAGACACTGGCGCCGAAACAAGCATGATAAAAGCTTCCGTCGCTCGTTCCATTGATGCTCCCATCGTCAAATCATCTCAACAGGCTCTTCAAGCATACGGAGTCACACCACTCGCTGTTGTCGGTGAAACTCACCTCACCCTCTTACGAGCTCATCTCACCCGCACACTCGATGCCCTTGTTTTGGAAGATTTGGACGTCGACATTTTAGCTGGAACACCGTTCATGATCGGTAATGACATATATGTTCGCCCTGCCAAAAGGCAAGTTCTGATCCAAGGTTCCGAAGTTATCCTTTACAATGCGGATGCAAATATCAGTGCCCAGGCCCACGCGGTTCGCCGCACCCAATCTTACCTCCTGCGCTCGTCAACGCCTACCACCGTTGTGTTTCCCGGTGAATTCTTCGAAATGTACGTACCCTTGACTTTTGCCCTGACTGTACCTTGGCTATAGAGGTACGCACCGACGTTCCATCCAACCAGTGTTCCAAGGTTGCGCAACTCTGGCCTCAGCCTCACATTGTTGAAGAAGTAGCCCACAAAGTTCGCATAGTCAACAACACCAATGAGCCACGGACAATCCGACGACATGAGCACTTCTGCCAAGAACGTCACACCACCACCTTAGACTCAGCGTCTGCTCCTGTAGAAGCCCCCGTTACCTCCCTTCAACAACAGAGACACCCCACCTCAGCCCAGCTTTTTCTCAGACGCAGTTACCGTTGACCCTGATCATATCGTACCCGAAAACGTTCGCAACCAATTCCGTCAAGTATTCCAGACCTACGATGATGTCTTTAACCCCACAGTCGTAGGCTACAATGGTGCTGCTGGCCCCATCGAAGCTACCGTCAACATGGGTCCTGTACAACGACAAGCTTTTCGAGTTACAAGAGAAGTTCGATGAACTAGAACGTTGTCAAGTCTTCCGCCGTCCCGAGGACGTTGGAGTCACTGTCGAATACCTAAATCCATCCTTTCTTGTCAAAAAACCATCCGGTGGACTTCGTCTTGTTACGGCCTTTGCAGATGTAGGTCGGTACTCCAAACCTTAACCGTCGCTGATGCCGGACGTTGACTTTACTCTTCGCACCATTGCTCCATGGAAATACATCATTCAAGTCTGACCTCACTTGGCCTTTTACCAAATACTACTACTTTCAAAGGCTTCAGTGAAATATTGTGGCGTCGCAATCCCGTTTCGCGGCATCAGAGTGTACACCAGATCAGCCATGGGAATGCCTGGGTCTGAGACTTCGCTAGAAGAGTTAATGTGCGCGCCGTGTGCTCGGCGACTTCATTCAGGAAGGATTCGTAGCAAAACTAGCCGATGATCTTTACTGCGGAGGCGACACTCCACTCTAACTGGTCACGCATACTCGAGGCTCTCAGCCGCTGCAATCTTAGATTGTCTGCCGCCAAAACCGTCATCTGTCCCAAATCCACCACAGTCTTGGGTTGGATCTGGTCACAGGGCGCACTCTCGGCGAGCCCTCACCGCATTGCCACACTCACCAACTGCCCACCCCCCACAGCCGTAAAAGGGTTGCGTTCCTTCATCGGCGCCTATAAGGTTCTTAGCCGTGTTGTACCCCACTGCTATCTACTCATAGACCCACTTGAGTCGTCAATATCCAGCCTCCAATCACATGATGTACTTCAGTGGGACGACCATCTCCGCCGGAAGTTTACCGCTGCTCAAGAAGCCCTTAACCTACACAAGTCTATCGTTCTTCCCCGTCCCTCCGACCAACTTTGAATCGTGACTGATGGTTCGGTTACCAAGCGTGGCCTTGGAGCTACTTTGTACGTTACTCGCCACGACCATCTGCACCTAGCGGGCTTCTACAGCGCAAAGTTACGCAAGCACCAAGTTACATGGTTACCCTGTGAAGTCGAAGCGCTGAGCATCGCAGCTGCCGTGAAGCATTATAGTCCTTTCATCATTTAGTCCAAACACCACACCTGTGTCCTAACTGATAGCCAGTCTTGTGTCCAGGCAGTCAAACTTTACAGAGGAGAATTCTATGCATGCCCACGCGTCACCTCCTTCCTGACTACCGTCAGCAGATATCAAGTTAGTATCCAACACCTTGCCGGCAATACCAATTTACCATCTGACTTTGCCAGTCGAAATGCTCCTGCCTGCAGCGAACACCATTGTCAAATCTGCTCCTTCATACACGAAACAGAGAATTCAGTTGTACGCGGTACCTCTGTTCAAGAAATCTTAGACAAAGTCAAGCGCCTACCTTTTACTAGCAGATCTGCATGGTTCAACGTCCAGAACGAGTGCCCCGATCTACTTCGTGTTTGCGCACACTTGAAACAAGGCACCAGACCATCTAAGAAACTGATTAACATCAGATATGTGAAGCGCTACCTGAATGTCACCTCTGTATCTAAAGATGACCTGCTAGTCGTCCATCGTTCTCAACCGCTGACGCCCCCCACTGAGTTGATCGTTGTCCCAAGTCCCGTACTCTACTTACTCTACGTACTCTGCTTACTGCCCTTCACATCAAACTAGACCATCCCTCTAAGCACCAACTCCTCATGGTCGTGCAACGTCACTTTTTTTGCTCTTGATATAAGCACTGCTATCACTCGCGTGTCTGATTCCTGTCACACCTGTGCCTCACTCAAGAAGTTCCCATGTGCCCTCGCCAGCCAGTCGTCAGATGATCCACCTGAAGTTGTGGGTTTATCATTTGCAGCTGATGTCATCAGGCGCTGTCGCCAACTCATCCTACTTTTGAGAGAAACTACAACTTCCTACACTGATTCGTGCATAGTCCCTGATGAAAAGAGCGATACCCTTCGCAACGCCCTCACCCGATTAGTCGTGGGCCTGCATCCTTTAGATGGTCCCCAGGCTGTCATACGCGTTGATCCTGCCCCTGGATTTGTTTCACTGAGAAACACGAATGCCTTACAACACCTTGGCGTTTCCATGAAGTCGGCCGCATCAAGAACATTAACAAAACCCTGTAGCTGAAAAAGCAGTACAAGAGCTTGAAGAGGAACTCTTACGCCAAGAGCCAGGTGGAGGCCCTGTAACCGAGGCAGGCCTCGCGGTCGCCACTGCTAGTTTAAACGCCCGACTCCGCAACCAAGGTCTCTCTTCCCGTGAGCTTTGGACACAACGTAATCAGTTCTCCAACGAACAAATCCCTCTGTCTGACCTAAAACACATAACGGAGAAGCACAGGGATCGCCAAATCAACCATCCGTTCAGTGAACAAGCAAAAGGCGGCCACGGCCCATCCCCCTCCACGACCCCCCAACAAGTTGGAGACCTCGTATACGTGAAAGCAGACCGAGATAAATCAAGAGCCCGCGACCGGTATATTATCGTGAGTATTGATGGAGAGTGGTGTTTCACTAAGAAGTTCTCTGGCTCCCAGCTGCGCGCTACGTCTTACAAAGTCAAGCTAGCGGAGTGCTACAGTGTACCAACCACCATCCCGACTGTGGTTCAACCGTTAATTTCTTCTGCTCATGATGATGACGCATGCGACAATTCCTCCGAACAACCTTTACCTTATCAGCCACTCTCCGCTCCTCAGGACCTCCTACGCCCTCACAGCCCGCACCTGTCAGTTCCCTCCCCATGCCAATCTGACCACGGGGATGTTGGCACTTCAGGTGATACAAGCCACATCTTAACGCAAGTTCCCACCTCTCCTCCGCTCCTCACACCGGATTTTCCCGACCCTGCTACCTCAGAGCCCAGACCTAAACGAACCTGCAGAGCCCAAAGCATCTCCAGGATTATATACTGGACTATCGTGCCTTGCAATATTGTTATGAACTGTAAAATTAGTTACTCTTTCACCTGGACACTCATTTCAGAGACATTGCTTCCATTATAGAACTGTTAACGATTATTGTTTCTAAATCACTATTCGCTTGTTGGCCGCAGCCATTGTAGACTTAGTTCTAGTTTTGTTTAAAAAAAAGAAGAAGAGGTTGCGCCAGCGGGAAATGTTATCCGCGCATGCGTATCATGCTCTCGCTCTCTCGCCCTCGTGTTCTCGGCCGCCATATTGTCGAGTTGTTAATTGTTACTGTTGTTTAATAAACCGTTTGGAGTTACACGTACGTCCGCTGTATCGGGTTGTCCTTTTCTCATTACTGGCGTTCGGTGTAAATTTATTTACTTTGGGCCTCTCTGGCCGGGCACGAATACTGAACTGCGTTCAGGTGTCAATAAGGTGTGTTTGGCAATAGCTGACCTCTGTGTTCGGTGGAAATTTATTTACTTTGGGCCTCTCTGGCCGGGCACGAATACTGAACATAGCGATAGCTGGACTCGATGTTCGGTGGAATTTTATTAACGTTTGAGCCTCTTGACCGGGCACGAATACTGAACTAGGTTCAGGTGTGAATATGTATATATGAGGTTTGCTTGGCAATAGCTGAATTCAGTGTTCGGTGGAAATTTATTTACTTTGGGCCTCTCTGGCCGGGCACGAATACTGAACTGGCTTCAGGTGTCAATAAGATGTGCTTGGCCATAGCTGAACTCAGTGGTCGATGGAAATTTATTTACGTTGGGCCTCTCTGGCCGGGCACGAATACTGAACTAGGTTCATGTGCTAATTTGGTGTGCTTGGCGATAGCTGGACTTGATGTTCGGTTTGGGCCTCTCTGATCCGGCACGAATACTGATCTATGTTCAGGTGTCAACTAGGTGTGTTTGGTGATAGTTTGAACTCAGTGTTCAGTGGAAAATTGCTTACTCTTTGGGCCTCTCTGGCCGGGGACGAATTCTGGATTAGGTTCTGGTGTTAATTAGGTGTGTTTGGCGGTAGCTGAACTCAGTGTTTATCCTCTATTGGATTCATTTGTTTTCTTTTCTTTCTTTTATGGACCACACACGCAGGGGGGCTCCTCACCTTTTTCCGCCATTGAGGTTAATTGTCCCGGGGCTAGCTAAAGCCCTTTGTGCCCGACCCTTGCAGTTGCGCCGGGACTCGTGCCCTCTACTGGTCCCCGTGGGGATCTCAACTCTCACCCGTCTTATCTTCGGTTTCTTTTAGCCGCCATCCAAGCCTCAACGTTGTGAGCAGTATCTAGTTCCTGAATGGGAGATTGTACCCAATTTAAATCTGATGGTAGCAGTGGCATCATTTCACGAACGGTTATCCAATTGACAACCCTCCCGGGGACCTGTGATGAGGCATCAATCCCGGATAATGAACGTATCGTTGTGAGGGAGCAGCTTTGTGCTGCATCAGGTACGACTACCACCCCCCCCCCTCCCCCCTTCCCATCATCCCTCCCCGTATGGGTATGTGACCCAAAGGGGACCACCTGGAACAGCTAGGAATAAAATATTAATTTTGGGAGTAAGATTTGGGGAAGGATAGTGAGATATGGGAAAATGGGTCGCTTGGGTGGGAGGAAGCTGCAGGACTACGATCCATGTGCCTTGCGGAGTGATCCACCTCATTGTTCATACACAGAACAATCGTCCAGTTATTTTCCAATTCTTAATCAGCGATCCGTGAAACAAAGGCCAGTTTGGATATGCTACTAAACAATACCAAAACCACAATACAATAGCTAACCAACAATAGACACTAAACAATACCCAAATAACAACAGAAATAGCTAACCAATAGAGTGATTTTACTATATCTGTGAAATAGTTAGTAGAATAGTACGCACTTTTAGACTATAATTTCTTTGTTTTCTTTTGTTTAATTTTGACTATCACACACTAATTGTTAGATAGTGTTTCACAGATGAAGTAAAATCACTCTAATAGACACTAAACAATACCCAAACCACAACACAATACATAGAATGATTTTCTTTAAACCGTGAAATAGTTACTAAGCTGGAAGGCACTAGTAAACACTATTAGACACTAATTTCATTGTTTTCTTTTGTTCAGTTTTAAGTAATTTTGGCTAATTTTGATTAATTGCTAGATACTGTTTCATGGTCTCAATAAAATCACTACATGATGCCCGATATATTGATAGACTAAGCTCCATTTTACATTGTACACTATCATTGTATTAGAGTGGTTTTACTTCATCTGTGAAATAGATAGTAGGATTTTACGCCGTAGTACTTCGTATCAGTTTCTATTATCCTCGAATATTAGAGCGATTACAGTTAACCCGTGAAATAGTTAGTAGAATAGTACGCACTATTGGACAATAATTCCATTGTTTTCTATTGTTTAATTTGGACTATCACACACTAATTGTTAGATTGTGATTCACTCTATCAAGGTCTAGCGCTAGTGTAATATATAGTGATAGATAATGTTACACCCTAACTAATAGTTTCTGTTTCACAGTTGAAGTAAAATCACTCTAGGTAAAATTATGTATCCTAAAACATTCTATGGCGTTGCATTCTATTGTATTGTCTTTCTTTTGTGTTCTAATATTCTATTGTTTTAACAAAAGAAAATATATCGGGCATGGTATAACACAATAGCTAACCAACAATAGACACTAAACAATACCCATAACACAACACAATAGCTAACCAACAATAGACAATAACCAATACCCACACCACAACACAATAGCTAACCAACAATAGACAATAACCAATACCCACACCACAACACAATAGCTAACCAACAATAGACAATAACCAATACCCACACCACAACACAATAGCTAACCAACAATAGACAATGAATAATACCCACACCATAACACAACACAATAGCTAACCAACAATAGTTTCCGCCACACCGATTTATATCTTGCTATATATGCCAACATCTATGATCATATTGTTTTGTAAAGTGAAAGAATAACCCTTTTATCAGCGCACTTAGCTTGCCGTTCTTCAGCGTCTTCAGCCTGCACGATTTTATCTAACAGCTCTGACAACATCTTCTCTCTCCGGTTTAATTTCTTCAGTTGTAATTTTCTGTCTCTTTCCGTAAAGGGTGTGCCCGTCATCTGCTTCAAAGCGATGCTTACTCTATCGAAGAGTATTCTTTTTCCCTTTGCCTTGGTTAGTCGTGGTTTTAGACGGGCAATTTCTCTTGACGCTTTTTTTGCTTTTGTGGTTGGAATAATAGATGTCCTGTTATCGCAATGTTCTCCCCATCGCTTCTTCTGTGACTTTCTGTCATTTTTTTGTAGGGGTTTTCGCTTCAACTGCTTCAAATCAGCACTTAATTTATCATAAAATGACCTCCGTCTACCAGAAGTATCCTTGGTTGAAGAATTTTGTCGGCAATTTTTTCTGGACAATTCAGTGGCTTTACTGGAGAAATTCTCGCACACATTGTTATCGGAATTTCCTACCAATTGCTTACCTTCTTTCGATCTTTCTTTTAGGCCTTTACTGATGTCGTCGAAGAACTTGTTATTTCTTTCTTCATTGTTAGCACTTTCTTCGTCAAAAATCTGATACAGTCCACTAGGTATAACGGACTTCTTTGCGTCGACCAGTGAATCGTTTAATGTGACGATGAAGATGTTCATCAGAAAGATAGTGAGTGTTAAGAGAATAAATGCCGAAAAAATGCGCCCGAATGATCTGTTTACCTCAGTTAGCTGGTTAATTGGTCTGGCTTTGACCTTGCCTAAAATTAATTCCAGTTGAAAATACGACGCTTTCAGAGGAGATGAGTACCTTTCGAAACCTGTTCCAAAAACCAGAATGCCAAAATGCATGAACGCGACAAAACCAATTGCAAACACAAGGAAGAAGGATGGAAGGATCTTTGAATACATTTTAAGTGTCCTTGTAAATATGCCAACGTTCTTATTATAACGAATAAGCCGCAAGAGCTTCAAAGTGACTAAGAACATGAGAGTTCCCAGAACGGCGTTTTCGATCTCAGACAAAATAATGACGTCTTGGAAATTCACATTGGCGTAGATGTTTGCTTTCATTTTCCTTATTGTCGCAACGGCTTTGGATGAACGAATTATGTTCATGACGACAGCCAGCACAGAAAAGACTACTTCGAAAACATCTACCCAATTCCAGAAGGACTTGAAAAAGCTTAATTGTTGCTTATACACAGTGTAAGATATTTTTCCAACAAAGAACAGCACGAAAACGATAAAAATTAATGTGCAGAGAAGATAAAACTGGTGAGAACCGGTTTCCTCTGAATACAAGGAAATGGTGTCAATACTTGCAAATGATTCTTTATATCCAGATGTTTGAGTTTCATAAAAATAATCGACGATCACAAGAAGATTAGTCGCAGGGTTGAACGCGGAAAACTCTAGGATTACCGGGCGTGATTGAAGATCCAACCATCCATATGTCTGCAAAGTTTCGATTATTTGGAGACTGGTACTTCTTTTATAGCCTAGATCAGCTATGAATCCTCCTCCTGGGTAAGACGAAAGGTGCCCCCATTTTGTTACCGTGTTGGTTTCCACAGGGGTCTGATATCGCCATGGCTTCGGGCAAATTCGGTTTAATTCGTGTTTCTTCGTAGAATTCTCGACCGGTAACCATCCTGGCTTGCTGTAAGGTGTCGTGTCTTCGTTTTCTTTCGAGTAAGCGTAATGACAGGTGTGGAAAGTCGTCTTCATGTAATCCAGAACTTCACAGGGCTCTGAAGTAATCAAGTTTAAGTAACATCATTAGACCGTGACAAATACGACCGTGCCATACGACCAGCTCATTTTTACGGCCACATTTTTGGCCTAAAAAATCATATCGTCCGATGACGCACGATCGATATGCCACTACTGACCACCTTTTGCAGTCTTCGACTGTTACTTACTTGTTAAAAATTTACCCCGTTGATACGACCACTCGATATGCATGAAATATATTGGCAGAAGCTAACGAAACGTTGACAAATATTGAAACAACATATAATGGCAAGTTTCGTAATTTTTAAGAGTGACTTTCCCTAAATACCAACTATAGCCGTGCAAGATAGAAAAATCGAAATCGCCCAAACTTTGCCACAATAAAGACCTTAGAAAACTATTTTAGAAAATATAGGTTTCAGCTGTTTTGGATTTATATATTCCAAGCAGGACAATATTTTAATATTTACCCTTGCCAGAGGCCTCAGACTGACGAAAAATGTTCTTTTTAGTTGGCGTCGTGTGCAAAATTTAAAAGAGGCTGGATCGCTATTTCACTATTTTAGAATCCAGCGATCCTTTATTTACCGTTTGTCATTACTAGAATGTAATAATATTTCAACTACAATTTTTGGGATTTTTTTAAGTGACCGTTCGAAACGGTGTTTTTTAAAGTGTCAAAAATTGGCTAACTTTAGAAACAAAAATCACTGCCTGGTACATGGATTTCGAACTCAAGTTAACATTCTAATAAAACAGCAACTCTTGTTCTATTAAAATATGGAATAAAATTTTGGGGCAATTAAAACTGCGAAGTTTGACAGCCAAAAACATTCACGATTGGAGAATGTTAACCATCAACAACAGTCGCATCGATATCGCCCGCCGATAAAATTGAATTACCCTAGTGTTTTTTACATTATCTTCAAAGAGACCTTTCTCTTACCACTTTATGGTCATATTTAGGTTTTGCTGGTAAAATGCATCCTCTGTGGCTTCGAAAAATTCCTTTTGTGGTTTCTCATGCAAATTAAGACAAATCCCTTTATACTTTGTTTACAACCACGAATTATCGCCGATAAACCTTTGTAAATCTCTTCATCTTCACTACTATCTAAGAGCATCTTCTTAAATGATAGTATAAGAAATAAAATAAAACAAAACGAAAGTAAAGCGGGACCCACCTTTGATTTCTTTGGGTCGAGAAATACAAGAACGTCGAGAAAACAAAGTTCCGTTCGTCGCCGTGCCGAGCGTGACAGTGCGAGGCGCCGTGGCAAGTTTTACTAATTCCCAGGTCACCAGCTCTGTCACGTCAAGATTTCGTTCATCTAAAGTGGAAACGAGTAGTCTCCTGAGCTACTGCCTAAACATTTATTAGTAAAATTCTTGGCAACGTAATTTTGTTTAAAGCACATAACATTGAAGTGAATGCAATGACTGTGAGTCGTTCTTACAACTGTGAGGTTTGTGCTGCTGCACTTGTCTTACAAGCCGTTTCTGGTATTGTAGGAATATCTTTGTTTCGGATTCCAGATAATAGAATAAAATTGTTTTATACGTAGTTGTTTCAGGCTTCCACCAATTGAATGATTGTCAATTTTTTGACTTAACAAACGCTTTTCGAGTTTCAGGAATGCTGGCAATGTTAGACTTGGAAGCGGCATACCTTCCACAGTTGGGGGAGGAGCACTTGCATCTCCTTGCAGCTTTTCATAATATATTTACATGACTTTTGCCTTGTCCATAAGTGTCAACTCAGTGGCGGATCCAGGGGGAGGGTCGGGGGGGTCCGGACCCCCCTCCCCTTTCAGACCTGTGTCTCCCTTGTCACGGCGGCTCACAATGCTGTCACGCCCGGCACGGCGACGAACGGAACTTTGTTTTCTCGACGTTCTTGTATTTCTTTACCCAAATAATTCAAAGGTGAGTCCCGCTTTACTTTCTTTTTGTTTTATGTTATGTCTTATGCTATCATTTAAGAAGATGCCTTAAGAAAGTAGTGAAGATGAAGAGATTCACAAGGGTTTATCGGCGATAATTCTTGGTTGTAAACAAAGTATAAAGCGATTTGTCTTAATTACTCGTGGCGAAGCGCACGAGTTGTAAATCCGGCTTTCACTTTTCTTCTTTTTTTTCGTGTTACATTAGCGCATGCAAATTTATGCACGCATATTTAAGTCTATGTCGACGACTATATGGCTTTCGGCCATGAAATACATACCGTAAAATCTTTCCGTGTGTTGACTCGAGAAGCAAAATAAAGAACTACAGCGTACAATTGCACACTTTCAAGACAATTCAAGGCGTTCATGGATGGATAGGACCGTTTGATATTGTGTTCGCCGCTTATTCCTGTGGGATTTTTGCTCTGGCAAGTTCTGTGTTTTATATATTAAACTTGCCATTTGCTTAGCGATCGAGCTCCGGGTCGAGCTTAAGTGTCAGCTACTGAATCTAGTGAATGCAGTGTAGTCTTACTTTTAAACCCGCGTATACGTGAAAGCATGATGAACGGGTTATCGGCAACGGTGTTTAAATAAAATTCACTCTCTCACCCACTCACTCACTCACTCACTCGCTTCTTCCATCAGCTGTAAACTTATTGAGCAAATGCTTTGTTACGAACACGTTTCGTAACATGAATTCAACGGGAATTCAACGATAGCAATAATTAATTTGATGTAAACGAATATAGACAACAATAAGCTTACAGATGTTTCGCATTTGGAGTTTTTAGTGCAACATTAAAATCGATCTAAAAGGATTTTGCAACCTAAACACGCGTTCTGGTACGTATCTAGCTTAAAATAATAAAATTTAGTTCCTTGGTAGTATATGTTCTTGGACAGCGCAGTGGATCGAGTTTGTGGCATATTCCCGGACGACCCGAGTTCGACTCTCCATAAAGTCTTTTTTTCCCTTTTTTTTTTCTTTTTTCGAACTGGACATTATGAAAGTGATGTACTTTTTTTTCCTTCGTCAAAAATCCTTACGTTTCATTTAAAAAAAAACCGTGTCAGTGTGAAAACGTAAGCTTACGGCAATATTGCGTTACGCGTTACGCGTTAGCATTTCTTCTTTTCGGGTTGGCTCTTAGGAGCCTTTGATTAGACATAATTTCAAGCTTATGTTTCTCCGTAAAAGCTCTCAAATCACTCGGGAATCAATGCTGCAATGAGTTTAAGGCGCCACGAGTTCAAGCTGTGTACAGCTTCTTGTTTGCATGAGAAACGACTAAAGGAATATAACTTTTTCGAAGCTACCGAGATGCATTTTACCAGCAAAGGTAAGAAGAAAATGTAAAAAAACACTAAGAAAATTCAACTTTATCGGCGGGCGATGCGACTGTTGTTAATGGTCAACATTCTCCAATTTCGATCAAGTAGCGTGAATATTTTCGGCTGTCAAACTTCGCAGTTTTAATTGCCCTAAAATTTTATTTCAAATTTCAATAGAACAAGAGTTGCTGTTTTATTAGAATGTTAACTTGAGTTCGAAATCCATGTACCAGGCAGTGATTTTTGTTTCTAAAGTTAGCCAATTTTGACACTTTTAAAAACACCGTTTCTAACGGTCACTTAAAAAAAATGGCAAAAATTGTAGTTGAAATATTATTACATTCTAATAACGACAAACGGTAAAGAAAGGATCGCTGGATTCTAAAATAGTGAAATAGTGATCCAGCCTCTTTTAAATTTTGCACACGAGGCCAACTAAAAAGGGCATTTTTCGTCAGTCTGAGGCCTCTGGCAAGGGTTAATATTAACATACTGTCCTGCTTGGAATATATAAATCCAAAACAGCTGAAACCTATATTTTCTAAAATAGTTTTCTAAGGTCTTTATTGTGGCAAAGTTTGGGCGATTTCGATTTTTCTATCTTGCACGGCTATAGTTGGTATTTAGGGAAAGTCGCTCTTAATAATACAAGATTATTACCCGTAGCGCAGACGAGGAGTTGTAGATTCGGGTCTGAGTTTTCTTTCTGTTTTTACGTCTCACATTAGGGCATGCAAATTTATGCACACATATATTTTAGTTTCACTGGTGTGATTGGTTGACCCGCGACCTTGTGATCTCGCTTTTGATTTGAAGATGGTGGAAATCTCTCCGTGTGTTGACTTGAGAAGCGTAAGGAACAATTACAGCGTACAAGATTTCAAGGTGTTCATAGATGTAGAGCACCGTTTGATATTTTGTTCGCCACTTATTGCTGTAGGATTTTTGTTTGTCCATAAAAACACTCGCGAATAAAAAATTCAATGGGTTAAAGACGCCACGAGTTCAAGCTGTGCACAGCTTCTTGTTTAAAATGGGCCAATTTACAGATTTTTAACATACCATAATTTGACCTCACCTCGAGGTAATGTTACATATTAGATGCATCCAACCAACTTACAGATGGACGAAACCTATCAATCCCTGGATTATTTTTTGTGACAAGTAACTTTCGAGGCAATTCGTTATGTACAACTACTTACTTGGCTTGACTCTGAGTTGTGTAATGCGCGGCATTCCGACAAGAGCAGAACATTGGTCACCAATGTAAATACTTTCGTTTTCTTGCAGTCCATTGTACCACGATCCTGCATAGATACCTGGGACAAAAACGTTGCGCATCCACCTCCAATACAATTGGTTGTTAGATACCTAAAATTTGTAAATATCATATAGTAGTTAGCAACAAGTATACAGGGGAAGATTCTCAGAGTTTTTGTTTTGCCTATTTAAAGACAGTGATAATTTTATTTTTCTAAACGCAACAAATTTTCGACGAACCGACCACTTTCAAACTAAGTCTAAGATACTGATATGACAATTCACTCTTTATTGATTTAGTAGAAGAAGTAGCAGTTACTTGTATCTTAATTAATGTTTATCATATCGCTGTTTTAGTAACAAGCTATAGACGAATGTGGTTCTTATAACTTGCTTCTGTGTTCCCACAGAGAAACAACGACATATTTAATGGACAGTACCAGCAGGGTTAACGTAAACGGCTCCTCGAACCCATAACAAGGACCATCGACGTGAAAAAACATCAAACATGAAACCGACCACTAAACAAACAAACATACTAAAAAGAAGAGCAGGCACGACAAGGACCATCGAGGTGAAAAAACATCAAACATGAAACCGACAGCTAAACACAAACATAATAAAAAGACAAGCAGGCACGAACAAAGCAAACTGAGCAAACAAGAAGTAACGAACGAAGAAGTAAATTACTGGATCATATATAAAACGGCAAACATGCAGAGAAACAATTAAAAACAAAAAGTCATTAAGACGAAAATAAAAACACACACAAACAAGCAAACAAACGCCACTGCCAATCTTGTTTTAACCATAGAAAAAAGCAGTTGTAGGGAACTGGGCTTTGGAATAAGGAAGTAAGAACACGAAATGTTGGTATGCGACTTTTATGTTAAAATTAGAGCAGAAAGTTGTTAACCAAAAAAATGAAATATCAATATCACGTACCTTTTGAAATCGTGGCAGGCCTTCGCGGATCGACTTAGTCATGAAATAGCGATGACCATTCCTATCACCATAACAGACTATTGTCAAGACGATGATAAATAAAGCATAAACGACAAGTTCTACGAATAAACGTGACACATTTTGTTTCCTGGCCTGACGTCTTCGCATTTCCTCCACTGTTGAAAGATCTTTCTTCCATAACCTTCCTTTCGTAGATACTTGATGTTTTTCCTTAATAGTCACCGATCCAACCTTTCCCCTTTGCTTTATCCTTCTTACGATTGCTTGAAATACCGCTAAAACAAACACTTTTGTCGGCTCCATAATTGTGACGTCTAATACCACTGATAATATCATTGAAGATAGCCATTGTTCAGATATGTTCTTTCCCCAATAAAGGCTGTAAAAGATTGTCAGGGTTCCTGAGATGCTGGTGGCACAGAGGCAAAGTATCCATGCCACATTAATAAGCCATCTCCTCAAATTGCTGGCCTGATTTTGCTGATCTGACGTTCTCAAGCTCCCTTTCTCAAACAAGAATGCAATGAGAATGTTTACTGGTGCAACGATAAGGGCACTCTGAATTCCGACCATAACCTCTCTCCAAGAAAATTTTAGTGGTCCTACCTGGATGAATATCGACGACGACTTCTTGTTGTGATCATAGAACAAAGCGTTTGCTAACATAGCTGACATCAGTATTGAGAGACAACACGATGCTCGCTGAGAACGTGAAAATCGGTCTCTTGAGTGCTTCGCCAAAACGGACACCCATGCATGTTTCTCCGTAAGGCCTTTCTTCCACCATTTCCACACTTCACTGTTTAAGTCTGAGTCATCTGAGGAATTATCCAAAACCCTCTCAATTCTACCGTCCCCTCGTTCCAGAGCTAACCACTGGTTATTATGAAATGTCCATGAATTGAGTGTCTGTACGTCCAAAACAGTCACGTCTTGAAGAAACCACGAGGGACTACTGCCAGAGTTATCATGTCCAATCCGCACCCCACGTACACAACCCAAAGACTTGTCAACGGTCAAACGGAAGACATCTAAGCCACCACGGTGAAACAGCGAGCCATTCGCATCTTCGTCGGTGTTTAGACAAATTATCCCTGTGCCTTTTTCTGCACCGTAAATTTCCATGGCGACTTTAGCTGTCGTTCCGGCATTCCACCAGATCCCCGTTGTGATGGTGATGGTGTATTGGTATGTGTTACTTGATGAGGCGGGAAGTTCTTTTATACGACTGGCCTAAAATCAACATGCTAGTGGTTAGTTTTATAGCAGTCGCTGAAAATATTTTAGTAGGTCATGTATAAACAAGAACTTTCGAGTAGTAAAATCGGGCTTTAAACGTACATAACAACGACATAACAAATGTCGTGCGATTTTGAAACGTGCGATTCAAGTCACGTAATGACCTAATTCGTTGACCAGTTTTAAAAGCAATGTCTCGTGCATTGCATGCATGTAAAGAGGTGTCTGTAAAACACGAAAGCGACCTAGAACACCTCGAACAACCCCGAACAGCAGGGAACATCCCCGGAACACCCCGAAACATCCCGAAACATCACGGAACACCCGCGGAATAACCCGGAACCAAGCCCGAAACCCCCCGGAACAACCTGGAACACCCCAGGACACCTCGGAACCTACCCGGGGTGGGTTTCGGGTTGTTACTTCATGGGTAAGGCAGATGACCATTGCATATCGTGAACTCAATGTTCCCCGACCATCCGATCTTCTAGACGTTTTGCTTTACTATACACCTATCCCCTGTGTCCAACTCCCCACCCTCCCCTCCATCCAACGCCGTTCATATGGGTAAGGAACGTGACCACCCTCGGACCACCTAGGAAACACCCCGGAAACTGAAATAAAAATAAATCAATTAAGTAGTAAGCATGTAAAAACAAATAAACAATAAATAAACATGTTAAAACAAAGAAAAAATAAACAAAAAACTACTTAAAAAATAAAACTTAAATGAATTGATGAAACTAGCATTAAAAAACATGACTAAAACCAATTATGACTAAGACTAATTAGTCGTTTATATGCAGCTACTTTTCCTTCTGCTATCCATTACTTGTCAAAGAAGCCAACAAAGTGGGAGACGCCTACTCAGGCGTAAAAACTACCACCTTCCGAGATGAAAGATAATGTACCTCTTCAAGTCCTGAAGTAGCTGCGCGTTCTTTCATAGCATAATTGGAATTTGCATTTCTTTTGAACACCTTAATCGTGAAGAAAAACATCCGACATAAACCCCAATGCGTTTTTACGCATTGTTCAGGGATCGAAATAATTAAACCGGCGAAATAACATGCAATTCATTTTTCTCAGTTTTTTTGCAAGTAATTTACCGGCTAATTTTACATGGTTTTTAACTCGTAAATAAGAGAAGCGTAATGAATGGGTTATCGCAGACGGTGGCAAGTATGCAAATTTTTACTCACTGGCTCTTCCCATCAGCTGTAACCTTTTTCTTGGTTACAGGTGCACAAGGCTTTCGTGGCAAATGTAAAGAATATGGTGTAGAGAATAGTCGAGTACCGAAAAGGAGACATTTTGAAAACGCTGCTCTGATGTTTTGCATTTGGAAACTACGCGTTTTTACGCGTATCTTCGTTGAAATAATGGAATTCAACAGTCAAAAGCAGCTACTCCGCTATGGCTCAATGGCTAAGCGTTTCTCTTTTTTGACGTTCTTATATTCAGAAAATCAATACCTAAGTACTGCCCTCCGGTCGTACTCATAGTTGTAGAATCTTTCATTTCGAGTTGGCTGATAGGAGCCTTTGATCTTAAAATGTGACGTGATATGAATTCAGAATGAACGTCATAGGCTCCTGGGGGTTAGTGGTCGGTAGAGCAAAACGTCAAGGAGAGGGGTGGGGGTTGTCAGCGAACAATGGGTCCGCGATATGTAATGCTCACCTGCCTTACCCATGGAGAGGACGTTTGAGGGAGGTAACGGTAGGGAGTTGGAAGAAAGGGTTTGGGGCCGGTGAAGCAATAGCGCTTGGCTTGAAGCCAAGCCCGATTAAAAAAAGGGCTATAAAATTCAATTGCGAAACAAAAATGTAAATTAGTCAATACAATTTATCGTACAGAAAAGGCTGTTCGAGCGTAGTTTTGAACAGTGATATACAAAATTTAATATATACTCAAACAATATAAGCAAATCGACCAAGTGCATGAACAAAGGTCGTACGGCAGACAACACACCCCAAAAAGGAGGCGTTTATCATAGTTGAATATCTAGTTAAACAAGGCTGTACCCGCATAGTCCTAAACACTGACACAACAAAAGTCATCTATCAAATACGACAGAAATTGTTTTATCAGGGTTTCCAATACCCAGTAACCGATTTGTATACGGAGTTCTAAAATATTGTTACTTAGGGATTTCCGTCACCAGAGTGCCTTGAAAGACTCCTTGTGAACGCTAAATTAAAAAGAAAAACAAACAAAGAAACAAGTGCGGTAAATCTCTAAAGGTTAGAGATCGAGAGTGATAGATAAATCCTTTCATATTACTTTGATGATTTCTTGCTAATTAGAAGTAAGTCTCGCACCAGCTGCAGGTAGACGACAGGCCAGGAAACAAGTAATTATATAAGAGTACTGCTAACCGCCCTTCCCCTCAGAGCGAATGGAAATAGAAAGAGGTTAGCAACATAAATAAAGTAAAATTGGCAAACTTACTCTCCTAGCAGCATCCTTTCTATCCTCTCGTCTGACGAGGATGAACACAACAAAATAGGTCGCAAAAACCAATGAAATGGACACAATGACAGACACATTTCCTGTCTCCTCGAGTTTCGTGAATTCTTCAAAGACCTTGTCGAAGTCGATTGGATTTGGTTTTAACAGAAGACTTCCTCCGAATGACGTCAAGTGGTTGCAGGAACAGTTAAGGGATTCATTCACAGTGGCAGATAGAACCTGCGGAAATTGTAAGACGGAAAATATAACCTTAGGTTGACTGACACATTCAGTTTTAGCCTCGGATAGACTTCGGCTTGAGAAGAAACGTGCTTTTTGTTAACAGGTCACGTTTGAAATCACCCCTAGATACGTTTCCTATTCAAGTTTGCTGCATTGCTTTTCTATTATTACTAAAGTACTTCCTATATTTACAAGCCAAAAACGCAAAAAAAAATGCCGCGACGTACGAGACTGAAAATGCAGCAAGCTAGTATATATACAACCTACAACGCTGGACAAAACTCCTTGGATCAAACCTGCAAAGGGTGTATTTGCGGGGCGATCGAGAACTGAATTAAACCGCCGACTGAGGTGAGTCAAAAGGCGCAACCAAGGATGTGGGAGATTTTACTTTACCTGAACCACAATCACCCATTTTCATTTTGGAACAAGTCATGCTTCCCGCTCCCCCACAGCAGTCAATGTTGAGAGCTACGAAGCATTATGTAAGCGCGGGCCCAACATGTCAGACGGGGGCGGGGGAGAAGGTGCTCAACATTGTATGGAATGTGGCGGAGGGAGAAGGTGGCTCCCAGGACGTTTGTCCACCATTTAATACTGCGTATTGTTATACAATAATTTTCACAAGGTACTTGTCGATATATTACATAAGTTACTGGTCTGTTATAGAGAATATATAGATTATTTCACCGGCAGTGCGGGCGTGCGGTATTTACGCACGAGTTGGTTCGTATCAGAAAACGAACGAGGGAGACTTCCGATGCTGTAATTTTTTTATGTTATACATTTGTGATTGGACGAAACGCCTTTTTAATGTGTGAAAAAGTTGTTTCGCCATTCTGATTGGCTGCAAACCCCGAACGGGGATTTTCACACGCCAAATTTCAGTAGAAAATCACAATAAAAATAAAATAATCTTATTTTAGTTGATGAGGTTATATCACTTTGTTTCTTCATACATGTATCGCTCACTTATTAATCAAAGTACCAGCCACCAAACTTCATTCAATTTAATACTTGAGCACTCGCGGGCCGAAGGCCACTGCGAAGCCCCATACTCATAGAACCTACGCCCGTTATTTTTCATGGTCATAGCAAGCGGAATGTTTCGCGGGCGTGTCGGTCCGTGTGCCCGCCCGCCGCCGCCCGCCGTACGCGTTGGGCAGCGCTAGCTCGCGGGCGCGTATGACGTCGCAAAACATCCGGGATCTTAGCAATTTTGAAACAAAAGCGAGGCTTTGTTTTACGCGCGGTTACACGGCTGAATGTCACCTCAGCTCGGTAAACACTGATGTTTTGCTGTGTTTACCAAGCGCAGAAAACCGTTTAACAAAGTGGAAGCTATGCGGGGAGATGTTTGTCACTTCGGGTTTCAGAACTAAAGAAGCGGAAATTTAAATGATTCCCAAGCAGTCGAGGGACTTAAAGGTAAAACAAAATACATTTTCGATGGCAATTCATATGTTGATATCAATTTGTGATTGACTTTTTCTTTGTGTTCTCACTAGTTTTGGAGAATTGTTTATAAAACGTGCTCAAACTGAGTCGTTTTGATTTCTTTCATCAAAGACAGTTCGGCCTCGATGCGCAATGAATGGTTTGCGTTTTGCTTTCAATTAAATACAAAATTATGGAGATTTGAATAAAATTTTTCGAAAGAAGATTGTGTTGTCCATTTTTATGTAACAAAATAAACAAACAAAAAATCTTTATTAGTTAATTATTATAAAATTTATAGGACAGGCCCGCAGGTGGCAAAAGCTAATCTCGGCAGGCCAGTCAAGTGTGTTTGTTCAGGCCAGTTCATGTACTTTGTTCATTCATTACATAGGTTGAAAAACGATTTTATGTAAACAAAACAAGACTTTTTTGCGTTCGACGTTAGGAGAACGCCATCCTAATTTCAACCGGATTTGGGGATCCTGTGGACGGTGGGATACCTGTGCATGCCAGGCGTGAAGAATCGAGATTTTTTGGTTCAACGGACGATGTTCAAAATCTGCGCCATTTTGAATAATTATTATGCGCGCGCACCAATTTTAAGCCCAAAAACTGGCCAAAGAAATTGCGGCTCCACCTTTTCAGCTGAAAGTAGTGTAGATATCTTTGGATTATTCGGTAAGTGCAATCATTTTTCTCAAACTCCATGCGATTTTTCTTAAAACATTCATCGCTTCAACTTGTCAAAGTCTTACCAGGAAAGTTATTAGTACTCCAAGAGCATGTGGAAAGCCCGACATCGGCGTCCCAACTACAACAAACCGAAGATCTTCCATGCTGTCCTGCTTTGAATTAATGTCCTCGAGTTTGCCGAACAACAAAGACTAACAAAGTAAATCAACCGATTACTCTGACCCATAGCGGTCACAAATACAAACCGTACAAACCGAGTCATTGTACTTGGTGGCAAACCGAAGACCTTCGCTGCTGTCCTGCTTCGAATTAATGTCCTCGAGTTTGTCGAACAACAAAGCAAATCAACCGATTACAAATCAACCAAGTCATTGTGCTTTGACCCATAGCGGTCACAAATACAAACCAAACAAACTGAGTCTTTGTACTTGGTGGCCATTGCGCCAAATTTACATGTTTTGTTACATTTTCCCTTGCAACTACAGTATTCGAGTTTATACTATTATTTATGTTACCGTTACAAAATTAGTCTACAATCGTTTGCAAAATACCTTCGACCACCCTATATTTTAATTGACTTTTTAACAATTTTCAGTCTACATTGCTGATGTTCGCTTCCCCCGGGCCCCCAATAACAATGTTGGATCTAAACTTTGGAACCCAAATCAATCTTCATGCGGTTGGCAAGCCCCCGGTATCTCCAATCACCACCCAACATTGATATAGGGGGTGGGAAGGGGGGAGGGGGTTAATGCACTACAAAATTAGTCAAAATTTAGTCAAGTGGTCGAAGGTTTTTGATAACGATTGTCCGAAGTATTTTTCTTAACACAAGCTTTTAAGTAGCGAACACGGTATTTCACACTATGTTATAGGTCTAAACTTAAACATACAATAATCGTCGAGTGCGAAAGTGTATGATAGTGTAGGTAAATAGGTCAAAAATAGTACAATCTAGCGAGATAATGATGCCATTTCAAGAAACATAACAAAAGAAACATTTTCGGATTTTAAAGAGCGAGTGCTGAATACGCTCAAAGAGACTGATATATCGTATATAAACTCTTTAATCGATAGTTTTCGTAAAAGAATCGGTGCTATTATAACAAGAAAAGGTGGACGTACAAAGTATTAAAGCAAAATAAACGAATAGTTTTGTACACGGCAAAACATGTCTTTGGGGGGAGGGCTGGTGTTTTTGCGTCCTTCTCACGATTCTCATGCACGGTGCTCGGTGATTATTGTTAATTTCTCACGATTACTTTCCAATATGACTGCAAGTTAACTCTCCTTAGAGAGAAATAATAAGGATAATCATGTTAGGAATCTCAAAGTTAATTTTTGGATGGTAAATAAACTACATTTCAACGGCTCTCGCTTTTTGGTGACATAAAAAGATTCAGTGACATATATTCTTTCTTTCGTCGTCACGCTGAGAATCGTCAATTATGTACAGCTATGGCAAATTATAAACAGTAATTAGCTTAGATAATGTTTGTCTTTAGTAGTATATTATGTAATAATACCATGAAATGCTAAATGTTTAACGTGGATGGAGCTATTTGAGTTTATAGGCGAGCATCGTGGAATTATAGTAGCGTGACACGGCGTGACATTTAGCTGCTGGAGCTCTTGTTGCTCAATATGAATTCTGCGAAGCAGCGTTTACATGGCCGTAATTCTTTGCGTTCACTTTCGCTCACTTGATACGTGAACTGGAAAGCTCGCCAGCGTACTGCCATCATCTGGGTATTCGTGGTGTCTATGGTACCTCCTCTGACAACAGTAATAGGAGCGTCAGCGGTGGCGAAGAAAGCGGTGTCTTTGTCAAAGACAACATCCTTGTTTTGGAAATTCTTTGGTGTTACACAGGGATCGCACAAATGAGATAAAAGTTAAATACTTGGTTGAATTCGCTTGATATTGATTATTTTTCAATTAATTATATGTCTGTGTTGCTTTAAAAAAAATAATTTCAAAATTATTACCGAATGAAAACGATTATTGTACACTTCGGTATATTACCTGGGGTTAATATTAGAAAATGACGTCATTTCACATAAAATGCCGAATATTTCATGTCTTATAGGGATATAGCTAAAAAAAAAAAAATTGTCAATACTGTCAACATGGCCTATCAATACATATATGTTTGTAACGTCTTCTTATAAACAACGCTTTGCGAATTCTCTCTCAGACAATCGTTTGCAAAATACCTTCGACCACCCTATATTTTAATTGACTTTTTAACAATTTTCAGTCTACATTGCTGATGTTCGCTTCCCCCGGGCCCCCAATAACAATGTTGGATCTAAACTTTGGAACCCAAATCAATCTTCATGCGGTTGGCAAGCCCCCGGTATGTCCAATCACCACCCAACATTGATATAGGGGGTGGGAAGGGGGGAGGGGGTTAATGCACTACAAAATTAGTCAAAATTTAGTCAAGTGGTCGAAGGTTTTTGATAACGAATGTAGCATTATCAGTATCTGAACTACATTGTAACTAAGTAGATAGACATGTTTTGTTACATTTTTTGGTTTCACTATTAAAATTACTGTTGTTCATGTTGCTGTTTAGATACTTCGTGTTTCTCAATTAATGTCTCAACTAATTTGCTCATATCTTCCTATGATTTTAGCTAAATTCATTGAACTTCGAACGCACTTATTAATCTTTGATTACTGCTAGTATAGTTCTAACTTCACTCGCGTGGCCTAATGCAAATATGTTTGTGTAATTTTTGCAATTTTGATTTCCAAATCAGTTTCTCGGGCAATTAAAGTGCACCTAAACTCTTTTATTACTCTTTTAATCAACTTAATGTCGCGTTAGTGAGTTATAAAGGTTTGAATTTACAAAATGCTAATTAGGTGACGTCAAATGCAGACTACCATTATTTCTACTTCAATTTACAATACGCAGTTCACAGCTTAAGGATTATCAATTTAAGAAATACTTATAAAAACTGTTTATAGTCAATTGATTTGTAATTATTACCTGGAGGTGGAAACAAGTAGTTGTATAATAAACGAGTCTTTCATTTGACGTCATCTAATTAGCATTTAGTAAATTCAAATCTCTATAACTCACTAACGCGACTTTAAAAACAAGAAATATTTCACTATTCGACTTTTCAATGTACACTGAGTTGATTAAAAGAAAAAAAAAATTGGGGTTTAGGTGCACTTTAAGCAACAGGTGTATTTTATTTGGAATTTAGTCGTACTAGTTATTCTATACGGAGAAAACGTTGTTTTCGTGAACTTTTGTACGGTTTTCGTGAACTTTTCAGACGGTCGCGTAGTTCTGTTTTTTAGAATTGCTAAAATTGAACAATAGCCCTGTCGTCAATCTCAATTCTTGTGCTTCCGATCTTTCACCTCAGTTAAGTTTTTTATCAGCTTTCTGTTCAGAGAGCGACGCTGTTTGGCTCATATATATATATATATATATATATATATATATATATATATATATTATTAGTTCTATTAATCATGATTGCATTGGTTCAATCTTACCTGGCAGCCCTCCGTTGTCCACATTTGGCGATCATCTGACCAATAAACACAACTTGCAAGGGCCACTCTTAAAGTGTAATTGTAATCAGTGCTTGGATCATACGTAGGCACGACACTTACATTTTGACTCTGACTTGCGGTAGGAGGGGGACGTTTAACTTCGATACATGATCGCTTTTGCCTGCCGTGTCCAAAACATGAACGTTTTTGCCTCTGTTGAGGTTTTGTAACTTCCTTGTGACTTCGCACCTCAACATAATACTTTCCAGCTCTCTGTGCCAATAACTGAATAGGGTGTATTCCGTTTGGAGAGCACAGTCGTTTCCTTTCGATATTTCCTTGGATTCTTGTCCAAATACACATCTCGTGTATGGATACAGTTCCATTCAGATCGTGTTCATGGATGGTTGGTCGGCTACCAAATCTCATAAATATCAGAAAGTTAATAGTTGCGTCCTCGGGTACAACTTTCAGTTGAATTAACGAGTTTTCATAATCCACGTCTATTTCATGAAAACGAGAAGCACTTTTCTTTATGAAAAAATGAGAGTTTTCTACAACATCGTAAGTTTCTTTGAGAGAAATTTTGATAGTAACGTCACTTGGAAGTTGCGATACCTTGATCGTTCTACGTTTGTCATCTTTTAGTTCCAGCGTTAACACATCTGAACGAATCCTATATCTTGTTATGCCCCAGGTAAATGGGTTAAACGGCAAAGACAGCATCTACAAATATAAATAAGATATTTGATTGATTCAACACTGCTATACATTATTATTTTAAATCACACTTTTAATTCAGAAATCCGTCGAGAGATTACCAAGCAAGAATATTAATAAGATATGTTATTGCTTTTCAAATAATTGTTTCACAATTTGCTTATTCAAGACATCACTGGTAACGACATTCTTTTTCCAAAGATTTCAAGCAAAATGCGTTCACTTCATTTGTGTTTTTTTTACCTGAGTATCCAAGAAGCTAGTATTGCTGACGTGGGAAACCGTTACCATGCTCTCCGGTAGAATAAACTTTCCATCGCCACTTGCAATTTGCAATCCAGTCAATCTTGCAGGTGAATGACGTCCTAATGCGAACGTCATACCGACCGTTTGAATATATATAATTTCTTCATCTGGCAGATTCTGTTCGAGCACCGCGTCAGTTACATTGTTGGCAAGCTTCATACAGCGTTTAACCACGTTAATGCCCTGAAACAGAATTAAAATAAAGTTTTACGGAAATAACAGGCTTACTCTGGGACCTTAAGTCGCCTTAAGTCGCCTTAAGTCGCCTAAAGTCGCCTTAAGTCGCCCTTTGTCGCTTAAGGTCGCCTGAATTTGTTAGGCTTAAAAAAGGCCTGCACACCTTAAAATTGCCCTACAAGGTTTCACTTTTACTATTTCTTGAATATATAATACTTTTATTGCCCCAAATCTCTTTTTTAGTTCCCATATATGATTATATACTGCAAGGGTATGGCCCCATGCAGTAAAACACCATGCAGTAAAATACCATGCTTCAATAGTGATGCACCATGCCCTAGTTGCTTCGATTATATTTGCTGAACCCTATAAAGGATGGACCATTTTATTTTTGAAGGGGGGGGGGGGGGGCAAATACCAAGAAAAAAATTCACGCACAGATAAAGTATAGAAAAGTATGGAATAATCACAAAAAAAATCTTGCATAGCCTCAAGATGGTAAAAAAAAATCATGCTTGCTAAAACAAAATGCCCAACCCCCCACCCCTAAAAATAAAATGGTCCATCCCCAAGGAGGGTACACTCATTCATCTTCAAAACATTGACAGCTATTTCTATAGGTTTACTTATATTTCATGGACAAAGTGTTGCTGAAAGGATGAAGTTGTGACTTATATTATAATCAACATTAAATATGAGCAACATCATAAAAAGAAACACTGCTGATCAGCAGTCAATACTGATATACTGTAATGGTGCAGACATTCCTTCACCTTCAGGGTATTATAACAACAGTGAGAGCTGTTTTGGATCATTAAGATCACAATAATTTGAAAAGTATTTTGGGGTGAAGCCCAATTATTGCTTATCACTTTTACATTGGGCAAGTAAGCTTGAAAAGATCATAAGCTTAACCAAAGAGGTCACCAAAGGCAATGTAACTGTATACAAATGTACTTAACTTTTAAGCTTACTTACCCAACGTGAAAGAGCAACCAAAAATGGGCCATTTCTCCCGCATACAACCTCTAAGCTGGGTTCTAGCCATCCAACATTATTCTATTTACAACCAATCGTAACTGAACGTTTGAAAACTTGAAGCTTCTTTACAACTTGTATAAACTTATGTCATCTTCTTGACAGTTTGATAAAGCAAAGAATTTAAATCAACCTGTACGCTCAAGATTGCAAAATTTGCGTTGATTATGTTACTATGATGGCTCTCTGTCACAAAGGTCAAAAGGATTTCTTGTTATCAACCATTGAGCAGGAATGTGCAAAGGATTTGCAGCTGTTTCCAGCAGGAATTAGCCTCACTCGAGCAAACATGGCCGCCACATGTTTTGACCACGTGACTTCTTTTTGAAACATGGATGCCCACGCGTGCGGGCGCGCGCGCACTCATGTTCAGAAAATTAGCACTCAATTGATTCGGCAAACAAAGCCAAAGCTGAAGTGACGTGTTGCTGTTGTTTAAATTGAAACACATTCCCACCTTACAGTACAGCCTGACTAGGCTTCGTGGCTCCCTCTAGGCTACCACTCACGTGCTTTTCCTTCGTGGCGTAGATTGCCAATCAAGCTGGCCTGGAATTTTTGAAATCGTTCTTGAAGCCATTGACTGGCTTCCTGCTTGTATTGCGAAAAGAAAACTAATTCCGACAACTCAATTCAAGGTAAGGTTGATGTAAATTTCTGAAATTTATTGGTTAAGCGAGCGCGGGAGCTAGTCGCGCGCGGGAGGAAAAGAAACGCGCGAAGCATGGAAACCATCTACGATTGGAAAGGAATTCTGGGAGAATCAAAATGGCGGATGCCAATGTAAGTATTGTCAACTCTGTCGTTTGCTGTGCATTTGTTTGTGATCCATTATTTTCTGGAAATTTTTGAGGTAATAATTAACTTCTACACCGGTAAATCTGTCAACAGCCTCATCAGTAACACTATTTAGTTTTGTTTTGACAGGTTAAATTAAAATGTTGCCAGGTGGAAAAGTGTGAGAGCATTTTCGGGCCTAGAAGCAGAACTAATCAACCCTGCTAGAAAGTCTCCTACGAGGGTTCGGTTCCCTGTCAGTGCAACTTCCAAGTTTTCAGGGGCCGGACAAATAGTTAGAGAAAATGGGAAAGATGCGCTATTGAGAAGGACCCTCGCTTACGGTACCAAATATGATATTGGAATATTCTATTGGACTAAGGCAGGAGAACAACAAATTGGCTGGGTGCCTGACCAAACAGTTTTGGATGGTTTTGGATGGTTTTGGACTGTGCAACTGCCACAACAGTGGCAGATAAATTAACCAAATTTATGTAATATGTGAAATCGAGAAGTGACTTTTTAATTAACTAATTCGATGCCTTTGTTCATTGTTGTATAAATAAGTCAAGGAAAATGTATGTTAGTTTGATTCAGATAAGGTATCCATTTTTAAGTGAAAAAGTTGGATTTTTTTCCAAGATTTTGTTTGGCAGTGTATATGATCTTTATATTTTTGTATGATTATTGTTTTTATTGCAATATCTTATAAACATTTAAGCAGCTAACTGAATTTTTTCTCATTCTAGATAAGTAATATTGTTCCTGCCTCTTGTTTGGCTAATTAATGTTCCTAGCATTCATATTATTTATATAATGTTGTTGTTGTTATTGTAATAATTTGAATCTCAGTATAGCTAAAAGGGGCTTTAAAATCTTGAAACTGGAGACTTACGGTCACTTAAGTCTATCTGAGACCAAGTGAATTGATTGTGATAATTTTGTTAATTGAAATATGAGACAAACTATCATGAATGCCAGGATTCATGTCAGGACTCAAGCTGTAGCCCTAATCCTAGCTCTATGTCTAACCTGAACTGGAGTCCTTGGTCGCAAACTGACTTAAGTCCTGACTCGATCGGACCTGGCTTGAATCCTGTCTCATATTTCTCTCCAGAGACCAGTGGCTTGTTATTTAGGTATAGTGATGAAGAGACTGTCAATAACTTTTGTTTCATCACTTTTTAGAAACACTTCTATGTTGCCTGAAGTTGCCTTCAGTCACCTTAAGTCGCCTTAAGTTGCCTTAAGTCGCCTTAAATCGCCTAAAGTCGCCTTAAATCGCCTAAAGTCGCCTTAAGTCGCCTTAAGTCGCCTAAAGTCGCCTAAAGTCGCCTAAAGTCGCTTTAAGTCGCCAATATTTTAAACTAATTTTTCCTTAAGTCGCCTTAAATCGCCTTAAATCGCTTAAAGTCGCCTAAAGTTACGGCGACTTAAGGTCCCAGAGTAGGCCTAAATAACAACCTTCAAATAAAAGCAACATTATTTAAATAGCCAGCCGTCTTATCCACTCCCCATGGGCGTTGGGGCGTAAAATGTTCAGTGTAGTAAGCCTTTTTACAGAATTAAGTTTCTATACTTCGATGACTTTTTTTCACGATACTGTAACATTATCAATCTGATGAATTATACAGGCCTCCTTGGCTAAGTATCGGACGATATTATGCGCTTGCATGCCAATTCGCCTTGCCTAACCGGGAAGTGGTGTAGTGCACGACCAGCTATATGCAGGGCATCTGGTAAATGCAGAAAAAAATACAAATTATGCGGACATAAGTAGGCATATTATGTGGGAAAATGCGTCGATTATGCGGAAAACACGCTGGATTATGCGGAAATTTGAACAATTTATAAAAGTGATAATTGGGCCTTTTCAATTTGCATTGAACACGTAACGCACGAACGTAGGCGTCGTTGTTTATAGATTGTAAAGCTAAGCCTCAAATTGTCAAAATACCTCAACCTCGTTCCCAGTGTCTTCTCCTTTCCGTCCCCTGGAGCGAGAGAGAGAAAGACCCTTGCCTGCGAGCAGGCTTACATGTTTGGGGTATTGCGCGAGTATCTTGACGGCGGAGCCGCCAGGGTGAGCCGGCGAAGCCGGCGAGAAGAATGGGGCGAGGAAAAGTAAGCCTGCATGCGGGCTATTGATTTTTAAATTCCCCGTGTTCGCCGACGAACGCTGATTGATGAAATTTGTACGACAGGTGTCATAGCTTTTAAAAGAAAACAAAAAAAGCGTTGCGATCATTCCCAGGTCAACGGCTTGTCAAGTGAGAATCAGGCGGTTTCCACCTTCATACGGTTGTGTATCGTTTTTTTTTTTTTTGTAGTGGACGATGGTTTTTCTAATGTTTTTAAAAGCACTGAAATTTATTGAGCTTGTCTTAAAACGACTTATCAGCAAAACATATTTAGCGACTAATTCTCAATTACTCCTCCTCGTACGTGACCGAAAGTCGGGCAGTGACAATGCCCAAATGTTCAAAATGACAAAGTGATGACAGCCAAAAAAGCTTTTTTTGTCCGTTGGGAGAGGAATTGGTTAATCGGGACCTTGCGTGCAGGCTCTAATTTTCTCGCTCGTAATTCGCGCGTGGAATTCAAATAGTAGAGCCTGCTCGCAGGCTAGAAAGACACTGGCACAGGCTGGTCACATGTCTCCCAGAATAAAAAAAAATCCCACTAGGGGTCCCTGTTTATGGAAGTTTTGTCACCAAAAGTTTTTGTCAACATCAAAACGAGGCCGTCTTCGGCGGTTGAGATCCGCTTTATTTGTTAGCAGCCTTCACTTTGCGATCGTAAAGAGCAGCTACTGGAACATAAATCTCAAACCAAAACAAGTCAAGTGCCTGGAAGTAATTTACTCTGGAATATATACTATCGGTGTACTGCCAACAGTTTACGGAAAATCGATCATCTTCCATCTTTTACCCGGGCTTTTCTTTGACAAAATCAACTCTCGATCGACACAGACAATCTCGCCAATTCATACCGTTATTGTCGTCGTTTCGCCGTTGAACTTGTTAATGTCCTCGTTTCGCCGTTGAAGTCTTAATGTCCTCAAGACTAAATGTTTGTTTACAGGTACGAGGCAGAAAAGCTCTTTGCTCCCTAGTGAACCACACATATGCCTTGATGGGCATTCAATTGAAAGAGTTAATAGTTACAAATGCCTAGGCGTTCAGGTTGATGAAACACTCTCGTGGGAGGCTCACATCTTCGAAGTTGTCGGTAAAGTTGCTAAAGTACTTGCTGCCCTGAGGAGGCTAAGACATATATGTCCCCAGAGTACCCTTGTCACAATTTACAAGTCATTGGTTCTTCCGCATCTCGATTATTGCAGCGCTGTCTGGGGCAGTATCGCTGATGGCCTCAGCCAAAAACTAGAGAAACTACAGAACAGGGCTGCACGCATAATAACAGGGTCTAGTTGGGATACCAGATCTGCCCCGATTCTCCATGTCCTTAAATGGGATAGCCTCGCTGACAGACGTGCAAAACAACCGAAATCTTTAATGTTTAAAACTGTAAATCACCTTGTACCTGAATACCTGTCTGATAAATTCGCCAGCGTTAATACCATTCACAGACATAATCTTCGAGGTGTGCAACATAACCTGTTTATTCCGCGACCAAACACTGAGGCGCTTAAGAAAAGTTTTCGTTATAGGGGCGCAGTAACATGGACAGTCTGTCAGCGGAGGCTAAGCAGGCCACTACTTTAAATAGTTTTAATTCCGCTATTGTATATTAGCATTTTCTTAACTTAGTTTAGCACTTATTATAGGAGGTTTGTAATTTTTAAGTCTTAACTTTTTCTACTAGGTTTAATGTCACTCTTTAGTCATAAGGACTCCGTGGATAAATAAAGTTATTGTATTGTATTGTAGTGTTGTATATCTCCTACAGCCTTGCAAAGCCTAAAGCAACTCGTATTTTAAATTATACGTGACTAGAAGCCGCATAAATCTTTTAACTTTTTTGCAATTTGGCGTCTGAATATTCGACATTTGACCTCTCGCGGGTACATTTACTTCGCGGAGACACAAACAAGATCTATTATTTTTTATGCAAATACTTTCCGTTCCCTGGTAGGCTAAGTACAACCAAATTCGAGCTCCCGACTTGGTAGCCCCTCCCTCAATGTTTTCTTTTGTAATCTCCCAGATTCTGGGAGACACGTGACCAGCCTGTGCCAGGGTCTTGCTCTCTCTTGCTCCGGGGGGCGGGAAGGAGAAAACCCTGGGAACGAGGTTGAAAATACCTATGTTTAAACAGTGCTTTCTATCTTTGTCAGACATTTTGAAGTTTTTAGCAATGTAGGAACTCCGAAGACGAACAAAAGAAGCCAAAGAAAAGAGTATGTAAACAAGCGGCCATCTTGGTTAACCTTGGTAACCAGGCTAACCACAAAACTAGTATCCAGGTTCATCGCCAACAGATAGTGGACGCCTGGGGTTTAAAAATCGCTCGCGTACGAATCGACGTGTTTTCGTCGATGTTAGGGAGAAAAAATTATTCAAAATAATTAATCTCTTCGGCTTTTATGTTTGCGAGGAAGTTAAGCAGCTGCTTTATCGCTAATATTGGGCATGTTTTTTTCAGTTTTATGCGGAAAATGCTCCGAAGATATGGAAATTAGAGAATTATGCGGATCCGCACCACCGCATCCTGTTAGATGCCTTGTTTATGAAATTTACGCCCATTGCAGACCAAAATATGTGACTCCTTTTATCTTCAGATCCTACCCTTAAACATCCACACTTGTTTCCTAGCCACTTATGTCCAGGATTGCAGATAATTAGATGCATGCCAAATTTTGATATCCAACACGAAGTGTCCCATTTAGTCTAAGTGTTAACTATCTTTTCTGAAATGTAAGGTAAGCATTAGTGTTAGTGTTGTTTTTAGGTTAGGGTAAACGCACCTGTTTATCTTTACTTAAAGAGCGGAATTTAGGGGACACTTCGTGACGTTTATTGTCTGAATTTTTGAAAACAAGTGATGTTGAAGTTGAGTAGAAGAGCAAGAGGACACTTTGTGACGCTTTTTAAATTTGCCATGCATCTAATTATCTGCAATCCTGGACATAACTGGGCTCATCCGCCATTTTTGGGGCCCCCGAAAGTCCATACTGTATTGTAGATGAGAAATGCACTTGTGCAAGAGGTGATATGCCTGCCCAAAATATGGAATAGAGCCGTATCATAACAAAAAGAGAAGCGCGCAATGCAAACTGGGTGGGTCAGACTCTTTAAATAAGACAACATACGCCTGTAACATTCCAGAGAATAATAGTACCGCACGAAGCGAGGATGATAATAGCCTATACTTTGTTATTCACTAAATTTGCGCTAGACAACTGACAAGGTTGCTTGGTCAACTGATTTCCACTTTATAGTTTTACATTCAATAACGCGACTTGCCTCATCCACAATGTTTGCATCTGTTGAAGCTGCAATCTCCCCTCCAATTTTCAGAATGTTATTCAGGCACGTGCCCAAGTTTTCTGCTGACTTTATAACAAGCGGCGCGTCAGTCGTATTCTTTGCTTGTGCCTTATACGTCAGAAGCGACGTCATTGAGCTCACTGCTTCTAGTGAATCATTCTGAACGATAAAAGGATAAGATAAATGTAAGGGCAGGTCTCTGGGAAAGGAAGGTGTTCGAAAATGACCTTTGTTTCGGTCGTTTCTTTTTTGCCTTGGGAAACTGGAAACTGCTGTAAAAAGTGCAAAATGTAAGACACCGTTTCTCAAGCAAATTAAAACTCTACAAATCAAGATTTTCACCAGATGTAAAAATTTTATTCTAGTTTACATTTATGCATTTGTCATTTTTGATTGGGCTCGCTTGCTGCCAAGCCTGCCCAATATATAAAATGAACGCGACGCTGTTTCGTAGTCGCTTATTGACACGCCGGGGGGGAATTCGTTAGATGGGTATGGTTGAAAAGAGGTTTTATCGTTAAGAGCTACTAATTGTAAATTTTACGTGGAAGTCTCCCCCCCCGGAGTTTGGAGATTTGAGAGTAGATAGGTTAATATGTGATGTAGGAGAAGTAAATAGGGATGTGCGTAGGATAAAAAATTAATTAAAAGGTTGTTTGTGTAAAGGGTATTCGTATATAGTGGTGTGAGAGGAAAGCGTGAAGGGTGAATTGTCTTGTGAGCGTTTAAAGAGGTTTTAAAAGACACTGACCTATTTCTAGTAGCTGGTATTAATAGATTAAAAAGGGTGAAACCCCGTACGAGAAATTATAGCCTGACATAGCGAGAATCCGGCCTGAAGTGATTTTTACGGCCTGCATTGAACGAGACAAAGTACGCCTAAAACGAGCCATTCTTCTCGGTCTAATCTAGCCTGCATTACAGGCGTTATTGGGGGCGCTCAAGCGGATTTTGGAGCGCGAGACACGAGCGCAAAGCGCGAGAACAAAGAGGTCTCGATTCTGCAGATAAGAGAGTTTCTACACTAGATAGAGCAGCCTGAATTAGTGGAAAGCTTTCTGCTTTGTAATACATGCAGAATTTGGGAAAGTATTCCCTCAATTTTGTTGGATCATATTGATCATTTGCAATCTGATATTTCAACGAATTGTGCTGATGGGGCCGCTTCCAATAACCAAGCGTATACTTCTGCCGTTGGGATCTCTAGTCTGTTGGGAAAAAGGACTTATGGTTTATTTGATAACACAACGCCCCGAAGAGCGAGAAGAGAGAATTTAAGGTGAGCAATTACATTGTACATGGAACATTAATAAAACCTGATTTTCTTCTCTCGTCCATTGTTCTTTCAGTGATAGGATTTGCTGCTAAAAGCATAATCAATTTTGAATGACACAGGCTGGAAAACTTCAATTTTAATTAAATGAGAAATAGAACATGATCTTCATGTCAACAATCACTTTGAACAATCACTTTGACTGAGGTCATGTCAAGGATGCTTTATTGCTGCCCGCATAGGAAAGCCATCCTAACAACCTCGTTCCCAGGGTCTCTCATCTTCCCGCCACCTGGAGCGAGCGCTCCAGGGGGCGGGAAGGTGAGAGACCCTGGGAACGAGGTTGCCATCCTAATTCTGTTCTGATACTCGTCCTTGCAATTACTGACGGATGTTTGTTAGCAGTACCCAGTCCCCTCCGCGTGAATGTAATTCGTAGAGGGCGGTATTTCTATTGTCGATGTACCCTTCCGTCTGCGTGAATGTAAGCACGATGTTGTGCTGGATTACCGAGTAATGGAAAGAAAAAGTCCTTTTAGAAGATTTTTATGCCTTTAAAGAGGTGGTAAGAGAGCTCGGAGCGACTGCAGAATACCTGGCCTACTTGCAACGGCATAAATCTACTGCTACCGAAGTGGTTGACTGTGAATTTAGGCAAGTACTAGAATGAACTGCTACCGCGGTCCGCAGTCCCGAAGTGGTTGGCTGTGAATTTAGGCAAGTACTAAAATGAACTGCTACCGCGGTCCGCGGTCCCGAAGTGGCTGACTGTGAATTTAGGCAAGTACTAATGATAACGATGCGATAACTTATAACGTGTTTTGTTTTTGAGAGTAATCTAATAGATATTTGTATAAAACTTTAAACTGAGAGAATTTGCTGTCCTTTTTCCTGTGTTTGTTATTTCAAGGATTGGTCTGGATTTGCATTTCACAGCTCTAATTTCCCTCGCATTTCAAAATCCAAAATGTCTGCGTAATTTTTCATATTTTGACTTTCAAGTTAGTTTTTTAGGCTATTTTTCATACGCAACTGATATTCGAAAATCGTTCACACTAATTATTCTAGACCGGAGAGATGTTGTTTTCTCAAGTCTCTGTTCGCTCTTTAATATTCTTGTGCGCATTGCCAGGTTTATAGGCCATTTGCACGATGACGTCATTTGACTACTACTACCAGAATTCATTTCGTCTTTCCTTTCTTATTTAAATTTTGTAATCCCAGTGCGGTTTAAATAACAATAGCCCTAATTTGTACTACAAAACAAAAAACTGAAGGATTCTGGTAGTAGTAGTCAAATGACGTCATCGTGCAAATGGCCTATTCCCGAGTTTATTATCGTTCCTCGATTCGCGTTGATTTGTTTAAAAACTGAGAAATCGCGCAGGAGTGAATGGGTTAATTAAGGCCTCCAAATGTGGCAGCACTTTACTTCCAATATGGAACCACTAGTATATTTATAGTATTTATTTTACACAGGAAAAAATGAAGTGACATTTATTGAGATAACTTGTAATGCATTTGTTAAAGATGTTATGGCTTACATGTTATAAGCTTATTAGTATTTTGTGAAAGAAGGGGTACGTGACTCAGACAAAGTTTGCTGTCAGTTCAAAGGCTTTGTATGAGCATGACCGGGGGGGGTACTCACGGGGTATGTACTTGGTGTATCCCTTATTATTTTGTATTTAAACACTTAGTTTTTATTTCAGTAGAAAAAGAAGATAAAAACAGCAGAATGGGGAATCGAACCCGGGCCGTATGATCTACTCCATGCACACTATCCACTACACCACCGAGGACTAGCTGCCGGAAACCGTAATTTTTAAGGGATATAAGATAATATGCTGCTAGCCCAGACCATATATAAGAACTAACCCTTTCGATACACTGGAAATACTGGAATCAGTGCTTAACCCTAAATTCTAAAATCAGTGCTTCAACCCTAGATACTGTAATCCGACCCTAAATTACACTGCAATATATCTAAATACATTACAATAAGGGATACATGAAGTACCATACATTATGATCAGGGATACACCAAGTACCTAGGACTCACGGGGACGTGCCGCTGGACAGGTTTTTGATCTTTTTTTCCTGAACAGGGGATATAATTTAACGCAAGTCTGCACGAGTCGTGTCCTAGATAGGGTCCTAAAATAGAGGGTGTTGTTCTACACAGGGTAGGAATTTTCGTTTCTTTTTTGTCCTAAACAGGGTCAGGGTCAGGGACCCTCAGCGGCACCCCTATACCCAAATATTGGTCAGGTCCCCCCCCCCCCCATGTAACGTGTATTTGCTGTTTATAGTAATTTGATGGAATAATGAAACAATTTTTGAGTTGATTAAGGGTTCTTGGCTTTCTTTTATTTTTGTCATAGCATAAGTTGTTATGCAATTTGTGTGAACTGATTGGCTCCGAAGTATATTCTATAGTGCTTTGCATTATTACTAATTAACTATTATAGCGCGAAAGCGCGCGTGATATCGCCTAATACTTAGCCGACGAGGCCGTAGGCCGAGTCGGCTAAAATTAGGCGATATCACGCAAGTTTGAGCGCTATAATAGTTTTATAATTCAACACATTGATAACAAAGCACAGTTTGAAGAAAAAATATCGCCGACAAGCCTTTTATTTAAAAAAAAGCTTACAGATGTTTTACCGCGCGAAACTTGCAACATCACACAGTTCATGAATGAAAGTGGCGCTTTTGTCCAAGCTTGAACACTATAACTGTTTTATAATTCAACACATTGATAACAAATCACAGTTTCGAGAGAAAAATCATTGAGATTTACAACCTTTCATTAGGTAAAAAGGCTAACTACAATATTTTACCTCGCACCATTTCTTAAACAACAAGCAGTGAATGCCGAAACTTTTGCCAAGCTAAAATTAATTTAGCGTACACAAACAGTTGACAGTTTCTACGAAGAGCTTTCGTCTGCTCAAAGAACGGGACAGAGTAGTAACTATAAGAATTAAAACACAGTAAAATGGCATAGAATGTCTTAGTTACAAGTGTTTCGTATCTTAAAAAGTTCAATTCAAAATCAAAACAAATTGAACAAACACACGGCTACGAACCTAAACATAGCGGCGAAAAGTCGGAAAGAACTACAGCGTGGATAGTAAGCTTACAAAAATTCACAGCTAAAGGATACAAGAAACAGTTAAAACATCGTACCTGTAGTTGATTTGGCTTTTTATTCCCTTCCATAAGCACCAAATTTTCAAACATCGAAGTACGAGCTGAGTCGATCAATGTTGTTTACAAACTTGGAATGCTCATTTTTTAGCTCCCACAGCCGTAATATAACGACGAGATCAGAAACTTTTCTGAGGAAACATCAAGTCTATATCATATTCCAGAGGTGATTACAAAAGGAATTTCACGAAAATTGTGCTCCTACATTCACTTCTTGTCGAGCGGTTAAACTTTGAACCAGTTTTCATTCAACTACGCCAAGAAACACTGCGACCGCGACAACGCGAAAATTTCGCGCCTTTTTTGTCCAATCATGTGAACAGTATTTTTCTCTTTTCTTTTCTTCTCTTTTTTTCTTTCTTTTCCCTTTTTTAACTAATAGTTCACGCACTTTTTCGCCCAAAAACACGAAATTGCAGGCAGCAGTCATTTTCACTTTCCTTCAAAATGCGAAATTTACCGCCATCGCTGGTTATATGTCATGTAGACAACGTCTATCGACAACTTTTTTACCATATTTGGGCAGTGTATCAATGTGTTGAATTATAAAAACAGATAGCCCCCCTTCGTGACTCAGACATTAGTTTGCTGTCAGCTCAAAGGCTTTGTATGAGCGTGATGTGTTTTGGATATGAAAAATCGGTGAAATAAACGGTAAACGTGATTTGAATGTTTTGCGGGCTTCAAATATAATAAATACAAGGCAATGTTACATCCGGGAGTGAAAACTGATTCAAGAAATGTCAATTTTGACTTAAAATTTAACAAATTATGTGACGAGGCTGCACGGTGAAATCCGATCATCAGTAGTTATAATAGGAACTATGGGGCACCTCTATATTTTATCGATAAATCACTATAATTTAGTGACAGCCGTTTATATTATAGTGATTTATCGATAATTTTTTTGTAATAAAACCCACTATACGATAAATCATTATAATTTAGTGACACACGTTATATTATTGACGAAATGTCGATAATAATTTGTCGTCACTCCATACTAAACAGCATATATACTTAATCGATAAATCACAATAATTTATCAATAAAATGGTTCACAACTCACGACTTGCGGGTTGTGTGGTTTATTTTATTAATGCTAACACAAACACATTGATAAGCGTGATGTGTTTTGGATATGAAAAATCGGTGAAATAAACGGTAAACGTGATTTGAATGTTTTGCGGGCTTCAAATATAATAAATACAAGGCAATGTTACATCCGGGAGTGAAAACTGATTCAAGAAATGTCAATTTTGACTTAAAATTTAACAAATTATGTGACGAGGCTGCACGGTGAAATCCGATCATCAGTAGTTATAATAGGGACTATGGGGCACCTCTATATTTTATCGATAAATCACTATAATTTAGTGACAGCCGTTTATATTATAGTGATTTATCGATAATTTTTTTGTAATAAAACCCACTATACGATAAATCATTATAATTTAGTGACACACGTTATATTATTGACGAAATGTCGATAATAATTTGTCGTCACTCCATACTAAACAGCATATATACTTAATCGATAAATCACAATAATTTATCAATAAAATGGTTCACAACTCACGACTTGCGGGTTGTGTGGTTTATTTTATTAATGCTAACACAAACACATTGATAACACAGCACAGTTTGAAGGAAAAACTTCATCTTCGCTTTCTTCAGGTATTGTTAGTAGCGATTTTTGTGGCTTAACATATATATTATTAACCTTCACTTGAATTGAAACTTCTTCTTCACCAATATAAATACTATCAATTATCAAAGCCATTTTGACTTTTTCAAGCTTTTTCGTAACGATTCTTGTTAAAATTTTATCACTTTGTTTTGAATATATAAGTTTAACATTAAACATTGGTGGTAGTATTAACCCAGTTACTCTTGTACCAATACCTTCAAACTGATAACGATAAAAAAATATATTTTTTTATTTTTTTTAGCTATTTTTACATCATAAACGTCTTTTACATGCTCCCTACAAATATCTCTAATATTAATAATACAATCAAAAAACATTTCTTCTTCCGCCTACATTCGTCCTTCTTCGCCGTATAAACAAACTGGAATGGTGTAACCAAGTAGTTCACTACTTTCGTTTTGACTATGTCTCTTTTGCGCCAAAACTGTAAAGAAATGGTGATTCAGTTACTATTGGGCCTTTTTTGGTTTCAAATTTAATTATTTCAAAATTGGATTTGCTGTTTTTCACTGGTTCGTGGAAAATAAAATTTGTTTTACCAAAATTTAAAACTTTTGAAAGACTTATCAGTTGCATGTTGTTATATTACCATATTTATTTTTTAAGACGATTTTTTTCATTTCTAGTAAAAGAAATGAAAATATTCATGTGTTTTAAGCTTTTTCCGAATCCTCGTCATCTTCGCTTTCTTGCATTGATAATAAAGATTCTCGTTGAGGTAACGGTTTGAAATATACCTCAAGAACCTTTACTTGAATTGAAACAGCTTTTTCACCAATATAAATACTTTCAATTATCAAAGCTAATTTCACATGACAATATGAATTAAGATAGTCGAGCGGTTCGACTCTTTTGTTTCCTTTTGATTTGAATAGCGTTAAAAATGTATTAGACTTTTCTGAATAATTGAGTTTAGCATATGATATTGGTGGATTATTGTCCTTGTAATATAAAAAGTTATTTAATCTATCAGCTATTTCTACACCAGAAGCGTCTTCTAAGCGCTTGTAACAAAGTTCTTCAAAATTTTCCAAAGAAATATAAAACTCATTTTCTTCCGGTGTCGGTTCTTCATCTTTGGACCATAAGCAAACTGGAATGCTGTAACCGAGTAGCTCGTCTTCTTTACTTCTTCTTTCGGTTACACCAAAACTGAAAAGAAATGGCGTTTCAATGACAAACGGACCTTTTTTTATTATCACCGTAATCGGTTTGTATTTTAATCCTTTGATAATTGTAAAGGTCATTTTTATCGGTTTGCTGAAAATAATATCTTCATAACGAACATCTGAAAGACTTGACAGTTGCATGTTGTTATAATCACATATTTATTTCCTTAAGACCATTTTTTTCATACCTACAATCCTTGCAACAGCGTTTGTCTTTCCCATGAATACAGATACCGTTTCCACCGCATTCTTTGCAATAATATTTCACACGGTTGTGTTCACAAATCTGTTTTCCCGAGCACTCCTTGCAATAGTATTTGTTATTCCAATGTATACAGATACCGCTTCCATCACAATCTTTACAAACATGCCGTTGTCTACCATGTTCACAAATCCTTGACCCGAACACTCCTTACAACTGTATTTATTTTTATCGTGTGGGCAAAGTTTTGTTCCAGCTTTTGGTGGTTTCGTGGGTTCCTGTCGTTTTACAGCTTGTAAAGCGTCGATTAGTTCGGCTTTCCGCACCAGATGCCATCCTTTAATTTTCCGCTCTTTTGCCATAGCTTTCAACTCTTTCACCGTCAATTCTTGCTTTTCCATTGCTTTATAAGGTACTTTTTATTTTTTAAGATCAATTTTTTGATTAACAAACGCTTTGGAGTCGTTCCGAGAAATTGGTCTTGATTTAGTCATCTTTTCCGAGAATTGCAGCGCATTAGCATACGTGTTCATTGAGCTAAAACGTCGTCACGTTCAGTGAAAAAATAACCGGCGATGTCATCAAATAAAGCGGTTTCGACCGGTCGACACGTTCAGTGAAAAAATAACCGGTGATGTAATCAAATGAAAAAATAACCGGTGATGTAATCAAATAACCGGTTGAAACCGCTTTTAACCGGTCGACCGACCGAGGGTATAAATACAGCGCGACAAAGGATTGGCACATCATTTGAAGCAACAAACATGAACAGTGAGGAGCTGCTAGAAGACGTGAGATGGTGGATTCAAAAAACGTTTTGTATATTTTTTAATTTCACTCTTTGAAATGTTCCCCAAATTACAATATTGCGCAGTACCAATTCGCACTTTTAAGACAAATTTACCGATTATAAAGAAAAATCTGTGAAGAAGAACGTACTTTTTAGAGCAACGTTACTTAAACTGTGCCACATCGTGGCACTTTTTGTGAATTATTTATTAAGTGACTGTGCCACGATGTGGCACTTTTTGTGAATTATTTATTAAGTGACTGTGCCACATCGTGGCACTTTTTGTGAATTATTTATTAAGTGACTGTGCCACATCGTGGCACTTTTTGTGAATTATTTATTAATAAAATGAAATGAATGTCTCATTTTTTGTGTTTCATATTTTATTATACGGTCTGCATAATAATAAGGTTTTTATTTGGGCCTATAATGTTATGAACTTTTCCTCATATCTTTTTTCAACACGGCTATTTATTGTTGGACAAAGATCAATTATAACATCATCAATCAACCTCATATCGCTCACAAACGAATCGTGGTTGAAATGTTTTCCTCGCAGACAAGAACGTAAGTCAACCAAAACTTTCTGATATGTTGTATGTGCGAATTTACTCATTTCACTCCTTCGATTATAATTTTTATAATCGGTAAATGTTTTTATTAACAATCCCGCGCCGGAGATAACCCCCAAAATTATAGGGTTTAGTGTAACTCCGCCGGCGATTGTGCCGACTGTGATAAGAGATGAACTACTCAGTTTACAGAATAGATTCATCCGTTTGAGGCGTTTAAAAGTCTTTTTGTAACACCACCATTTCTTGTGATCAAATCTGTAAAGAGCCTTGATCTCCGACAATCTCACCTCATCGATCGAAGTGTCGCAAATATGCGACGAGAAAGGCATGAAAATAGAACGCGTGTTTTATCTCCGATTTGACAGCCTTTGTCGGATAAATGACCACAACTGGCTTCTCATTGGCTAAAATTAATTGCCGACTCGCTTGACTGCCTTAACTTCAAGCAACTTTTCACGAGATGTCCGGTTGTCACTCGCTAAGCGACTTCACTTTAATATATTTTAAAACATCGATCATTCATATATTCCATATGGCTCGGTCTGTTCAATGTTGTTTGATGTTTAATATCTTTCTTGTAATTTATTCAGATGTGGATCGGCTGAAATATCTCTGTTTTTCGTTTTTCGATTAGTGGTACGTCTGTTAGCGTTAAGTGGCAGTCCCGCTAAAAGCGGTCCGCTCGATTTCGCGACCAAAAATAGTTTTCCTTTACTTTTTGCTGGTCAAAAGGCTTTGGTACACATGTTTGAAATACACAATTCTTTTTTTTTTCAAATTCTTTATTTTCGCCCTGCTACAAGCAAAAAACGAATTCAGGCCGTCTCGGCCCTTTCGACGGTACTATAAGAAGCAAGGGCTGACAACTGCGTAGGAAAAGTAACGCAACAATGGCATGATTGAGACCAAACCGCAACATGCAACTGCGGATAGGTATTTCGCCGTTATTGCGGATCGTCAGCACAGTGTAGCAACAAGTTCGAGTAACTAACCTGACTGAGTTAGCACTTTCAAAAACGTCCACCTGGTTTTAAACTGCGGATATGACCCTGTCCACGTGTACAGCTTATGCCATACACAATGAACAAAACAGTTGAGAAAATCATGCCACTGTTGCAAAACTATCTGCAGAGAGAGAACATGGCCAAACCAAGTGAAAAAACTGACGCAACATAACGGATGTTTCTACGTAGCACGCCTCTCAAAAACCATCAAGTTTAGTCTCCCGATCACCGTCGAAACCCGGGGGGGGGAACTCCCATATGAAAGGGGCGGGGATGCTCGTCGTCTCGCTTAGGGGTGTTAATTTCGGATTTTGGTCTCGCTTAGGGTGTTCTGGGCAAAACGCCATTATATTTTGCCGTCAAAGTCTCGTTTAGGGTTGCACGCGAAGAAACATTAATATAATACATTTGTCTGTGTTTTAAAATGGTCTCTTTTAGGGGTCAACAAAAGCTTGAGCCACACCCAGATTGGTCTCCTTTAGGGGTTTAATTCAAAATTTCCGACGGGCATACCCGCCCCTTTCATATGGGAGTCTCCCCCCGGGCGTCGGTGGTGGGGGTGTTTCGCTGGGACCTAAGAACCTCTACCCCATCTCAGACCTAAAATTTCTATTTTTGCTACCCCATCTCAGACCATACAGTTAAATTTGGTAAAAGGCTTTTAATACAAAAAAGGGGTTTGTTTACACAAATTGACCGAATTAGGCGTCAAACCCATACACGCTCATTGAATCGACTTCTACAGGCACGCCGGGTTCCAGATGAAAAATGTACCGGAAAAAAATGACAAAACACTTCATTCGAAAATTGAACGGAAAAGTATACCCCATCTCAGACTTAGTGGGCAAAACTAAGACCCCATCTCAGACCCAGAAGGTCAAAAACCCGACCCCATCCAGCGGCACATACCCGTATAGCTTATATATGGGAGACCCCCCCCCCCGGGTTTTTTAGCTACTGCTAATTAGTATAAAGTTAAAATTTGGGTACACGGCAGTTAATTTGGGATAATACAGATCATTTGGAACCTATTTACGCATCTCTTTTCAAGCTAGCGATGCAAACATCTTAGTCATATAAGAAGGATACAAAAAAACCTTTTCTCTTTGCCTCTGGGCACAAGTCATGAAATGTTTTCTTATCGCTGAAGGGCTAATAGATTCCCAGCGGTACCAATCAATGAAAAGCAATAATCAATATAATCAATAACAATCGATAACAATCAATACCAATTAATTGATTGGTATTGGAAATCAATAAAAATCAATGCCTTGGAGTTGAGTGAGTATCGATTTTCATTGATTATCATTGATTTCTATTGATTAATATTGATTTTCATTGAAAACTAAAATCTCCGTTTTCGATTCCAATAAACGCCCTAATAAAGCGTAATTGTTCTGATTTGTGACAAAAGTTCGTTTTTGTAAAAAGAATTACAACAACAAAATTAACTGAACAACAACATTTTATTACCTATTTAATTGTATATCGATCCGGCACGCAGACAGAATTTAGTATTTCGTATTATAGAGGGAGTTACATTTTTAGTACCGTGAAGTTATATTTGCCGGGATAACAGGATGTCTGTCATAGCGAAGTGTCCACAAGGCGGACAGAGAAAGAACGGAACGAGAACGAGAACGGCAGAGATGGTCAAGATAGCTGCCGTTTTTAACGCGAGAAGACCTGCTTTCACATATTTTGTAACGGAAAGTGGCAGAGTAGGCAAGTTTACATTTCCCGTTTGCGGTACACGCGATGGTTTTTAATGGGTTTATAGCTACCTCATTAGAGAGATTAAGCATTGCGTAATTTTTACCCACGAACGGCAGGGATAGTCACGGCAGCCGCCGTATTTGTACGCGACGAGACCTGCTTTTATAGGGCGGCAAATGGCAGACGACAAGCTTACATTTCCTGTTTGCGTTATCCGCGAAGCTTAATAGAGAGATTAAGCATCGCGTTTCCGGCATACGGCAAACGGGAAGCATCAGCCACCAGACGCTGGTGGTATCCTTTTACGACACAGAATATGGCTATTGCGACCTCTAATTGCCTTGACATCTTCCGTTGAGGCCGCCGGGGAATCAAGGTAACAGTCGCCAAATTGATCTCAAATGCCTTGAAACGCGGGTTTTTACATTGCACGATCAGTTATTGATTATCTATAAAAATCAATAATAATCAATAGCAATTAAGGAGTCTGGGTGAGTGAGTATCGATTTTTATTGATTGGTTGAACCAATCAATATCAATCAATGGATTATTATTGTTTATTATTGATTGTATTGATTGGCAATCAATGATTGATTTTCATTGATTGGTACCGCCGGGATAGATTGGAAGTCCGATGATCGGATTTCACCGTGCAGCCTCGTCACATAATTTGTTGAATTTTAAGTCAAAATTTACATTTCTTGAATTAGTTTTTCACTTCCTAATGTAGCATTGCCTTGTATTTATTGTATTTGAAGCGCACAAAACGTTCAAATCACGTTCACCGATTTTTCATATCCAAAACATCATCACCAATATTTGGGTATAGGGGTGCCGCTGAGGGTCTGAGACCCTGACCCTGTTTAGGACAAAAAAGAAACGAAAATACCTACCCTGTGTAGAACAACACCCTCTATTTTAGGACCCTGTCTAGGACACGACTCGTGCGTGGTTATTAATCTGAGCTTTAAAAAAATAGTAGACGGATCTGAAACGAAAACGACTTTACCTTCGCATGAATATGCTAATCACGACAAGGGAAGTCACCACAAGCGCTACGTTAACTGGAACCATACCCTGTTTAGGACAGACTCGCGTTAAATTATATACCCTGTTCAGGACAAAAATGCCAAAAACCATACCCTGTCCAGCGGCACGTCCCCGTATAGGTCATATAAGGGAGTACAACCCCCCTCCCCCCCCCCCCCCGGCGCCGGGTCACGCTCATACAAAGCATTTGAGCTGACAGCAAACTTTGTCTGAGTCACGCACTCCTTCTTTCACAAAATACTAAATAAGCTTATAACATGTAAGCCATAACATCTTTAACAAATGCATTACAAGTTATCTCAATTATAAGCATCCTTGACATGACCTCGGTCAAAGTGATTGTTGACATAAAGATCATGTTCTATTTCTCATTTAATTAAAATTGGAGTTTTCCAGCCTGTGTCATTCAAAATTGATTATGCTTTTAGCAGCAAATCTTATCACTGAAAGAACAATGAACGATAGAAGAAAATCACGTTTCATTAATGTTTCATGTACAATGTAATTGCTCACCTCAAATTCTCTCTTCTCACTCTTCAGGGCGTTATGTTATCACATAAACCATCCTTTTTTCCCAACAGACTAGAGATCCCAACGGCAGATGTCTACCCTTGGTTATTGGAAACGGTCCCATCAGCATAATTCGTTGAAATATCAGATTGCAAATGATCAATATGATCCAACAAAATTGAGGGAATACTTTCCCAAATTCTGCATGTATTACAAAGCAGAAAGTTTTCCACTAATTTAGGCTGCTCTATCTAGTGTAGAAACTCTCTTCTCTGCAGAATCGAGACAGCTTTGTTCTCGCGCTTGGCGCTCGTGTCTCGCGCTACGCGCTCACGCCCCAAAACCCGCTTGAGCGCCCCCAATAACGCCTGTTATGCAGCCTGGATTATCGCCGAGACAAGACCGAGAAGAATGCCTCGTTTTAGGCGTATTTGTCGCATTCAATACAGGCCGTAAAAATCACTTCAGGCCGGATTCTCGCTATGTCATTCCGGCTATAATTTTTCGTGCGGGTTTCACCCTTTTTAATCTATTAATACCAGCTACGAAAAGCGCGTGAAGCATTTCTCATAGACAAAGCAAAGACGTTAGAACCACTTGGAATCAACAGACGCGACGAACTTCATTAACTTTCTCATCACTAGTCAGTTAAGTTTATCACCCGTCAAACCCTTCACCAATCATATTCATTGTTTTTGTTATTCTTTAGTTTTTTCAAAAGCACTTGTATAACGGTTTTACAGTTGTAATCATTTATAGTGCTAGCCCCTGAAGAAGCTTTGTTTAGCAAAGCGAAATATTGGGCACTATTATATTCCACGTTTATTTTATTTTATTTGCTTCTGCTTCTGTTTCTGTTTTTCTGCCGTAAGGATCAGTTTGCCGTTTTTTTCCTTCACTTACTATAGAAATAGGTCAGTGTTTTTTAAAACCTCTTTAAACGCTCACAAGACAATCCACCCTTCACGCTTTCCTCCCACACCGCTATAAACGAATATCCTTTACACGAACAACCTTTTAATCAATTTATTAGCCTACGCACATCCGAATTTACTTCTCCCACACCACATATTACCTTATCTACTCTCAAATCTCCATAACTTGCGATATAGATCGTATTTTGATTGGTTATTTCCAAATCACTGCGGCCAGTTAATATTGGTGGGAGTTGGTGGGCGGAAGAGCCAGAACAATAGACTGTCTACAGGAGCTTATTTTTTTCCTCCCCTTCGCGCTCGTGTCGCGCTTCGCGCGAAATGCTTCGCTCGCCCCGCTTGGCTCATAAAGCGCCTGTCATGCAGGCTAGGGTCTATTAAGTCACGATTTACTAAATTACTCTTTTAAACACGGATCAATCTCTGACACACAACGTCAAGGAATTATCCGCCTGCTTTACAAGAAGAACGACAAGTTAGACTTGAAAAATTGGCAAACAATTTCTCTGTTAAACACAGATTATAAAATTTGTACTAAAGTAATCAAACATGCGGGATTCCTGACCGCAGTATTTTTAAAAACCTTTTTCTGATCCGGTGTGACGGAAGGTTTTGCCGGTGTCGGACTAAGGAAAGCCTTTAGGGTAATCGGCGCTTGATAACGGGGGAAAACTAACTCAAATGGGCAACTCGCTTGCAAAGGAGAGCCGTCTCTCTCGGTAGGTACGGGATCAAACCACGAACTGGTACGCAACAGGAAGGCGATCAAGAAACCTGACTTGCGGTTCCAACAGCGTTTATTCCTGACTTGTGACTTTACGATGTTATCCAACGATTTAATCAAACGATGTAATCCAACTAATAATTGCAAACTAGGTTCTTATATAGAGCGTATGCACATGACGTCACGGCGGCCATATTGGTGTACCAAAACAATAGAACGGCGGCCATGTTGGTGTACCAAAACAATCCTGTGGGATTTGAACGCTTTTCTTATGTTAACACTTTCTTTTGTTCCAATAAATTTGCATAGCTGCTTGCCACGTGAGTGCATACGCTTTATACGTAAGGTACAAGTGTTCAACACAAAGGAACATAATGAAAGTGTCAAGCGAAATTCTTTGAGCTCAGCAAAAGTAAATTTCAAAATATATTTCTAACCCAAGTGTCCATTGTTCATAAAACTATTTTTAAAAGTAATCTACATTTGAAAACCCTAAAACAAAGAAGTAGCAGAAAAGCCAAGTCAGCAAGCGGCTTTTTAAGCACGTAATGGTGTCGTATCAATAGATTTGCAAGGTCGGCAAATAACTTGTACGGCACGTGCTAGCGATGTACCATTATCGAGTTATTCACCTACAACAAAAGCTACTAAATTTAACTTCGACGAGTCAGCTAAACTATTCATACTGAAAAAACAAAATGACACCATTACTTGCCAAGGCGTTGATTAGTTAAATAAAACTGAAAAAACACCGTGAGTGCCATACGAGACTAATTTAGAACAGTAATAACAACTATTGTTTGTACAGCTTGATACGTGAAAAATCGGCTAGACATGATAAATTTACTAACATGGTGTCAACTTGAATAGTGGAACGAACCTAATTAAGAACGATAAATTAACTCAAGGTAAACTATTGTTCAGAAGGTAGTACATTTTAGTATGAATGAAAGCACGACCTGGTACAGTAATTGAATGCTTTTCAAAGAGGTTAAAACAATTAAGTTTGATTGTCAAAAACAAAACCCTGTTGACTTTTAGAAGATTAAATTTCGATGAATAGCACAAAAGCTTATAATAAAAGCGAATTTCATGCTAAGCAAAACCTTTTACAGCTGAATGCGGAGTAAACCAAGCTGAATTGATCCATAGGAACTTTTAAACAGTGAACTCTCATAACTCATAACTCTCATATAACAGTGAACTCTCATAACTCCGAGGCGACCGACACAACAGTCATTTGTATTCCCGATTCAACTCCAGACATGTCTTCAAAAGAACCAGAGACTGTTATCATAATACTGTTACGTTTTTACAACAACGTACAATAATTCACTCACTAGTTTTCTCGTTGTTTATGTTCATATTGGCGCCAGAACAGCAACCATAACTATGGGAATTATACAAACCTCCGGTCAGGAAGTAAAATTGCAGTTTAATACCGATGCCTTGGATTCCTTAGAAATCCGCAAACATTTCCTTCCAGCAAAAAATTTTAGCTGTCCCCGCAACCCGCAAAAATTTCCTACCGCAAAACAAATTCAGTCGGACAATCCGCAAAATTTCCTTGTGCACGGTAGCTAAATCAACAAAACTATGACGTCTTTCCCATACTATTGCACAATCAAACCGTAATAGCAATGAATAGAAAAAAACGCAAACTTCATGCTATTTTGCTCTGCCATACCGCTCATATTAAAACAGTAAAACGTTCCTGTCCCATTTAACTTTCTTAAAACGTCTCCATTAGTAAAATACACCGTGAAATTCTCAAACTACGTTTCCCAAGAAAACGCATTTGACCTATTTTTACCCTTTACTAATACCTTTGCGGTAACGTAATGTGAGATATGACAAGTTCATGACAAGTTCTGACATCCCAATACCCTAGGGAAATTAACAATAGGTCCGGGGGTGCTCCCCAAAAATTTTAGTGGCAGTATGTGACGCCATTCTTGAAATCCTAACCGGTTTAACCAACCATATCCTCTTTGCCCTAATATAGCTTCTATAAAGAAGAAAGAAGAAATCCCCCCGGACAAAAGTCCACAAAATTTTGTTAACAACTTTTGTCCCTTTTTCGTACTCATTTCCAAATTTCGCTTAATGCGCATGCGCATTAACGAGATAAAAACTGTATTATTATAATTTTAAACATAAAATGATTGCAAGCGTTTTCTTTCTTGTGTTATTTATAAATGAACAGATCTTGAAAGATCTACTATTTAATAGTAAATGGCTCAAGGAAACTCGAGACATCGCTAGAGAGGTCGTAGAAGCGCTTGAACAAGTTCATAGAACTTGAAAGATCTTGGAACTTGAAAGATCTTGGAACTTGAAAGATCACCTAATTTATTATACGCTACGTATAATAAATTTTAATTCGTGTCTACATCGTCTCAAGCAGTAAACTTACCAAGCATTTATTGATTGATGGGGTAGTGCCTTAGTCACTTTGTACTCTTACATGAAATACATCACTTTCCAGTAAAATGACATCATTATCCAAGTGACAGACCTGTTTCTTACCACCCTCTCCCCTTCCTATTGTATTGTTTATCGTCACAAAAATAGGAGGATATATTTCGAGCGTATCGAGGATATTTATGCAACATTTTACAATTCTGCAATTAACAGGAACTATAACTTCTGGTTCTTCTGAAAATAGAGCAAACATTTGATTCGCAGTTCTCTCATAAACACCGTTAATTACAAACGCACTGCTGAGACTTGGTAAATTTGTAATTGCGTGATTGTTCATATTCAAATCCGTCTGCATAACCACGCTACCATTTTCCAAAATATAAGGAGAATCGTAAACACTGGCCGGAACATCTGAGCGGTGTCCTTTTATTCCGTAAATTATATGGTAAGCTTGAGCTTGCGAATGTGATTTTGGTGAGCCGCTACATTTTAAATCGACCATAATATACTCCGGTGGTGAAATATGCCATTTATGTAAATTGATAATGCTTCCAGTGTAATTCGTAAAGTTTTTTGTCGATTGTTTATTTATGTTGATAGAAGTGGATTCAACATCAACGCTGACACCAGTCATTGTAGGAGTGATAAATTCAATACAAACAGTATATTCTCCCTCTGGTAATTTATACATATTAAAACCGATTCTTGATGCGTAGCTATTTAGTGGGTGTTTGTGCAATAAAAGACTGTAGACTTTTTTGTTTAACGTATGCGGTGACTCCGTCAAATCGACTATACCGGTAACAGTTATATCATGTTCTGAACTTGATTGGTCCACGTCTTCCATCAGGTACCTAAAATCATCTTTCAAATTTGTCGAGGTGTTGATATGCGATTCTTCAACATATTTTTTTAGCTTCACTTCTGATTCTATCATGTGAGTTACCACATTCGTTATCTGAGTATTAAGATTTTTATTGACATTATCAACATAAGATTTTGGTGTAGGTTGATGATTAGGAGTTGGTGTTGCAAAATTGTTGATAGGTTGTGAATTCATATCCAAAATACCGGTCATTGTTCCACCTGTCAAAGAAAGCTTTTTGGATGCTTCAGCATCCACATATCTTTTATTTGCTCCTTGATCGGCAATTGTCGGATCTTTTACATTATAAACCGTATTATTTCCCACATCCAAACTAGTTTCCATCAGAAACATCTCTTTGCGGGATAAGAAAATATTCCTAACATCGTTGTAAGAGACTAGATTGTTATAATCTGCTCATAAATCGTGATAAGTCTGTTGTTTCGATTGGACAACATTGAAACGTTCTTTTAGATCGATATCCTTCACGACTTCATGCGTTGGTGTAGGAGCGTTAGGATGAAATTTTTTCAGAGTTACCATATTGACAGGGCACAAATCGTTATCTTTATCCGTGTCCATGTTTGTGATAAGTTTTCTGTTCATGTCGATCCCTCCGGGAAGAATCAATTTGTTTCCTCTAAGGTCTAAATCACCGGCCATATGCGTACTTCCATCAACAAGAATAACATCTGTTGGATTTGGTTTTGTTAATAATGCGACTTCCATCTGATGTTTTGTTATTGCATCATCATTATCAACTCCTTCATTAACATTTACAAAACGTTTTTGTTGAATGTCGTAATTGTTATTGACATCTAATTTCAAACCGGTTCCTTGTACTTGTTGATTAATTTTTTTTATATATTCACTGATATCTATATTAGTGAATCTTCTGATATTGTTAAAAATACCCATACTCTGTTATAATTATATATAATTTTTAAAAAGTCTCATCAAAGTTTTTAGTAACACTTTTCTTTTCTTTGTCTAAAAATAAGAATTCATATGGACCAAGTTTATCAAAAAGAACCGGATTTATTAGATTTTCTTGCGCAATCGAATTTAAATGTTTTGTAGTCGTTGGTGGATACAAAATCATGTGGGAACAGTTCTGCCGGAGTTTCTGAGGAACATCATAGTAGGACTGGGACAGATAAATCGGGGAAATTTTATGATGTCGACCATCTGTATAATGATTGGCAATTTTGTTTTGAACTGCTGGGGGAGCGTTAATAAGATCATCAAAAACCACCACTTTTCTATTATCGATCGGATATTCTGTTGTGTCCATAATATCATCTTCTCCAAGAAGTTCTAAAACATCATATCCAACTTTTTGACTGACGTTTTCCATTAATTTTTGCAAGTCTTGAATTTTATCCTGATGTTGATTTGGTGAGTATATAGAGATTACTTCATGGTTGGTGAGCACGTACGATTTTTATTCACGAGTTGGAAGAATCACAAACGAATGAGCGAGTCTTCGAGCGAGTGAGTTTGTGATTCTTCACAACGAGTGAATAAAAATCGTACAAGCGAATCAACCATGAAGTTATTTGTTTATTTTATAAGTACTGAGATTTCTTTCAAACAATAATGACAACAGCGATTAGACGCTGAAATGAGTTTTATGAACTCAAAAGCTAAAAAGAGTTCAACATTTTCTTTTCAAATTTCTAGGCGATGAAAATGAGTTTTATTTACACAAAAGCTTATAAAAGATTCAACATTTTCTTTTCAAAATTTCAACAAATCGAAAAAATGGAAATAAAAATCTAGTTTTATTTACTTTGAATTATTCAAAGCAATGTTAAGTTATTGAAAGTCAAGCTTACTCAACATCACCGTCGCCGACGGCCTCGGTCTCTTCCATCGTGGCAAAGCTTCAACTTAACATCACCCCAGCACATATCTCTTTGCTTTTCGCAACCTCTGAGTCCAAAATGCATGTTGTTATTTAACCACAGTGTGTTTAAAAGCGCTTCAGGATTTCGTGCACCAAGGAGGCCTTTTTCGCAGAGCGTAATCAATTCGTCACTAGTTGAAGCTATCGAAGCGTTTGGCTTATTTCTTTTTTTCTTCAACTTTTTTCTGTTTAGACAGAAGGACTTTCCTTGTCTTCTCAAATACGAGGTCATTCCTGATACCGGCAGAGTTTTTTTGTTTAGATGTCGCTCAAAGCTTGCCAATAAACGTCGGAGCGAAAAATGCTCATAGTCTTTGCCATCTTTGATTCTGACCGAAATGATGAACTCACACATGTATTCGTTCAGCTCCACTGCTGGAAATTCTTCAACTTTTCTAAGTTCATTCTTGGTTTCTAAAAACGTTGTGTGTTTTTGTAACGTGGCTTTGTTTTCTTGTCCTGCAATAAAATTGTCAACCGAACCAGCGACCAGCGTCTGCAAATCTTTCCGACATATTGAAAAAAGGCGGCTTCCCAGTTTTCGCGCCAAGGATGACGTAGTTTCCCGTACGATCACTTTTCACTAGTGAAAAAACATCGTTCGTCCAATCACACGCCGCGAACGATGTTTTTTCACTGGTGAAATTTTATCGTTCGCGTCGCTGATTAGCTGTAACTAGAAACAGAATTTTTTCTTATCACTGCCAATCCATGAATTAATCTCAGTACTTATATAATAAAGATAAATCTTATCATAATAAATTAGCGGTTTTCTAAGAATATGCATTAACGTGTTTGTTTTTCCACATCGAGTTTGACCAGTTATTAACATACGAAAATCTCCATTAAGAAAATCATTTAGTGAACGATTATTAGCGTTATTTTTTTATTACATCATAATTTGGTATTTTCATTTTATTTAATAAGGTAGATAAACATTTAAGCTTAAATGTTTATTTTACAGATATTTTTAACTAACTTAAATGTTTATTTTACAGATAAATTAAATAATCTATTTTAATAAATTATGGATATTGATAAAATCAAAAAATATGCAGATCCAGAATTTGAAGGATTTAAAATTGCTAAAGCAGTTACTGAAGTAAAAGAATGAGGTTAAAAAAAGAACAAGTTAGTGATGTTGCATGAATTATTTTAAAACTCTGAGAGAACCGCTAATTGAACAACAGCAAAAAACAGATGAAAAACAGGACAAAGAAATTTAGCAATTAAAAGAAAATCAATTGGCTTTGACCAGCGGTTTCAAAGACTTGGTTGAAACTAATAAAGATATTTTAACATTGAATAAAGAATTGCCATTTCCTGGTGATGACAGTGGCCAACCACCAATGCCTGCAATACCTCAACCAAAAAAAAATAATAACTGCTGAATCAAATAAAATGTTCACAGAAAATGAATTAGAATTTTTAAAAGAAACTTTTCATGAACCTAATGAATTACTTAAAATGGATGAAGAAGAACTAATTGAAACTGATGCTAAAGATGAAAACAAAAGTATTGGAATAAAAATAGGTGGTTTGAAAAGGAGAAAGCCAAAAACAGAAGAAGACAAACAAAAACTCAATGAAGATTTGAAAAAATATGAAAGAACAAGAGATATATTAGAAAGATATTTAACAACAATTAAAAATGTAAAAATTTTACCACAATATACAAAACAAAAACAAGGTGAAGGAGTACGTAATTACAAACAACCAAGACGAAATGCTTATAAAATTCAAAAAAATAATGAATATTGAGGGCTATTAATTGACATACCTAAATTAATGAGTGAATTGAAATTAAATGCTTATCGTGGTGGAAAATTAATTTATCAAGTTGATGCTGATAAATCTCTGATTAATTTACTAACAAAAAAATATAATCCTGAAACAAAATATAGTATGAGCGCTATAAAAGTTTTTAATGATTTAAATATGTTGAGTAATTTACCTCCTCATAAATCATCTGGTAAATCAAAAATGGTCGGTTCAAGTATAGTTTATTATAATGAACCAAACCAATTAGCAGATAGAATGAAGATAACAATCGGTTCAATGGCTGCTGTTAATAATTCTCCTGTTTTAAAAAAATGATTTATCACAAATAAATGATGAATTGTTAAGATTAGGAGCAATAGATAAAACAATTCATGAACAATTATATAAAAAATATATATTGTAAATAAATAAAATGGATGTTAATAGACCATTAGTTTTTAAATCTATAGATGCAAGAAAACAAAATCCAGCTAATAAACCAGGAAATTTTACTGTAAGGTTTACTCCTGAGTTGAAATTAGACGACAATAAAGAATGTTATTTAGCATTGGATCATCTTAGTATGACTGCGAGTTGGCACAACATTCGCCCTGAATATAATAGCGACAAACTAAAAATATCAAAAGATAAAGGTAAAACATATGAAACAATTTCTTTTCCATCAGGGATTTATGATAACGAAGATATAAATCATTTTATCCACAAAACAATTGGAAAAATACCCAACACGGATGAATATGGAATTAGTGTATTATTTAATATTACAACTTACAAGGAATTTATTCAACTAAATGAAAATTATCGCATCGATTTTAGATCGAGTGGAAATTTTAATATTTTACTCGGATTTGAATCGAAAGTTTTAACGAGCAGCGGTTATGGGAAAAATTTCCCTAATATCAGTAACAGCGTCGATAATCTTTACCTAAAATGTAGTTTGTTGAGTGATTCAATTGTTTCAGGAAAGCAAAGCAATGTTTTATTCACATTTTCAACAAATACAAAAACAAGGTCTTTACCTTTTGAAATCTACCCAAGAGTGAATTATTTGTGTCATAAAATAAATAAAAAGTTATATCTGAAGTAACATTTTACTTAACTGATGATGAAGATAGAAAAGTTGATTTGAATGATATTGATATTTCCATAACTGTGGTATTAAAAGAAGTATAATTTTATTTATAATTTATATAAATGGAAGAAGAAAGAAGAATAAGAAATTTTGATACAGGAGAAATTTCTTGTATTAACTCTGTAGAGTATGGTTCTGGATTGTTTGACATATTTACAAAAATCGGTTCCAAATTAACAGGAAAAACAGCGAGAACATTAGCCAGTAAAGCAGCAGAAAAACTTATTGAAAAAGGCGCTGAAAAGGTAGGAGAAAAAAAACTGGTGAAGTTCTTGGTGAAAAAATTTATGACAAGTTTTCATCTAAAGGTAAAAAGAATCAGGTGAAACAAAAGGAGATGAGAAATTATAAAATTTTTAAAAGAAGAAGAAGAAAAAACTCTAAAAAGGAGAAAGAAGACAAATATCAATATATTAGAAACATCATAAATGATTTGATTTAAAAAAACAAAAAATCTTATTATTATAATTCATAATAAGAATGCGTTTTAGAAATCCAGAATTAGTCAAACGATACGAATACGCGTATTATGATTTGGAAACACCGCTAATCGATAATGTCGCAAATGATAATAGACGGGTCAAGGGTAATTATTGATTCACAGTTGATAATACATCAGAAGCAAATCCGATCGATTGGTATAATGCATATTTGGAAGTAGATTTCAAACTTGTTACACTTGCTGATAGTACAACCGGTATAACAGCAGGACCAAATAATGGTAATCAAGATTGTGCTACAACTAATGGTCATACATTTATAAAACAAATACAAGTTGAATGCAATGGAATAACAGTTTATAATAACTCAAGAGCTAATGAAACATCAAACGTACTTTCCCTCTTAAAATATACAAAAAGTTATGCAGATACAATTGGAAAAGATCAATTTTTATATTTAGATTCATCCACAGGAACAACAGAAGCACGACCAGCTCAAGCGCTGTATAATGAAGGTTTTGCTAAAAGAAAAATTTCAACAGATGCTGCAGCTGTTAACAAAATATCAATTCCTCTAAATTTATACAGTTATTTTGCAGCTTTCAAAAATAATCTTCACCCAAATATTAAGACAAATCTTCTTATAGAACTTAAAAGCGACAACAATATAATTTTCAGAAAAAATGCTGCTCCAGATAGTAAAGTAATTCTAACAAAATTCAGATTGTGGTGTCCAAAAATTATTTTTAATGGCTTAGGTATGAAACAATATCTTGAAAATTATTTAAAACCAAAAAAATGGACTTATTTGAGAGAACATAGCCAAATATTTCAAACAACATCTACAAATAGCTCCTTTCGAATAAGTACAGGTATTAGGAGACCGAGACATGTTTTCATTTCGGTTGTCCCTGAAGCAAGTTATAGTAAACAGGAACAAAATATATTTAGTTTCAAAACATTTAGAATTGGAGCAAATAATCGATATTTTTCTAGAGCACATTTGAAAATTAATAATAGCATGCAATATCCTCAATTAGAAATGACATCAGATGAGGATTCAAGACTTTACAGAGTTTTGTTGTCCTACAGTTCCGCTTACAATGACTTTTTAAGCGGAACAATAATAGACCGAGCAAATTTCAGAAATCTTTTTGGAATTATATACTTTAATCTTAGAAACCAAGAAGACGATATAAAAGATGGTGTAGTTTCACTTACTTTTAATTATGAATTAAATGGAGCAAATCCAACAAATTATAGATTAAATGCTTTAGTTTTACATGAAAAAGAAATAGAGTTATACACATCATCTGGAAAATTATTAATAAAAGCGTAAATCTAATTAAAATAAAATTTTATATATAAAATAAAATGGCAACAATGTATTATGCATATGGAGTAAATTTGTCTCAAGGACAATTACAAAAGTTAAAAAAAAACATATGATGATAATTCAGAAATTACGATAAGGTTAAGTAAGAATAATTTAAAAGGGTCAGATGAGTTGATGTTGACAAAAACCCAGATTAATAAAATTAATAAATCGCTAAAAAACGGTACCGGTACTGATATTAAAATATCTAATACACAAACTCGTAAAGCAATAATAAAAGGTGGAAGTTTGTGGACTTCTTTGTTATCACTTGGTACAAAGTTGTTACCTTATGCTACAAAAGCAGCTACAAAAGTAGCACCTCGTTTAGCTACAGGAGCATTAAGTGCTTTGGGAAGTCGTGGAATTGATAAAATTTTGGTAAAGGAATTACAATACCGTTTAATTTTCTTCCTCAACTTTCAAAATTAAAAGAATTAACACAAGGACAAATAAATTTATTGAAAAAAAGGTATACAAAGTGGTAACGGTATAACATTTAAACCTACTCAAAGACAGATAAATGGAGGACTTTTAGGAACACTTGCTACAATCGGAATTCCTATGGCTATCGAATTAGTTTCAAAACGTTTTGGAAAAGGATTAGCGGTAAGCCCAGCGAGAGATGGCGGAGGATTGCAAGTACCAAAAAGAGATGGAAACGGATTAGCGGTAAGCCCGAAACCTGGTAATTTGTATCCATACTATCCTCCACCTTTTTACGGAACATGGGGTGAAGGTGTGGGTAAAAAAAACCCTAAATTTAAAGATATACCGCTAAGTAATTTTGACCTCCTTGAATGGATAAATTATTTAAAAATACCTGATTTCAAAGGTATTTTTTCAAGAGATAGTATAAATCATATAGTTTTCATAAAGCAGGTTGTTGTATAATTAATCTTTATGATAAAATAGGGGGCGGTACACATTGGGTAGCAACCCAATGTGTAAAAAATAAAAATCTTATATATTATTTTGATTCATTTTGTTTACCACCAACACAAGATTTCATTGATTATGCTAATAACTTACGTATGGAATATCAATATAATATCCGTTACCCATTTCAAGCTATAAAATCAGTAAGATGTGGTTATTATTGTTTATATTTTCTTGATAATATTTATAAAAAATCATTTTATGATTGCTTAAGTAAATTCAAAATTGATAATCAAAACTATAATGAAAAATTTATTAAAAAATATTTTGTGTAAACACCACTGTTGTGGTGTATTTAAAATTAAAAGTTTTTATTATACAAATCGTATAATAAAATGGAACCGCTAACGTTTTGTGTCAAGGAAAAAATAAAAACCGGCTGTACTGAACCATCCGGTTATATGACAGCCAAAAATGGTAGGCCTATGTATTTTAGCACTTGCGCTAATTGTGGTATAAAGAAAACCCGTTTCGTTAAGAATTCGGGAAACTAGTTGGGCCCGCCTCGGGGGCGGGCTTTGGCGAAACAGCGCTACAAGGAGCGCTGGAAGGACTGACTATGCATGCGTTACCTTGGTTAGCGAAAAAGACTGTGGAAATGGTTCGTTATGGGGCAAGTGAGCTGCCGAGAAAACCTAGTTTACAAAAGAAGGCGGTTAATTTCGCTCTTGACAAAGCAAAACGATTCATTGAAAATACTGCCTCTCAAATGCTGAACGATTTGTCAACTAAGATCAGGCCGGACAAAAAATATAAAACTGATCGAGCTGATTTAGATGGATGTAAATTAGATGTAAATTAGATGTTCATTCACTCCTGGGCAATATAAGTATATGGGGCCTTATAATCCCCTGAATGAACAGTTAAAATACGATCCTGAAACTCGAAAAATTCTCGAATGGTATGACCAGCCGTATAGCAAAGTGGATGAAATATCAGCTCGGCATGACGTTTGTTATGATCGCGTTAAAACAGGTAAAACCAACAAGGGAGATTGTGACCGGCAGATGGTTTCTGAACTTGATCACTTGCGTTACGGAGAAATGCTAAAATGGGGGCAAGCGGCGAGATTTATTATCAACACGAAGCAAAAGCTTGGACTGGGAAACTGATAAGGCCGCCGAGTAGATGGCAAGAAAAGCTTGCATATGAGCTGCATAAACCCATAAGGCGAAAGTTTACTCGGCGGCGCGTTATTGTAAACGGTATTGATGAAATATGGCGCTCCGCCCTTGTCGAGATGCAGAAATTTAGCAGGTGGAATAAGGGGTATCGATATCTTCTCATGGTGTTAGATGTTTTCAGCAAATACGGTTGGATTGTACCGCTGAAGGATAAAAAAGGAAAGTGTCGCAGAAGCGTTTAAATCGCTATTCAAGGAAGGAAGAAAACCACATTATCTGTGGGTGGATAAGGGTAAAGAGTATTACAATAAGAATATGAAAGAGCTGTTGGATAAAAATAAGATACTACAATATTCGACAGAAAATGAAGAAAAATCTAGTGTTTGTGAAAGGTGGAACCGTACGATAAAAGACAAAATGTGGAAGCGCTTTACCGTTCAAAACAATACCGAGTATCTTGATATGTTACCGAGGCTGGTGGCAGAATACAATAATACGAAGCATCGAAGCATCGGCATGACGCCTGCGGAAGCGTCGAAGAAAAAGAACGAAGGTGCTGTTTATTTAGAACTTTATGGTAAGATGAAACGTACGTACACTAAACCAAAATTTCAAGTTGGGGATAAAGTTCGAATATCAAAATACAAACGCCCTGTTTTCGATAAAGGTTACACTCCAAATTGGACTGAAGAGATTTTTGTCGTCGATGCGATTAAATACACTAACCCTATAACTTATAAACTGAAAGATCTGAGTGGTGAGGAGATAACGGGTTCTTTTTATGAGCCAGAGCTGTTGAGAGCAGTTCAAGACGTTTACCGTATTGAGAATGTAATACGACGAGACGCTCGAAAAGCTAAAGCGCTAGTGAAGTGGAGCGGTTACCCAGAAAAGGTAAACTCTTCGGTAGATCTGGAAGATTTGAAAAATCTGCGGTGAAAAAATGAATTTTAAAAAAATATTTCTTATATATAAGATCAAGCAATGGCAACATATATGACTCTTCAAGAATTGAGAAAAATGGCTGCTGGAAAGAAAATCAAATACTACACCAAACTATCCAAAGTGGAACTGGTGAAAGCGTTAAATCTCGACGAAACACTCATATGTAAACCGTCAAAAGCAAAGGAAGTATTAATAACAAATCAAGGCACTAAAAATATTTTAAGGTGTAAAAGTATGTATCAGTGTTCAAAATGGTTGAACAAGAATATCGGTTCAATTCAACATTACCTAAGAGCTGGCACAGAGTTAACGGATAAAGACGGAACAAAATCAGATTATCTTTCGCTTGAAAAAAAGCTTTTTTTCATTTCATGATCGTGAAATGGAAATAAAAAAAATGATTTTAAAAATATACTTCTTAATATATACAAGGTAATGGATTCACAAACTGTTCAACAGCTTAGGATAATTGCGTAGGAATATGGTTTGAAAGGTTACTCACGCTTGAGGAAGACGGACTTGGTCAAGCTCCTTGAACAACATGCAAGCACCCACCCACCACCACGCGGTATCGTTAATTTTATAGATGAAGAAGAAGTACCACCTCCTAGGGAAAGACAACAACCGTCACCCTCACCTCCCATCCATAGACCGCCAAAAGCAAAACCTTATCAGATGAAATCCAAACAAACCCGTAAGCAGAAAAGAGAAGAGAAGAACTTTGAAGCGCCCTCGCCAACTGTTTTGGTGGGTGATAAAGCTTAAGATAAACAGATCAAAAGAATCAAGAAAAAACTCAAAAAGGTGAATAAAAAGTTGAAAAATAAAAAACAGAAAAACAACTTGGTTTCAAAAAGAAATTCGCTCAAGAACGCTCTTGACAACTTGAAAGGAAAAACCTTGTTTGAACATCCTTATGAAATCGTTAAGGTAGGTGAGAATTCAAATGCAAAATTTTCAACCTTCTTTGACAGATACACTATAGTTTTAAATACTGTTCAGAAAGTGCTTGAAATCAATCCGATGAAGATATTTCAAGATATCTTGAACAGAACAATTCAATAACGAGGTCTCAGAGAAGATGGTGATAGAATTCGACTGACTGTAAACCACACCAAACTCGACCGACCTTTGAGTACCAAGTTTTTGAATATTTTTGAGGGTACAATATCAATTATGGATCTCTATGAAAATTTTAGGCCTCTTGAATATAAATCAACAAAAAATCCGCGCGGAAAAGGAAGATTGACCGTAACTAAAGACGATGTTTCAAGAAAAAATGTCAGTTATAACAATAAGGAACACTGGTTCAATTTGTCTTGCTAGAGCGATTGTAACAGCAGTGGCAAATATTAACAAAGATAGATGGACAAGTTCGCAATTGAAAGATGGATTCAATAAATCTCGAAAATTGCAAGAAATTGAAGCAAAGAAACTTCACGAAAAAGCTGAAGTTCCAGAAAATGTATTTGGATCTACTTTTGAAGATGTGAAAAAATTTGCTGAACACTTGAAAGTTGAAATAAATATCGTTGATGCTGACCAGTTTAATGAGATAATTTTCACGGCCACCCCTTTAGTTGAAAAAGCGACTAAGATTTATCTTTTGAAAAATCAAAATCATTATGATGTAATCACCTCAATGCCAGGCTTTCTTTGCAAAGATTATTTTGCCATTCATGCAAGATAACCTATACCCACAGAGATAAACATAAATGTCCATCAAAATGTATTGCTTGCTTCAAATATTTTCCAGACGGAAAATGTTCTGGCGCTGAAATCACATGCAAAGATTGCATCAGGACTTTCTTTGGGACGGAATGTTTTGAAGAACATAAAAGAAACCGTGCAACGAAGGAGGGAAAATTTGACAGTGTTTGCACTCAAGTTGCAAAATGTTTGAAATGTGAGAGAACAATCACAACAGGACTGAAAGAACATATTTGCGGACATTCAAACTGTTCCAACTGCAAAAAATACTGCGATTTAACAAGGCATAAATGTGTTATGAAAAAAAGAAAATGCAAAGGAGGTAAATGTACAGGCTGCACTGAAGAAGAAGAATGTTACTCTTGCAAAACATACACGGAAAAATATATGTTTTACGACTTTGAATGCACTCAAGAGACAGGCATTCATGAAGTAAATTTAGCTATTGTACAAGATTTTGAAGGAAATGAGTGGATCTTTCACACAATTGAAGAATTCTGCAAGTTTGTGTTTGATAAGGAGAAGCATCTTGGATATACCTTCATTGCGCATAATTCAAAAGGTTATGATGCTCAGTTGATCTTGAAATGGTGCGTAGAAAACAGTGTAAAACCTGATTGTACATATTCAGGCACAACAATGATGTCAATGGAGGTCCAATCATTTGGAATAAGATTCATAGATAGTTTAAATTTTGTTCAGGCCAGACTAGCTTCATTTCCAAAAACATTTGGATTAAAAGAGCTGAAAAAGGTTATTTTTCCCATTATTTCAACAAAAAGTGTAACCAAAACTATGTAGGACCGATGCCTAGTAAGAAACACTATGGTTATGATCAGATGAAGAAAGATGAAAGAAAAGCTTTTCACGAATGATACGATGCGCGTGTCAAAGACAACTATGTTTTTGACTTCCAAAAAGAGCTTATTGAATATTGCAAGTCTGACGTTGATATTCTTCGAAGATCAATGATGATGTTTCGTGAAGAGTTTATTGAACTCGAAAATATCGATCCGCTTCAATATATCACAATCGCAAGTGTGTGCATGGCAATTTACAGAGATCATTATTTGGATTTTAATTCAATTGCTGTTGTAAAAGATACCACACAAAAGGAAAATTATTCGAAAATAAGTATTGCATGGTTAGATTTTCTAGCTCAAAAACACGGTATTCAAATTCAACACGCTCTGAGCGGTGGTGAGAAAAAACTTGTGTGCCTCAAAGGAGAACGTGTCAAAGTCGATGGTTTTTGCGAGGCAACAAATACTGTCTATGAATTTCAGGGATGCTTTTGGCACGGATGCAAGAAATGCTTCAATAGCGATACAATAAATTCCAAAAACCAAATTGATATGGCAACCCTTCGGAAAAGGACAATGGAAAAAATGTCAAAGTCAAGGGTGCTGGATATAACCTTGTTGAAATCTATGAGTGCGAACTCCAACAAAATCGTGAATTCACCTCTTTCATGAAAAATCAATGGAAACGCGAGTGTGTGGAGCCGCTTAACCCAAGAGATGCCCTCTTTGGTGGTCGAACAAATATAACAAAGCTAACCTATGATTTCAAAGAGAATGAATCAGGAGGTTATGTGGATTTCGTCAGCCTGTATCCAACAGTTCAATACTGTGAGAAAAACCCTATTGGTCATCCTACGAAGATAATTGAACCCAAAGCGTTTGATAAAAGATGGTTTGGGTTCATAAAATGTAGTGTCTCCACCTCGAGGGCTTTATCACCCAGTTTTGCCGCAAAAGATTTTATGCGAAAATAGCAAAAAGTTGCTGTTTCCCCTTTGTCGAACATGCCCAGAAACAAAACAACAGAAATGTGATCATTCAAAGTCTGAAAGATCATTTATTGGCACATGGTGTATCAATAAAATGCAAAAAGCGCTTGAAAAGGGATATAAGATTGAAAAGATTTATGAGGTTTGGCATTTCCCAAAGATATCTAATGATCTTTTCAAAGATTACGTTAAAAAGTTCGTGAAAATTAAAATTGGAAAGCTCTGAACTTAAAACTGGTCCTGGATGTAAATATGAGTCAGAAGAGCAGTTCAAACAGATTGTCAAGGAACGTTTGGGAATTGAGTTAGGAAAATAGAATTTAATCCTGGAAGGCGGGCAATTGCGAAAATATGTCTGAATAGTCTTTGGGGAAAGTTCGGACAGCGTAACAACATGAAACAAAACAAATTTGTAATGGAACCAAAAGAGTTTTACAAAATCTTGCTAGATGATAACAATGAAAATCTTTTCATTCATTTGCTCACTGAAGACATGGTGCAGATGACATATGATTTGAAAGATCAGTTTGTGGATAATTCAAACAGCACTAATATTTTTGTTGCTGCATTCACAACAAGTCATGCACGACTTATGTTGTATGATGTTCTAGATACTCTCGGAGAACAAGTGCTCGGATTTGACACTGATAGCGCCTGGTTTGTGCAAGGGCCGGAAGGTGCAACTGTTGAAACTGGCGATATGCTGGGCGAGCTAACAGATGAACTTGGAGGCGATAAAATTGTTGAGTGGTGAGGAAGCGGCCAAAAATCTTATAGCTATGTGACGGCAAAAGGAAAAATTACATGTAAAGTAAAAGGTTTCACACTAAATCACGAGAACAGCCAATATTTGAATATGAAAGGAATGAAGGGGGTCATCAACCAGCAAAAAGAACGAATTACTCTTGTCAATGAGCAGAAAATCACAAGAGATCCGAAAACAAAAGAAGTTGTCAATCAGTATCAAGGGAAAGACTTCCGTTTTGTTTATGATAAAAGATGTTTGAAAAAAGTTGAAACGGGACTTGATACACTTCCATATGGTTATTAAGCGATTTCAGTATTATCGTCGATAACTTTAACAGGTTATCACTAAATTAATATGAATGATCGAATATATATATATATTCGAATATATATATATATATATATATATATATATATATAAAAATATATATATATATATATATATATATATATATATATATATATATATATATATATACAGATAGGCAGAGCCTAACAGCGAAGCACTATGAACAAGCTTAACTAAGGTGAAACTTAACTAAGGTGAAAGGTCGGAAGCACAAGAATTAAGATTGACGACCGGGCTATTTTTCAATTTTAGCAATTCTCAAAAAACAGTAAGCTTATTGCCCGACCGTCTGCACAGTACGTTTAGACCGCAGAAAAGTTCACAAAAACAACTTTTCTCCGTCTAGAATTACAGTTACGAATACTTTCCGAATAAAATACAGTTTTTGTTTGCCAAAAATTGCCCGAGAAACTGATTTGGAAATCAAAATTGCAAAAATACCATCAGGGTTGGTAACGTTATGTTACATATAGGGGCGCTGTAACATATAGGGGCGATGTCACATATCGGGGCGATGTCACATATACAGTCGGTAACGCAATTATTGGATCATCTGAATTTCGCTACAACAAATCAATTTCTCTGAGCTGGATCGAACACCAGACAAATTCAAAAATTAGGAATCTAATTCTTACTTTATAACAAAAAGCGGATATGTTGCCATACATGTGCAAACGAAATCTGCATTTCTGTTCGTAAAACGGAGCCGTTTTAAGCGCATACTTTAATACCGTACATATATGCAAAAACATAATGACCATAATGAACCTTTTGAGTCGTCTAGAGCGGCTATTTCAGCATGCAAATATAACAACAAAGAAATCCCTGTCAACTCTCACGATGCTCTTAGTTTCATGGCCATTTAATACAACCAATCGGTTCTAAACATAATGCTTGTTCTCTTCTCATCACCTGGTTACATATATACCTTTCAAGAACCTGAGGCGCCAGTGTTACTTATACCCGACATATAGGGGCGATTGTGAAAATAACTCTTTGTCAGCGGCTGTAAATCGGTTTCTGTTGGATGCCGATATAAATCTTATAACCGATGCACAAATTATTTCATGAAGGTTGTCTTGCATACAAGGTCGACTGTAAAAAAGAAACAAGCATTTTGACTCATGTATTGTTAGATTCAAAGCGACTGCCGGGCATCGACTATCAATCGGCTTTGAATGAACTCAGTTTAACAGTTTTCAAATCTTTAAAACCAGTACTATTATGATAAGTTACGTTGGAGGCCAGGGGGGAGGCCAGGCGTGTGAAATTATTATTGTAAAAGGGAGACGTGTTGTGAAATTGATTCTTTTTAACCTCGCTAAGTGTACTACAGTTTTCCAACGACTATAAATCTGTTGTACAGCACGCTATCTTACATATTTAAACCTCTTGAACAGCTTAAAACTAGTATTAGCGAAGGTTTGATGCGTGTAACATATAAGGGCGGGCGATGTTACATATAGCGGCGACTGTGAGAAATGATTTGCAACTCCGCTAAGTGTTCTACAGTTTTCCAACGACTCCAAATCTTTAGTACTCCATCTCACGTATTTTAACATCTTGAACAGCTAGACATCAGGATTAGGGACGCTTAGGGACGTATAGGGACTATGTTTTATATTGGGGCGTGTTACATATAGCAGCGATTTTACATATAGGGACTATGTTTCATATTGGGGCGTGTTACGTATGGGGGGCGTGTTACACATAGGATCGATGTTACATACAGTTGCGATGTTACATATAGGGACGATCTTACATTAAGGGGCGTGTTACATATCAGCGATGTTACATATAGGGCCGTGTTACATATAGGAGCAATGTTACACATAGGATCGATGTAACATACAGGGGCGATGTTACATATATGGGCGATCTTACATATAGGGGCGTGTCACATATCAGGACGATGTTACATATAGAAGCATGTTACATATAGGGGAATGTTACATGTAGGGACGATGTTTCATATAGGGGTGATGTTACATATCGGGGCGTGTTACATATTGGGGCGATGTTACATGTAGGGGCATGTTTCATAAACGAGCGTGTAACATATAGGGGCAATGTTACGTATAGGGGCGATGTTACATATAGGGACGACATTTCATATTGGTGCGTGTTACATATAGGGACGATGTTACATATAGGGGAGATGTTAAATATAGGGACGATGTTTCATTTTGGAGAGATCTTAAATCTAGGGGCGTGTTACATATAGGGGCGATGTTACAAAGGGGCATGTTTCATAAAGGGGCGTGTAACATTTAGGAGCGATGTTACATTTCGGGGCGATGTTACATATATCGGCCTGTTACATATAGGGGCGTGTAGTATATGGGGCAATGTTACAAACACATGGCGTGTTACATATAGGGGCGATGTAACATATAGGGGCCTGTTACATATAGGGGCGTGTAGCATATAGGGGCAATGTTGCACATACATATAAGGGCAATGTTACATATAGCGGCGATGTTACATACAGGGGCGTGTTGCATATTATGGCAATGTTACAAACACTGGCGTGTTACATATAGGGGCGATGTTATGAGGGGTGATGTTCAATATAGGGGCGTGTTACATACAGGGGTGATCTGTAAGACCCTGAAGAAGAAAGGCTGTGCCTTTCGAAATATTGGATATTTTACATATAGAGTAGTTTCCGTACCATTTATCAGCCTTGCTCAGTTTTTATCAAATCGTTACATATAGGGTCCTGTTACATATAGGGGCATGTAACATATATGGGCCTGTTACATATAGGGGCGTGTAGCATATATTGGCAACGTTACAAACACTTGCGTGTCACATATAGGGGCGATGTTGCGAGGGGCGATATTACATATAGGGCAATGTTACATACTGGGGCGACATTACATATAAGGCATGTAACATACAGGGTCGTCAGTGTAACATATAGGGGAAATGTTACATATAAGGGCGTGTAGCATATAGTGGCGATGTTACAAACACTGGCGTGTTACATATAGGGGTGTGTATCATGTCGGGGCAATGTTACATATAGGGGCAATGTTACATATAGGGGCGTGTTACATACAGGGGCGATGTCACGTATACGGGCCTGTTACATATGGGGATGTGTAACATATAGGGGCCTGTTACATATAGGGGGGTGTAGCATGTCGGGGCAATGTTGCATATAGGGGCAACGTTACATATAGGGGCAATGTTACATATATAGGGGCATGTAACATATAGGGGCGTGTAACATATAGGCGCAATGTTACATATGGGGTCGTGTAGCATATAAGGGCAATGTTACAAATTCTCGCGTGTAGCATATAGGGGCGATGTTATGAGGGGTGATGTTAAATATAGGGCGTGTTACATACAGGGGCGATGTTACATATAGGGGCCTGTTACATATAGGGGCGTGTTACATATAGGGGCCTGTTACATATAGGGGCGATGTTACATATAGGGGCCTGTTACATATAGGGGCGTGTTACATATAGGGGCAATGTTACATATAGGGGCGATGTTACATATAGGCGGGTGTTACATATAGGGGCAATGTTACATGTTTGGGGCGATGTTACATGTAGGGGCATGTGACATATAGGGGCATGTGACATATAGGGGCATGTAACATATAGGGGCATGTGAAATATAGGGGCGATGTTACATATAGGGGTAATGTTACATATAAGGGTTATTTTACATATAGGGGCATGTGACATATAGGGGCATGTAACATATAGGGGTATGTGAAATATAGGGGCGATGTTACTGTAAAATGTGTATTTCAACAGCAGAGAACCAATTTCTCACACTTACCTTCGGTCACTCCTCGCTAAAATGTTTACGCAATCCTCGCCATTCACGTTAGATATATGTCCATTTATCCCACAAACAATTTGATAAAATGATCTTGGACGGTACCGACCACCGGAACGATTTACAATTTCTCCCAAGAACGTCGTCATCCAGAAATTTAAAGACACAGGCGACATTTGCGCGATATCGATAGTTAAATCTTGAACTTCGTCCACCTTCGCGTAGCAAAAGCCCATCGCCTCGTTTGCAGCTACCTTATTTGAGCGAGTACTATGCCACTCCTCGAAAATCTTAATACTCCATTTGGTACTATTTTGTATTTTTGGGAGTAGTCTCTTCCAACCAAGCTGCCTCTTCGTCTGCATTTTTCGGGCTTCGAAAACAACATCCTTCCATATTCGCAATCACTGACGAATAATTTTTATTTGCATTCCCTGATCATTTCATCCCATGAGAATTCTCTAATCAGGGTAAAACAAAGCGTGCTTTTCATTTCGTAAGTAAAATACAATATTCGCGCCCGTATTGTATATCCAATACAATACGGTCGCTCATATTGTATCTGGTACATATAGGGGCATTTAACATATAGGGGCATGTAACATATAGGGGCGTGTGACATAGGGGCAATGTTACATATAGAGGCGTGTAGCATATAGGCGCAATGTTACAAATTCTGGCATGTAGCATATAGGGGCCATGTTACATGTAGGAGCGTGTAACATGTAGGGGCAATGTTACATATGGGGGCGTGTTACATATGTAACATCGTCCCTATACGTAACGTCGCTCCTATATGTAACATCGCTCCTATATGTTACACGCCCCTTTATGAAACATGCCCCTATATATACACGCCCCTATATGTAACACGCCCCTATATGTAAGATCGTCCTTACATGTAACACGCCCCTATATGTAAGATCGCCCCTATATGTAAATATGCCCCCATATTTAACATCGCCCGAATATGTAACACGCCCCTATATGTAACACGCCCCTATATGTAACATCGCCCCTATATGTAACATCGCCCCTACATGTAACACGCCCCTATATGTAAACGCGGATACAAACGATCTTTTCTTAACCATGAATTCCAACGCGTTCGTGCCATAACTCGCGTAGAATCACTCACACCCAAAATCATCCCACGGAACAACTTAGCCGTGTTCCCCTTGTTATCACTTACAATCCCGCACTACGCTCTCTGTCATTCATCATCAGCAAACACTTCCATGTCCTATCCTCCTCTTATCGCTGTGCCAATGTATTTAAGATTGCATCTCTCATTGCATTCCGACGTACCAAAAACCTTAACGACTTGCTAGTAAGATCTACACTACGCAATGCTGCGCCGCCTGAACAACCGCCTGGCTCCTTTCGTTGCGGCTATAAACGATGCACTACATGCAAATACATCAATTACGGACAAACAGATTATACATTTCACTCAGCAGGAGAGACAAGGACCATTGACTGCAATTCTAGAAACGTTATATACCTTATTATCACTTATTTTCGCGCGACTTTAATTTCGCGAATTTGGAATATAAATATTTCGCGGGACTTAAATTTCTCGATTTTGACGAATCACCGTTTTTCAAGGTAATTAAATTTCGCGAATCAAGTGACTGGTGCTCGTTTTTTAAACTTCCATTTCTGTATTTTATTTAACCATAACGGAATAGAAACGCAACAAGCAACTGGCTGAAATGTTCAACAATGTCAGCAACATAGAAACATCTTTTAAAAGTACACTGATATAAGCAACCGAGGCACTATTTAACTCGATGGCGCTGCCAATAAGCTTTTAGATAAGGATCGCCTCAATGTTTTCAAATGGATCTTCAGGCGATAAGGTTGGCTTCCCTTGAACAAGTTCGGACCTTTCCCACTTTGCTCCATCCTTTTGCAATGTGCCGCTTTCCCACACTGCCTGTCAAACGTAAATAAAGGATTTCATAAAGGTCAATAAATTTCGCGTCTTTAATTTTCGCGGCACCTTTTTTTCGTGGGACTTTAACAGAAACATACTTTTGCATGTACATACATACATACATACTTTATTGACTTTCCCAAGGAGCTTTTCAAAGGCAATACATGATCCTATTTACAACATATATTATCTAAGTTTTTAAAATGTCTGTTTCTTTTATCTATTTCATCACAAAAGGTACTTCTGAGATTAGCGTATAATTCACAATGAAAAAGGAAATGTATTTCATTTTCATCAGAATCTGAATTGCAGTGAGTGCATATCATTAAATTTTCTGGAGTTTTTGGTATTGAATATCTTCCAGTTTCTATTCTCAATTTGTGGTTCCCTATCTTAAATTTATTAGTAACAGCCTTCTTGTTTTTTTTTGTGATTTTTTATATAATTAAGGAAAAACCAGAAGTGAGACATAACCGGAACATAATCGTGATAAAGATAAATCCCCAGTCCCGTTCACGATCACCTATAACCCAGCACTACACAATATTTAAGAAATACTTCACAAGAAACAACCTATTCTACATTCCACAAATCACCTGCAAAAAAATATTCAAAGTTGGTCCTTTCATTCATCGCTTACCGTCGTTCACCAAACCTTCGCGACCTTTTGCTTATTCCACTGCTTAAATACGTCACCATATATTCAAATAAACTCAACTAATGCACTACGCCTGATCACGTTTCTCTATTGTTTCTCGACATTATAATTTTTTACAAAAGTGATTGACATCATCTCCTGGTAGTAAAAACGTTTAAAGCGGCTATTCTCCGTACATATGCAAACGTAACCAAAACAAATTCGCTGTTTACTATCACGATAGTCTTAGCAGTCACGGCCATAAAAGACCCCTGATAAAATAAAACACCGAACACAACGCTTGCCGGCGTTTCCCGTCTCCGCGCCTGTAAGAATCCCCTGGGAATCTAGGCAGGTTTCCAGTCTGCTAAGATAAAAAAATCGCTTTTGAGTTGTAATAGTGCGCAGCTTCAATCCTCATATCGACATCACTTGTTGCATTGCGAAATCAGATAACGCAATGATGCGTTACAGACTGTATCTGTGACATCGCTCCTATATGTTACATCGCCCCTATATGTAACAGCGCCCCAATATGTAACATAACGTTACCAACCCCGGTCAAAAATACACAAACATATTTGCATAAGGCGATGCGAGTGAAGATAGAACTGTACTATAAAATCAAAGTCTTGTTTTGTTTATAAAATCGCTTTTCAATCTATCTAATGAATGAACAAACACATAAAAATAGACAACACAATCTTCTTTCGAAAAATTTTATTCAAATCTTCATTAGTTTATGTATAAAAGTAAAACACGTACGATTTACAGCGCATCAAGGCAAAGCTGTCCTCGATGAAATTCAAGATAACAGCACGACTTAATTTGAGCACGTTTCATAAACATGTCTCCAAAACACAAAGAAAAAGTTAATCAAAAATTGATATCAACATAAATTCCCATCGAAAAATGTGATTTATTTTACCTTTAAGTCACTGGACTGCTTGGAAATTCATTAAAACTCCACTTCTTCGGTTCTGAAATCCGTAATATAAACAAGGCATTCTCCCCGCATTGCTCCTGCATTGATAAAAACGTATGAGGGTTCCTCGAAGCAAGATTTTACCCCGAAAGCTCTTCTTTTTCCACTAAAGCGGCTTCTGAGTATCCCTTAATTAGTATCCCTGTCTTGAGTAGCAAACCGCGAAAAAATGCAGGGAAGTAACGACTTTACTGCTCCGCTAAACACTGCGAAAGATCCAACTTTTTTAAAACTTTAAAAAGTGTTTACAGAGCTGACGACTGTGTAGCCGCGCCACACTTGCGCGACCGACTGACACATGTCACGGAGGCGCGCCCGTGAAACATTCCGCTAGCCATAACCATGAAAAATGACGGACACAGGTTCTATGAGTATGGTGCTGCGCAGCCAGGCCTTCGGCCCGGCAAGTGCTCCGCTATAATGACCTATAGTATGGAGTGACAAATTATTATCGACATTTCGTCAATAATATAACGTGTGTCACTAAATTATAATGATTTATCGTATAGTGGGTTTCATTACAAAAAAAATCGATAAATTTCTATAATATAAACGGCTGTCACTAAATTATAGTAATTTATCGATAAAGTATAGAGGTGCCTTAGGACTTATGCGATAAGAAAACATTTCATGACTTGTGCCCAAAGGCAAAGAGAAAAGTATTTTTTTTTGTATTCTTCTTATATGGCTAAGATGTGTGCATCGCTAGCTTGAAAAGAGATGCGTAAATAGGTTCCAAATGATCGATATTATCCCAAATTAATTGCCGTGTACCCAAATTTTAGCTTTATACTAATAAGCAGTAGCTAAAAAAACCCGGGGGGGGTGGGTACTCCCATATATAAGCTATACGGGTATGTGCCGCTGGATGGGGTCGGGTTTTTGACCTTCTAGGTCTGAGATAGGGTCTCAGTTTTGCCCACTAAGTCTGAGATGAGTTATACTTTTTCCGTTCAACTTTCGAATTAAGTGTTTTGTCATTTTTTTTTTTCCGGTACATTTTTCATCTGGAACCGTGCCTGTGCAAGTTTCACCCACGCGTGTATGGGTTTGACGCCTAATGCTGTCAATTTGTGTAAACAAACCCCTTTTTATCTCGTTAATGCGCATGCGCATTAAGCGAGATTTCGGAATTACCACGAAAAAAGGGGCAAAAGCTGTTAACAAATTTTTGTGGACTTTTTTCCGGGGGGTCTTCTTTCTTCTTCATAGAAGCTATATTAGGGCATTGAGGATATGGTTGGTTAAAGCGGTTAGGATTTCAAGAAGGGCGTCACATACCGTCACTAAAATATTTGAGGAACACCCCCGGTCCTATTGTTAATTTCCCTAGGGTATCGGGATGTCAGAACTTGTCATGAACTTGTCATATTTCACATTACGTCACCGCAAAGATATTAAAGTTCTTAGTTTCGATATCTCACGTTACGTATCAATATTTAAAATTTTCAATCATTTGTCGTAAAGCCATTCAAGCTGCTTTCGAGAATGGTAAAAATAGGTCAAATGCGTTTTCTTGGGAAACGTAGTTTGAGAATTTCACGGTCTATTTTTACGAATGGAGACGTTTTAAGAAAGTTAAATTGGACGGGAAAGTTTGTGTTTTAATATGAGCGATATGGCAGAGCAAAATAGCATGAACTTTGCGTTTGTATGCAATAGTATGGGAAAGACGTCATAGTTTTATTGGTTTAGCTACCGTGCACAAGGAAATTTTGCGGATTGTGCGACTGAATTTGTTTTGCGGGAGGAAATTTTTGCGCGTCGGGACAGCTAAAATTTCTGCTGGGAGGAAATGTTTGCGGATTTCTGGTCAAGTATAAATAAAATCCAAGGCATCGGTACTAAACAATTTTACTTCCTGACCGGAGGTTTGTATAGTTCTCCTAGTTATATGGTTGCTGTTCTGGCGCCAATATGAACATAAACAACGAGAAAACTAGTGAGTGAATTATTGTACGTTGTTGTAAAAATGTATCAGTATTATGATAACAGTCTCTGGTTCTTTTGAGGACGTGTGTGGAGTTGAATCGGGAATACAGATGACTGTTGTGCCGGTCGCCTCGGAGTTATGATAGCAATATATTCACGGTTGAAAAGTTCTTGTTAAGCCGATATACATCATTAAAACAAGTAATTTTTTCTGCGCGAGGATATTTCTGCGGTGGAAAATTTACTACAAAATAAGGTAATACTGCATAATAATGCAACAACGGACAACCTTGCCTGTATCTCGGATCAGAAAAAGGTTTTGAAAAATACTGTGGTCAGGAATCTCGCATGTTTGATTACTTTAGTACAAATTTTATAATTCGAGAAATTGGGGCGCTAAGTTTCAGGATGTCACTTTCCGGGAAACTTGATAAAGAGAGTACAGCTATCATGCTGGAGATTCAAATATTTCAAACCGGATGTTATGATGCTATACTTCTGACAATGGAGATACTGCCTAGCTCAAAGAAACACATTACACTTACACGCGGAATAAACTCTGAGGAGCTATTAAAAAACAATTGCAAGATCCCACTATTCCAATATATGACTATCGCATAAGACTTGGATCTTAATAGAATATTTTACGAAATTTTACTGCGGTCGTGACCCCGGGGGTCGTTAAGAAGACACTGTCAACACTATATGTTGAGGTTTAAAGCAGACCCATTTAATCTCTAATAGTTACTAAACACATGATACCGGAAATAGAAAACTCTCGACTTTCGAATAAAAAAGACAGAACTACTATATATTCGCAAATAACCCATTCATGTATAACAATAACTTATGCAGCCATTTCTTTTTCAACTCTCCACAAAAGAAAAATCAATGTCCGCTTCACTTTCCAAAACATTTCACATCGATATCGATAACAACATACAACTGCGTGAAATATTTCCTTTAACAAGCATTGACAACAAAGCGGAAAACAGATATTTCAGCCCACCCACATCTGACGTCTGAGTTATCAAAAGTTTCTTTGCTTTTGTTGATAATTTTGTCCGATGGACATAGCATTTTGTCCGATGGTGATAGCATTAGAAAATGGATCGAAGTCTTCTATACAGATATTGAAAGTGCAGCCTTGAACAACGGTTTCGCTACGGACTGGTTTAAGCCTTCTAGAGGAGTAAGACAAGGATGTCCACTCTCGCCTTTTCTGTTTATCTTAACCGCAGAAATTTTATCAAATAAAATAAGACAAAACCCGACCATCAAGGGAATCCGTATTTTTGGCTCTGTGGTCAAATTAAGTCAGTTTGCAGATGACACGAACTTATTCTGCGGTGATTTGGTATCGGTCGAACAAGCTATAGACACAGTGAACGTCTTTGGTAAATTCTCTGGATTAATGCTCAACGTGGAGAAAACAAAAGCCATCTGGCTAGGAAAATGGTCAAAAAATAGAACCAAACCGTTAGGAATGAAATGGGTAAATAGTCCAACAAAATTCCTAGGAATTTTTGTCTCTTATGATGAGAAAGGTAACAACCAGATGAACTTCAACCAGAAAGTGCAAAAATTACAAACGAATCTAGATATGTGGAATTCGAGAGGGTTAACACTATATGGAAAGGTGCTAATAATTAAATCTTTGGGGCTATCCAAGTTAATTTATTCAATTTCGAACACAAACGTTCCCAAGGAGATAGTTTCAACAGTAAAAGATAAAATGTTTCGCTTTCTTTGGAAAAATAAAAAAGACAAAATAAAGAGAACAAGTCTTTATCAGGACTTTTGCAATGGAGGGTTACGGATGGTTGATATAGAACTAACAATAAGATCGTTACGATTAGCATGGATTCAAAGACTTCTGTTTGGAAATAAAGGCAATTGGAAAACAGTTCCGGACCACTTCTTTAAAAAACATGGTGACCTCAAATTTTTGCTCCGATGTAACTATGATACTAAATACCTTGGGCACTTTCCAGAATTTTACAGAGACATACTTACTGCTTTTGATGAAATTAAAACTTTGTATAACTACGATCAAGGAAATGACATTATCCTTTTCAACAATAAAGATATTTTAGTAGATGGAAAGCCTATTTTTCTTAGGGAATGGTTTAATAAAGGTATCTATACGATCCAAGAGCTCTTGAATGAAAACGGTCAATATCTAACCTTCAATGAATTTCAATCAAAATTTCATTGCAAAACAAATTTTCTCCAGTTTTATCAAATCTTGAGCGCAATCCCTGGTTCTTTGAAAGATAAAGCGCGAACACTAAGACAAAATCCGATGCTAAACTACAGAGAAAATTGTACATCGTTATTACTGAACGAAAATACCCAAATTGATCTAGAAAAGTTTAAAGCAAGGGACTATTACCGTTTACTTCTTGCCAAGAAACATCAATCACCCCCTACTGGCCCTAAAAGATGGAGCACTGACCTATCAATGGATACAGAAGACTGGAAAGAAATTTTTAACATAACCTCAAGACTATGCAAGGAAAATAAGTTAAAAGAATTTCAGTTCAAATTCATTCATAGGATTGTCGTCACGAAGAAAGAACTCTTTAGATATGGGATCCACACAGACAGTGATTGCATATATTGCGGCGAACCAGATTCTATAGATCACACCTTTGTTAGTTGTACATTTACTCGAACCTTCGTTCATAATGTCATTGATTGGTTTAATGTTCAAAATGGCTCCAGCTTCCAACCGGATTCGAAGGAAACGCTGTTTTCATCCTGTAAATACCAAAACAACCCGGTGCTAGAGAGAAAAGTCAATTACACCCTCCTCTTCATGAAACATTATATATATGCAAGTAAGCTAAATAATAGTTTACTTTGTCTGACTGATTTTAGCAACAAACTTAATCTTAAATACAAAGTGGAAAATCTGACACATTGACACCTAAACACAAACTATTACGCTCCTCTTCTATTTTGTAAAGCAGTATTGTTCTCCTTTTTTCTTCCTTGTTTTTCTATAGACCTTATGTTTTTGACGTGTATCGTGTACACTGTTTGTAAACTATACTTGTAAGTTAGTAAATATTGCAGTGTAATGTAATGTGTAAGTTAGAGTAGTGTGATTATGTAACTTTTGTTATAAGTGTTGGATGTTTTCAATAAAGTTATACTTAATATCAAAAAAAAAAAAAAAGATAACAACATACAACTGCGTGAAATATTTCCTTTAACAAGCATTGACAACAAAGCGGAAAACAGATATTTCAGCCCACCCACATCTGACGTCTGAGTTATCAAAAGTTTCTTTGCTTTTGTTGATAATTTTGTCCGATGGATTATGAATGTTCTGCGATACCTTGTTATCTTTGTGGAATGTCCGGCTTCTGGAAGATTATAAAGAACAGGAAAGAGCGAATCTCAATACTGTCTTAAAAATGAAATAAGCGTTGGAAAAATATATATTTGCTTAATTCTTTATTTGAGGAATAGAGGAATTCTAAGGATATGCACTTTTTTGTCTTGACTTCCTGACTGAATTTAAGTCTTAAAATAGCAATGAATATGCGTGAACGGACTCTGATCGATCAATGACAGACATTGTAGCGACCATAGGTCATGGATCAGTTCTTTTCTTCTTTAAAATCTCCGTAAAATTCTTAGATGTTTATATCTTATATATAAAGATCTACAAACGCGGATAAGCGTAAACATTTATCCGATGCGTTGTGGCACACATCAAAGATTTAAATTGGATGATCCCACAGGCCGACCAATCGTGATGTGAGTCACATCAAGTTAGGGACGGACCATTTAATTTTTTTTTGGGGGGGGGGGTGGGGTTGGGCAATTACGAAAAAAAAATTCCTGCAGAAGAAATTTAAGAGAAAAAAATTCGTGCACAAGAAAGCACGTGAAAAAAAATTCAAGCATTAAGGTAAAAAAAATTCTTGCAAATAGTGATGGTGGAAAAAAAAATCATGCTCAGAAGAAATTGCCCACCCCCCCCCCCCCCCCACAAAAATTAAATGGTCCGTCCCTTACAGATTCGAAGCCAGTGCAAAGTAATGAAATATACTAGGTAATAATACGATTTGTCACGGAATTGATAAGCGATAGAAAAATCGAAAATATTACACACTAAAGTCTTCTCACCTTTACTTTATTGTCTCTTGATGTATCCTGGCCGGTTTAAATGCATTTTTACAACTTTTGTCACTCGCCCCACTATCCACTATAAAAGAAGGGAAGGCTGGAGACCTCTGAGCGAACCCTCGCCACGCGAAAGCCAATAAATTCTAAACAATTCAACTCAAGCTCCCCGAATTGCCACCAGTGAGGCCGCAGGTTAAATGTCTACCCGTGCGATTCGTGCTAGCTTCCAAACTCCCTTTCACGGGCTCTAAAAGGGCTCCGTTTTGGAGCGAGTTCTGGCCATCTTCGCTTCGCCATTGTCCGCGATCCAAACGGCTGTACCACGAAATTCGAATACTAAAGCTTAGCGACCGCGACATAGAGACAAAATGACATTCACCCGAGGGGAGGGTCGTTACTTTTGCCCTCAAATTGACACCGTCGGGGGAGCCGGTGCGTGTAATTCGAACGGAAACCACACGCGTAACCTGTCACTTATTTGTCTTTATTCGATAAAGTGCAATTTTTCAACAAGATCAAAAGAAAAGTCTCTTTTTAAAATGAAAATGCTCGAAGGAAAATTATTAAGCTTGTTAAAACCAATTTGCGCCAAAAAATCAAAAATCAAAGGTCACGGATATGTATGTGTATACCGGGAGTCTAGGGTGTACTCTAACTGCACGTCCGATCCAAGAGAGAGGAAGATAGGGGCCTTGGGAACGAGGTTGGTAGACGTTTCAATAACAAATTGATCATTAAAAAAGACCGTTGGCCGTCGGGTGTTGATATGAACGATATGGTCAATAATGTTTAATTTTTATTGGTAAATTGCACAACCTTCTAAAGTCGCTGTCTATTTTGTCGTATTTTTGAAGCGGAATCGAGCCGCTTGTCGCTGTTCAGAACGTCTCATGTCGGCAATTTTCGGGGCCACGTCGCTTGTCGTTTTTACCAAGGCTTCTTTAAGCCGAGATGTTTTGAAAATAGCTTCGGCTATAAAAAGAAACGAAATCTAATCACCAGCTCTATTCCTACAAGAGACACCATTCTGCCCGAAGGTACACAATTTTTTAGTTGACGGAAAAAGCGACAAGTAAAATATTTTCATTTGTCTTTTTAACAATAGTCTACCTTTGTGAAGTATTTAGATAAAACATTCCTTTTTTACTGAAGTCTTTTTACTGAACTTTTTCACATGCACAAAGTTCTTGTTTTGTCTCATACATCCACACATACACTGCACATATAAATTGGCTGTTTAAAAACATTGCTAGTAAATCAATTTTAATCCCAAATAAAAATCGTTGCAATACGTTTTAATTTTGTTTAAATATCAATAAATAAAGATAGTAAATATTTTTTAACCTTCGTACATCTTTCCCAAATTTCGATTGATAAGAAAATCGCCATTGTAATGCCATACAAGTCATTGCTACTAAAATACTGTGACTGATACAAAACATAGAAAATTAACTAAGTAAAAGGGCTCTCTAAAGATAGATTGAATCTAAGAAGTTTTGCCACCCCCATCCCTCCTCATAATTTTCCCCCGTAGCAACCAAATTGGCCTCGGCTCATTCGCTTAATATAATCAAGTTGAAGTTTCCCCTCAGCTGTAAAATGAAGACTATTTTGAACAAATACGCTAAATTAACATGAAAATTATTTACATTCATACTCGTGATTATTTTGTTGCTCATGACTTTTATTGATTTGGTGGCTCCTAAAAGAGCCCTTAAGTCCTCTATGACTGTAATGTCTAATTCTACGATTAGACCTACAGGTATTTTCAATCTTTCAACTTCAATAAACCATTTAGCAGCTTTACACATATTACCTATCACGTCTTTACTAAATTTACCTTACAAAGGCACCCAACTTTTCCAATTCTTGTTGTTGTTGTTGTCGTTTTTTATTAACCTTACATTCTCTCGCATTAACGAGATGGCTTTAAGAGCCCTTTGATTTGTATAAAGAGCCTTTTACCAAATTTAACTGTTTGGTCTGAGATGGGGTAGCGAAAATATAAATTTTAGGTCTGAGATGGGGTAAAGGTTCTTAGGTCCCAGCGAAACACCCCCACATAAAATATTGCAGAGTACCCCCTCCCTCCCCCGGCTAAACAACCGTATTTATATTACCTAACAATTAATTACAATTATAGCGGAGCCCGCGGGCCGAAGGCCCGCCGGAGCACCATACTCATAGAACCTATGCCCGTGATTTTTCATGGTCATGGCTAGCGGAATGTTTCGCAGGCGCGTGTTTGCCCGCCCGCCCGCCCGCCCGCCCGCCCGCCGTGTTGGAACAACATCCGGGATCTTAAAAGCAAGGCTTTGTTTTTCGCGCGGCCACACAGCCGTGAGCTCGGTAAACACTTCAGTTGTTTTGTTGTGTTTAGCGAAGAATTAAAGTCGTTATTTCCCTACAGTTTTTCGCGGTTAGCTACTCAAGACAGGGATACTAATTAAGGGATACTCAGAAGCCGCTTTAGTGGAAAAAGAAGAGCTTTCAGGGATAAAATCTTGCTTCGAGGAACTATATACATTTTTAGCAATGCGAAGAGATGGGTTCGTTTTACGGATTTCAGCACCAAAGCGGAGATTTAAAGAATTTCCAAGTACAGTAGTCGCCGGAGGGACTTAAAGGTAAAACAAATTACATTTTTCGATGGGAATTTATCTTGATATCAATCTGTGATTGACATTTTGTTTGTGTTCTCGTTAATTTTGGAGAATTGTTTATAAACGTGTAGCTTAAATTCAGTTGTATTTTAATTTCTTGAATTTCATCGAAGACACGGCTCGGCCTCGATACGCTGTAAATTGTGCGTGTTTTGCTTCTAAACATAAACTAATTGAGATTTCAATAAATTTTTTCGAAAGAGGATTGTGTTGTCCATTTTTATGTGTTTGTTCATTCATTACATAGATTGAAAAGCGATTTTATGTAAACAAAACAAGACTTAGATTTTACACTCGCGTCGCCTTATGCAAACATGTTTGTGTATTTTGGCAAATCAGTTTCTCGGGTATTTTTTGACAAGCAACAACTCTATTTTATTCGGAAAATAGTCGTAATAGTTATTCTAGACGGAGAAAAAGTTGTTTTTGTGAACTTTTGTACGGTCTAAATGTACTGTGCAGGCGGTCGGGTAATACTGCTTTTCAGAATTGCTAAAATTGAAAAATAGCCCGGTCGTCAATCTTAATTCTTGTGCTTCCGACCTTTCACCTAAGTTAAGTTTCATCTTAGTTAAGCTTGTTGAGAGGGTCTTCAGAGGGCGCCGCTGTTAGGCTAAGGCTAACTATATATATTATAAGCAGGAGGGAGGGGGTGACTCTATTGTTTCCAATTATTTGTCGCCACCGACTCATCACTACCAGTGTGACGTCATATAGCAACGAGTCAGAACTTCGCTTGGCTTGCTCAGTTTAGAGAGGGGACGCCATTGAAGTGAAAGAAAGAGAGGGATAATACAGGCTATTGTTTTGCTATTATTCACTAACCGATCGTAAGTGTGTAAGCTTTGTTGCACATATTATCTGTGTGTATAAATTGTTTATTGTTTTGTGTGCGCGTTTGTTTGTAATTCTGTTGAATATAATTCGGGACAAGTGGCGGGACCGCCATCTTGACTTCGGGCTGGTGTAGTCGATCCGAAACGATCGCCGTTTTCTCTTTAAGTTTTCAACAGATCGACCTCATAAAAGGAGGTTTTATTCTTTGATAATATACGTTTATAGCCGTTGTTAGTTTTTTTCAATCAAATCAGCCATTTTGCTCATCAATCCCTTCAAGTGCGAAGGTGTTATTTTTGCTAGCTTGTTGAGAGCCCCGAGAGTCTGTGTGTACACTTTGTTGGCTGCCTGTGTCTAGATTTTGTTGATTTTTTTACTGTCTGTGTCTAAATTTTACTAGCTTTACTAGTTTAACTGCCTGTGTTTAAATTTTGTTGGCTTGTTGCTCTAAATTTTACTGGCTTGACTGCCTGTGTTAAAGTTTTGCTGGCTTTTGACTGCCTGCTGGCTGTTAGCATGTGTTAACTACCCAAGTGTGTTTAAATTTGTTAGCTTGTTGACTGCCCGTGCCTGTTGGCTTTTGACTGACTGTTTGAATTTGTTGGCTTGTTGACTGCCTGAATACATGTAGTATTTAGCAGATTTAGTGTAAAACAATGATGAATAAAAATAATTTGTTTAGTATATATTTGGTAACAGCCTTGTTGCTGTAGTACTTGGCTTTTTAGCCCACACATTCACTATTATATATTGTGCATGTGATGGCTATCCTGTATGCTCATGTTGTGTTAGCAGTCATTTCATTATCTTTCCCAAGGCTTTCAAAACTCCCATGTTCTCTTTATGTACCCTTCAAAATCTTTTGAGAAGCAAATGCCTCACTCCCCTGGGGTATTGCAAACAATGCAAAATCTGGATGACATGCTAAAAAAGGTACTCTCTTTTATTGTCCCTTTTTTAATACAGTTGAAAATATGGCTTTTTCAAAACATTAACCTGTCAAACCTTGAATGTTTCTATTGTTATTACACTTATTTTTCTGTTTTACTCAAAAGTAGTGTTAAGGATTTGTTTAAAGCAAATGTTTAAGTACAGAACAACAAACATTAAATTTTATTAAATTAAATTGCTGGAGACACTGTTATTTCCTGATGTAATTATTTTGAGAATATTTTTATCTTTGCTTGATCCAGTTTACAAAATTTTGTTACATTAATTAAATATACAGCAACAATATAAGTTTTCATTGGTACAGTATTTTTGGAGTATAGCATCAAAGTTTTTTTTCTTTCCAGTCTATTGGCAAATATGCCTTTTTGTTTCTCATGGCATTTTATTAAACCTTGGCACAACTCCTAATTTGGTACTGAACAGTGAGCTTCATTCTGCTCCTCTTTACTTGGTAACTGTTGCTGTTGTTTTGACCATATCAGCCCTACCATATCCATTTCTTGTGGGTTCATATGTAATTTCTGTAATAATAATATTATTGCGGAAAACTTTGATGCTAGCTCAGACACTGTTTAGAAATGCCACTGTTTTTTTCCTATTTTTGTATCTTTGCTTTGGTGTATTGTCAATTAGTTATCCTTGTGCAAAAATGGTTGAATTACACCATCAAGGTTTATTAATTGGCACGGTGATCAGGTCAAAACGGTTTGTAACAACCATCTTACCTACATTACGGGCAAATCACATGAGCAGTCGAACCCCACTTTATGGACACCCGCTTAATACGGACAACCCCATAATAGGGACAGTTTCCATGGTCCCCTCGGTGTCCGTATTAACAGGGTTTGACTGTGTTTACTTTTGCACCATATTTTGATTTACCACAGGGCACTAAAAAAGATTTAAGATCTCCAGTAAATACCAAATTCAAAATAACAAGTGATTTGTTCTGGCTGTCAAAGTTGTGGCAAGCCTTTGCATGACCTTTACATGATTTTGTACCTTTGGAGGAAATAACCAGAACAGTTTTCATGTATGGACGGTTGATTGGAGATATACAATGCTGTTTGAAGGGGTGTGAAAATGAGGCCAGATCTTGTAAATTTGATAGCATGATTGGGCAGTATGAAACGAAATGTACCCCTCATGATGTAAAATCTGATTTTGAAAATCTCAAGAACCTTAAGTATGTGATAAACATTATGGCAGTTTATCTCCCAGAGGGCTCTTCAAGATCACACAGTTATGCCCACCAAGGTATTCTGAAGACAACACCATCCATTGTGACATGTTCACAATACAACAATTAAGTTTGCCCTCTCTGATGGTGATATTCCCTGCAAGAAACATAACTATTTTTAATAACCTGTTTTCAGTGGCTTGCAACTTTTTAAATGAAATAAATAAATGGTAACAAAACAGATTTACACAATGTACATAATAATATACATGCATGGATCCTTTTGAATCTAGTATAGGCTATATATGTATGTCATGTCAGCTTTTCAAATTCTAAAAAAAGCTAAAAAGTTAAATTAAAAAAAGCTTGAAACATGTTTTAAGAAAAACAAGACTTCAACTTCCACAACCCAGTTGAATTCAAGCAATGCTCAAAAGCAAGATTTATCTGGAAAAGGAGTCTATACTTAAATAAGCCAATCCATTCTAATAACAATGACATCATCAAAGACATCATAAACAAGCATGAAAGCCTGCTATCTCTACCTGACAACAAAGTCAAACTTGACAACATCAGAAAGCAATTCTCCTCTATCACAACATCTCTATACCACCAAATATGAAACTAGCTGACTAAAAGGATCTCTTGCTACAGCACTGTAACACTACCATGATAATTTATAATGCCTATAGTGAATAGTGACAGTGATGATGACAGTGTTTTTGACCAAGCATTAACCATTAAACAACACAGGTTTTTACTTAAACACTTGATGAACCTACCGAAAGTGTAAAACAATCTATGCAGACCAAATCTTAAAAAGACTTATATGTCTGATTCATTTGATTACTCTCATGATTCAAATGGTAAAAGCACAAGATCTTTAGAAAAATAAAGAATTTGACAGATCACTAACACCAAAATCTGGAAATAACCATGATCATCTTGAACAAGTCAGACATTTCATTTTGAAAAATGGTTTTCAGGAAATCTCGTGATCTCCAAACTGATAAAGCTTATATCTCTGAAGGAATCTGTCTGGTTACCACCCAACGTCTCATACAAAAACCTTGATAATGGCTTTTCCAATTACAGTCCATGCTGGCAGACTATGTACATCCATTCCATTTTTTTATCCACACCCCCTATGGGTGAGATTTTCTGGGGGGGGGGGGGGGTTCTGAGAGGGTGGCTGTGCCAGCACCTTTGATCTTTTAAATATTTCTGAGGGGAGAAAGAAAAATTGGGTTATTTCTGAGGGGGAAACATGTCGGCACTTTGATCTTTTTTTTTTTGACTAACCTCATCCATGGGGGGGGGGGGGGGGGTGGATAAAAAAAAATGGAATGGCCCAGTTTATCTGACTATGTGTATTAAATATATGCAAATTCATGGTTGCTAGAGACTGGATCATTAACCCAACAATCAAAAGTTTTTAAGCTTAACATCAGTTTTTGTTTTATAAAGGAGACAGCCATTTAACTAAACTTAACCACATGGATGATGTACAGTACAGTACTACTGTACACTGAGACTTGTATTAGCAGATCCAAAATTTCAAAAATATTGTTGATTTTCGACTCAAGGAGGGTTCACTGACGATAATTCAGGAAGAAATGTTATATAAAGCATCTGCTTGTACTTAAGACTTATATGTAAGTAAAAAATGCCAACACTTACCGCTAATGACCTCTGCTGCCAACCTGGAGCGGTAATAAACTACTAGCTTGTAGCGGTCAGTCTTCACCACATACAACTCCATTGACTTTGAACGGATTAATGAGACGAACCACAAGCACTGAAGAATTGAAACTCGGCACACAGCAAGCTTACTATACCATGTACCAAACCTCCTATTCTGGGATTAGAATATCTCCGCATCACTGCACGAGCTCCCAGAAAACGTTAACTGGAGAACAAACTCCGCCGACGTATTGGCCACTTGGTAATGGCTTTCCAATCCAAATATGACGCTTCTGAATGCTCTATGTTACTGGAAACTATCGCAAACAAGTCTCTTATATTTTTAGAATCCTGAGTAACATCGAATAAAATAAATGAATCATCCAAACCTTAGGAAATTCAACATGTTTTGAAACATAACGTACAACAAATTTGCCCGCCATTTTGAAAATCACTGATCTATGACGTGACGTCACACTGGTAGTGATGACTCGACCAATGTTTTGCCTAGAGACGCCCCCTCCCTCCTGATTATAAGCAAACGCCAACGTCTGATACCGGATGAATATTTTTTAGATAAATCTTACTTCAAGGGAAACTACTTTGCAAAAGCCCGCAAGGGTTTCTTTAGTCTTCCTCCCAATTTTCATTTAATTATTAAAAATCTACCTGTATACATTTATTTTTATGGGAATAAACTGTTACTGTGCCGTTTATCGACATGCGTTCATACAAGCAAAGCAGAACAAAAGGTCCTGAAGATGACAACGCGAATTTGTTTTTGAGCAAAAATCCTGTCTTTGAGGGATATTGATTATATATTGTAAAGTTTGGAGAGTATATAATTAGGCTGCAATTGGATAAATTAGAGAGCTGCTTACTTTCGAGTATTCGTCCAACGGGTATAGACTTTTCTGTTACTACCAGCGGCCGCGTAAACAGCATTAATAAACGCATCCCTTTAGTGGAGCCGCAATGGACAGATTATCATTTCTTTTCAGCATCATTGAAACCTGCCTTTTTTGGCCATGAACCACTTTACCGCTTGGTTTTATATGCTTCGTTTCTATTGGCTCAGTAGCCTGCGTCGCAAGCGTTCAGAGGGGAAGGGGGAGAATTGAGGCGCGCGAGAACGCGAAGGGCGCGCGAGGAAGGTGGGAAGGGGTTTTGTGTCTTACCCTTGGTATGACTTGCAGTCTTATATCAATGCATTTGTCCCAAACAAAACAAAACAAAACAATCCTGGTCCATTTGGTGTAGATTCGTCTAAAACTGTTTGTGGTTCTTATATCCAAGGAAACTGTGTTTTTGGTTCTAATGCGGGTAGTCAGTGTGTAGCGATGAGGTTAACTCCAGCTATATTGTATAATTTTAGTCGCATGATAACATGTGCGTCAGATCCTGTTGAAATTACGAAGTTTGGTAATGAGTTGTATACTTATCTTTCTAATTTACACAAAAAGAATACCTTATTTTAACTGAAGTTCCTGATGTTGTTTGTATGGGAGAGTTAACTTTCAATTTATTAGAGTATAGTGAAAGTAATTATGGAAATGTACATTATTTAAATAACAGTATAATAGAAGAGAGTTGTTTACCTTTGTTTGAGGCTTTTGAATCGTTATTACGTGATAATTATAAGTCATTTATTTTGACAATAATAATTTATACAGTCGCTATTTTTGAGACAAGGGATGGTGTATTCAAAGTGTTTGATTCACATAGTAGAGATCGTACAGGAACGAATGATCCATGTGGGACGTGTGTATTGACTGAAGTTAGTTCTCTTAAAGAGTTCGAAGAGTTTGAAGTAAAAGGAGTGAAGATATCCTTAACAGCCCAATCATAGTACTCGCAGAGTTCTTGTTTTATTTTATATCAACTGTCATGAACTTAACGGTCAAACAACTTGATGGAGTTTCAGACATTTTAGTTGACGGGTAAAACTAGCAATGTCTTTTATTGAGTTTTTCCAAAGTACGCCGGTTCTAGAACTCAAACTCCGGAGGTAATTGAAATATATGCTTTTGTTACTAAATCTATAAAAAAATCTATGCGGGGCTGGTTTATTTCGAACTTTGATTTACTGAGGAAAAACCTTCCAAATCATTTGTTGTAAACTTCGGTGATATTAACGCGTCGTTCATTCGAAATAAATCCTTTAAGAAAACTCAATCGTCCTTCAGGCTTAAATAATAGCATGTACTCTATCAATTTCTGATCAAATCTACTGTTTGCAGCCGTTAATAAAGCTCAATCCATATAAAGCTTACTTTACTTTTTTTCTGCAGTTCTCAACGTGTGAAAAACTTGTCGGTCCTTTCTGCATAGCATACATTTCATTTTCTGTATACAATTCGGATGTCTAAACCATTTCTTATGACCATGCTGTTTATTTATAGTGGAGGTCATTACTCTTCACAGTGGTAATAACAACAGATTTTGTTGTACCCGGAAGGTCACCAAAGCAAGCCATTGTTCGTCCATGCACATTTCTACTCTGAAATTATCTTATATTTCTCCGTTACATGCCATCATTCCTTCCCAAAGAAGGCAAACGGGAAACGGCAAACCGGTTTTCGGATTAAACCTATTTTGCCTGGGAGGGGGTTTAACCGTTCTCAACAAAGATATGCGTTGCTATAAAGGTAGCCACTAGCAAATACAAACCCGGAAACTGATGAGGTTCGAGAGGAGAACCAAAACCATGGTTTTGCCTGAATGAATATAACGAAACAGTCGCTAGACTGTGAAAATTGACAACGGAGGAGAATTAGTACAAACAGCGAGCTCCACGCTGCAGCTATAAAGCGTAGCGAATGGAAGCTAGAATTACAGTCTACAAGTTAAATAGCTTATTAAAAATACAAAAAATACAAATAAATGTTGTTTATAGTGGACGAGCACTTAGTTATCAAGCTATTTCACAGGCACGCCACTTCGAATACAGAAACAAAAAGAACATAACATTTTTTTAAAAAATCCCAACTGGCAGGAGGCAAACCAGTTGGCTATTTTACAAGCGTGGTCGAGGAGTTAAACTCGTGTCTGCCGTGAAACAACTCCAGCAAGTGGTCAGAGCGGGACTTGAACCCGGGACCTACGGATTTCAAGTCCGACGCCCTAACCACTCGACCACGCTGCCTCCTACAACTCCCTCTGCTATATAGCTTGGATCCTGAAAATTAAAATCCAACAAAAACGAATGCTAAAATAGCTGGGCCCAGTATGACATTAATCGACGGGAAAGACATTAACGGCCAACAGATCATTTCAGACCCAGTCATGTCCGGTATTTCAGAGAGATGAGTTAGAGAAATTCAAAGCAGTTCGATCCTACATAAAAATCTACATGCTAATATTAATGGCGAAAACAACACAACAACCGCCAGGCAAAAAAACGGACGCTAAAATGAGGTGAAAATCTACAAGCGCAACACGCCACGAGAAACCACAACAGATAGACGCGAGATAGACTTGACCTCTAGTCCGTTGCACAAGGCTTCTTAAAGGTTTGAAAACTCAGTCTAAACTAAAATACTCTTTTACAAACTAAATGTAGAATACCCGTTCAAAACGTATAGAAGCAGCGAATGGCATTTTAAACATGAGGTAAGAATCCGTGTAGGCTTGCCACACCCATTTTGCATGTGACTTGATGTTTCCATAGCAAAAAGATTTTGACATCCATGTTTTTTAAATTTGCATATTTTTACCTTTGAATAAAGAAAAACAATGTTTATTGGTATAACTTTTACATTTTTACGTCATTTAGCGTTTATTTATTGGTTTCGATTAATTTTGAGTCAATACGAATGGTTTTTTAGAGGCTTTGAAAAATTTCAGAAATCCAAGATGGCGGATCCAAGATGGCGGCCGTATAACTAAGTACCTAATAACTACGACATATGACGTCATCGTTCCATTGTACGGGCCGCAAAGGAAATATTCTTGAAGTTACGAGGGAGGGGCACAATGTGCCCCTCACCCCCTCCCCCCAGGCTGAGGAACTCAAGTTATTTAAGGAGGATGGAGGGGGAGAGAGATGAGGAGAGAAAATTTAAAGTAGAATAAAGGTTTTACATCAGGGGAAAGTTGATTTGTTGACTTTTAATTAACTTGACAAACGATGTCTTACATTTTGCACCTTTACAGCAGTTTCTGAGGTCAAAATTGGGTTTATTGGCACCAACAAGCATCCGGTGTTACCATGACAGCAAAGAAGAAACGACCTTAAAAAAAAGGTCATTTTGAACATCCCCTTTGAAGACTTATCCGCATGCAAAATATAAAGGGGAGTTCAACATTTTTCATTTCCCACCTTTCTCGATTCTTTCATAGAACTACTCCTAATATAGTAATTTTAACAGCAGAAAGTAATGAAAAAATGTAATATATTTGTCCGACGAAGTTGACGTATACAAACACAGACTAGGCCAAAAAAAAGCAAAGTGAAATGTTTAATCAATGAGTATGACTTGGATGAACAATGTCCAATGTTAATGGTTAACTAAGTACTGGACCATTTAGCATCCTTGTATTGGTATTCAGTACAGAGCAAACAACCACACATCCCCACCCACCTGCTCCTCTGCCCCGCCCTTGCCGCTAGGTAGATTATAACTTTGTTTATACGTCCCAGGGTAAGACAAATATAGTGTATAATTCCGGCCTTTTGTGGCGGATATTCGCTTATTAATGGGTGCATTTAAACCTCCTGGGATAGTACTCACCAGATTCTTAACAGACACTGCGTCACTATCCTGAGTGGCAGAGCCAATTACCGATGAAGTTTGAAAAAGGTCGGCAAGGGTTTTCACTTGCAATAAAACAATGTTTGCCACGATCACTTCATTAATCTGTAAAATTTCATAGACAAATTCATTCTTATTCAATTATTCCTTAATACAATGAACAAATTGTGACATGAATAAAATTCAAACGCGATATATATTGAAATGTGTAAATAGTTAAATGTATGTTTCCCACGAGCGCGCGCCAAATATAGAAATATAAATAACCCACGAGGCTCTTTAACGCTGAGTTGGTTATGACCATAATGATGTTATAATCTATCATTAAAATCCTAATAGGGGATTAGTACAATTGGGAACATATATTCATCACATTCATATTATGGGAATCCCCCTCCCCCCCCCCCCCCCCCCCCCCTGGCAACGACAAAAACCCACGTCGACTATACAAAAAAGGCAAGAGAAATTTGTTTACCTCTGTTTTCTTTTTTCGATCGATGTTAGTATCATGTGAAAATGCTTGTAGCGCAGTATTTGCTATTTGCACTGCTTTGCTCAGATCATGGCTACTGACTGCTTTCTTCAGAAGGCTTTCATTGGCTAAAATCAACGTGGCTATCTTTTCGGAAGTGGTATTGGGTGGCATTACCTTATGAAAGGAAGACAAAACGTAATTGACAAACATTAATGAACGTAAAAGTAAAGTACCGTAGCAATGTCTATGTGTATTAAAATGAACGCAGTGAAAGAAAGAAAGAAAGGAGGAAAGAAAGAAAGAAAGAGAGATAGAGAGAAAGAAAGAAAGAAAGAGAGAAAGAGAGAAAGAAAGAAAGAAAGAAAGAAAGAGAGAAAGAGAGAAAGAAAGAAAGAAAGAAAGAAAGAAAGAAGTCTAAGAGAAACTCGCGCGTTCTTCGCATTTCAAGCTGGACGCAGTGAACATTTGAGTTCTTCAATTATTTTGAAAAGCATGTCCAGTTCAGCTATGTATAATGCAATGAGCTGACAAGATACACATAACCGCATGTTTTCTCACTCAACCAAAAATGTCAATGCCACCTGCTTTCCGGGACGAAAGCCGGCATTTTCTGTACTGAATAGGCTTTTATGTCTTATAATTTTAAAAGTTTCCACTTTTGTTAATTGTTGTTGGACTAGAGGTAAACGGAAAACGAATTATATTAAAGTTTGTTTAATATGACAGTTTAGCTTACTTGGAATACGAATTAATCTCACGTCATCCAATGGCTGTCTACGCACGTGAAGGCTAGTAATATTAAACAGCCGTTAAGCCGGGATTCTTTTCTTTTTCATCTCTTTGCACTGCTCTCTATATGGCCACTAGTTAATTAATTACTGTCCTGTTCAGGGTTTCTTAATTTGTTTTTCGGTTTCGGCCGATCATACTTGGCGAAAGATATTTATACTTTCTCTTAGTTCTCAGAGATCACGCAGTGCATAACGTTTAAAACACCTACCTGAACAGACAAGTTCACGACTTGGACAGAGGCACCGTTCTTGTCCGTGACAGTAACAGTAAAATTCAACGTAAAATTACGTGATAAGACCCAAGGTGGTAACTGAGCCATGACAGAACTATTAAAGCCGTGGTAAATGACGCTACTCAAACCATGCTGCAGTTTGTACTGAAACTGGTACGTTAATGGGGCGCTGCTGCTCTTCCAGCCGCTACAACTTAGATTGAAGTAAGTCTCCAAAGAGATTCCTGAAGCTGGTTCTATGGAACATTCTCCTCCTGTCGGGATTAGTGTCGTTAAGAAATCATAGGCACTCATCCATGAAAGTCTTCCTGCAGTTCCAACAAATACTGCTAAGCGGTAGTTCCGACCCCCCACAAGTGAATTCTCTTTTATGACTATACCACTAGAATCAAGTGGAGTGCTAACTATCAGTTTAAAATCACTTATATTTCGCCACTCCATGCTTCCATTGGAAACAGATTGATCTTTCTCGTAGAGCATCCAGTCGTATGAAGTAATATCGGGGCATTGCGAACCCTGGCATATTGACTCAGTGCTCAATTTAACTGATGGAATTACTTCTGGTCCACAGTTTATTATGCAACTGAAAAAAAATTCCAAGATGGTAATTATTGCCTGCAAGGAAGTTATTGTCACATTCATGGTATTTTTTTAACAACTGATAAAATTTCCAGTTGGCTGTATATATTTCTATTACACAATTTTTGAAGCTTGAAGCAAAGAATGATGAGTGTATTTCAAGAGGTTTATTGGTGTAATTAACTGAAAGCGACATGGTTAAAAAAGTGTCACTGATATCACGACAAACTACTGCTTCATTTATACTGTCCAAATTATTTTCGTTTAATAAGAGTCAAATGAATGACTCCTTCGTACAAGTTAGGTGAAAAGATGCCCACTGCTTATAAAAATTTACAACTTAGAAATGGGGCGCAACCTGTAAAAAACTAGCGTTGAATTTTCTAACAATAATTTGAAAGATGGATGCATAAATTCGTCATTATTTAAACCACAGTTATGATCCCATATTTGCAGTTACGATCCATGATCAATTCTCTGTAGTTATGATCCCATATTTACAGTTAATATATTTGAACACATTGATACACTGCCCAAATATGGTCACAAAGCACTCGAAATCCGTAGGTCTACATGACGTTAATCCAGCAATGATAGAAAAATTTTTACATTTATTTAAACGAAAGTGAAATTGACCGCTGCCTGCCATTTCGAATCTTTGGGAGGAAAACTGCGTAAACTACGCCTGTATTACGTATAGGTAAAAAAAAGGAAAGAAAAAATAGGTCCGCAATGCGAACATGTGGGAGCTTCTATTAGAATCTTTGATCAAAATATCATTGTTCAAATAACTAGAATTGATTATTGCAAATTTATTTAGTTCATTCAACTAGACACTTAGTAATAGTAATTGCACTGAGTGGAGTAGACTTCAGGGAGTAATCGGGCAAGTAATTCAAATCGGCCGACCACTTAGTGCGAGGACGATTTGAAATTGCGAGAATGATTACCCTGATTTGTACGACATGAAGTTCAATTACTAATTAATCGCATCGATAACAAAAATATTCGATATTATAAAGTCTATGTGGAATTTTTGTACTATTCGATTACAAAATGTTGTAATTGGATAGCTGTAATTGGACAGCCATGTCCGCTAATTACATAAGAAATAGGCGCATCTTCCTATATAAAAAGAATGGTTAAATTGTTGGCAACAACTTCAAGTGAACGTAAAAAAAATGTGATTACAGTTAAAGTTATTAACAGAGTTCATCATGTTCACCATGTCAGTAAAATGGCCATTAGGAGTTGAGTGTTTAAAGTTATTTTTTTCTGGTTTTATTTGTTCAATTCCAACTTTGGCTAGAAAGTAGATGAAATGTTCCAACTTCCCGGGTGCATAACGTTGTTCTGCAGACGCTCGTGAAATTGTTTCTTTTGCGGTTATCACTCGCAAATTTGGACCATTTACAGACTTCATAAAATGTCTATAAATCTTGAATTTACAGACGTGGTACTTTCACCTGTTAAAAACAAAATATCTGTAAATTCTTTTGACAGACATTTTATATAGTTTTTTTTGTCTTGTTCTTTATAAAATGTTTTCAAAATGTTTATAAATTCTAGGAGCTGTAACGAGGGGAAAGACTTACAATTTACAGACTTTATAAAATCTGCCAACAATGTTTGTAAATCTACTGTTTACAAAGATTTTATAATGCCTAGACTTCTAATATAAAATGTCTGTAAATGGCAAATCTCTGTACATTAAAGGGGTCCCCAAGCGGAACAAGTAATGACAAACGGGGAATTATAAAATCTCTGTAAATTGACACATACAAACATAATATTTCTCCGAATCGTCTAAATAGTAATTTTAAAGCTACATCCATTGTTCACTCACATAGTCTAAGAAATTCAAAATACAACCCTTTCGTTCGTAGACCCGAGTACTGAAGCAGGCAAATGAAGTTTTCAATATAGCGGTTCTGTTTTCTGGAACAGCTTGCCTTTGAGCGCTAAAATGTAGCCCACTCTTAGCGCTTTGAAATCGTGCATTTACTTTCTATATAATTTAATAATAGTTAATAAAGGATACTTTTCATGGTTTTTAGTATACTCCCGTATATATAATGAATCTAGTTAGATAATTTAATTTAGTTAAGTAATTAATCCATGCAGTGTTGTTTAAGGCTCAACGGAAGAGCATGTATTATGAACTGACACCGTGTGCGATAAATAAAGTTTACCCACCTAACAAGGCACTATAAAATCTCTGTAAATTGACACAAACGGGGCACTATAAAATCTCTGTAAATTGACACAAACGGAGCATCATAAAAACTCTGTAAATTGACACAAACGGGGCATCATAAAATCTCTGTAAATTGACACAAACGGAGCATCATAAAAACTCTGTAAATTGACACAAACGGTGCGCTATAAAATCTCTGTAAATTGACACAAACGGGGCACTATAAAATCTCTACAAATTGACACAAACGGGGAATTATAAAATCTCTGTAAATTGACGCAAATAGGGAATTATAAAATCTCTGTAAATTGACGTAAACCGGGCATCACAAAATCTCTGTAAATTGACGCAAATGAGTAAAACTGACTAATTTCTCTTTTAGTAAAGTAGGCATTTTACTCGATATTTTGAGTTAGTTTACTTGAAAGTTGACTTAAATATTTAATCCCAGATTGAGTTGAAACAACTCCTTATTTTGAAAAAATCAAGTGGAAGTCACTTTTACTCAAACTTACGATTAAAAACTTACTAACCACAGTGAGTATTAAAGTGCTTCTCACTAAAATTCAAAATATGTGTTAATTCTTAACCCAATAAAGTGAGTTGTTGTAACAACTCTTTATTTTGAGTGAACTTATTAAGGGAGTGTTCATATATTTGGGGAGGGGGGGCTGGCAAATGGGGAATCTTAACGTTTTGAACTTTTTGTACCCCTCGATGATTAAGGATAACTTTTTTTGCCTCCCCCAGCGAGAAAATAAAAACTTTTTTGACCCCCCCCCCCCCCCCCATTGTAAAACAAAAAAAAATTGAGGAAAGTAATGAAAAAATACAGTGCCGAGCAGTAGTTGTGGAGTCCTTGACTGCGGAAATTACAGACGAAGCTCTTTTGCCACTGTCAGATGATATGATCTGCCTGAGCAACATCGACAACCTTGCGCCAACAGTTCTGGTCAAAGGCCTGGATCAACTTGTTTCTGAGGACGGCCTTTCTGTTGGTGCAGCCACCGAAATCCAAACACATCTGGCAAACAAATCCATTCAGAGAATGGAACCCATTTTTTGTGTAAACTATTTGGTGTTGTATTTTTAGACATGTTTTATATAGATGTTTGAGATTAAATTTTGAAATACTGTTAAATAAATAAAAAAGATGCAATAAATGGATTCTATTCGATGGAGTTGCGTGGTAAATATACTTTGTATTTTTAATAAGTTGGACATCCACACAGCTGTTACTTTCAGTCGATAAAAGTTCCACCGTGACAAAGGCTTTCTATAGCATTCACATTACCATGGTCAAAATTGTATGCCCAATCGTCAGTAGCCTCGAGTATTAATGAAGTAACTGTGGAGTGAAGAGATTGAAAGCCCGACTGGTGGATGGCTAGAGAGGAAATTATAATCCATGAGAAAGCCAAAGACCTGATAGTAAATAATTCTTTCGAAGACCTTTGCCACCACTGGGATAATAGAGATGGGGCGTTTAATAAGTCAGCGTGATCCCCTTGTTTGAATTTCATCGGCATCATTTTCGAACACTTCCATTCTTGGGGGGAAAGTGCAATTTGTGAATTTAATTACACACAACTTATGTTTTAACAAGTATATTTTGTACATAATCTTGACAAAGAGATCAATAATATTATCTATTTTATAATTTTATTTTATTTACTCTTTAAAATTTGTAGACTTTTATGGTAGCATTGTTGTATATTATGGTTTGATTTAATATTTTGTTGCACGAAAAGGATATAAACCATCAAACGTTTTTGCCCCCCGCCCCGCCCCCTATTCCCCAGAGTAAAATATAGGGGGGTTAAACTTCGTTTGCCCCCCTCCCATTTGCCAGCACCCCCTTCCCATAAATAATGATCACTCCCTAACAGTCCAACATCTACTCAAACGAGAGCAAAAGCACACACATAAGAGATTGCCGCTTGAAGTTCGCAAGCGAGAGCGGTAAAAAAAGGTTTCATTCAAAGAAAAAATATTTTAAAATAAAAGACACAGCTTAGTTCAACGGCGGTTGTTGTATAAGATATATGTCTCATGTACCATTTGGACATTTCCATTTTCACATGTCCGAATGAAAAAAGTGAAAACCGGTGAGGGGTACACAGCTGACACAGCATTTTAATATTTTAGCCTTGCCTAAACAGCTCGTGAAAGAGGTATTTTTAAAGCCTGGATTTACCTGGAACGTTAATAGGAGTGATTTCCGAAGAACGAAAGATTCAAAAGAAATGCATTATGGTAAATAAAATAAAATAAATCAAAGGCAATCATCAAAGCAATTCTCCGTTAGGCCGCTCGGCCGAAAGGTCTTGGGTGCGAATTTATCATGCGCAAAAGTCATTCCCGGCAGGCAGTTCGTGTTGGCGCTTCTTTCAACGAACTTTTGCTGGTCGCTTTCAGTATTCAAAACTTCACTTGCTTTTAAAAGACAACTTGTGATTTTAGCCTTTTTCTCGTTCCACGTTTTCTGAATAAGCTACATGCAATGTTTTTACAACATATCAACGATCGCTATGCATACGATTCCTTCCAACCTACAAGCTTCGTCAAGTCAAATTTGACCGCCATGACAGTTGGCAAGTTCTATAATGCTACACCAATTCAAGAGCTTCATTCTTATGTTCCCAAGGGATGTTAGCTTACGTTAACAATGTAAACCAGCTAAAATAATATTTTTGGCTACCTGTACTGAAGACTGTCTACGAATTTCAGGGTTCTTTCTACTAAAACTTTAATTTTAATATTTCTTTCAATCTTGCAATTCTGTTCAAGTGATGTTGATTTTTAACATGAAGTACATGTATATATACGGTAAATAAATAAAAACAAAGACTTATATAGCGCACATATCACACGTTTCATGGCGCTTTACATGCACTTATGAGAATGAGAGCGCACGTCAGCTTATGAAGGCGCCGCAAGCATCCGCTATCGGTCCATTGTTGATCTCATCTCACCCACCCCACCAATGAACAAGTAACACTGAGGGTGGTCACAGCCAGGGTTTGTATTATCTATTATTAGTATTATCTACTTCTTATTTGCTGGGGACGTGTTTGCCGTCCATGCTTAGGAAACCATACTGTAGGCCATAAGACCACTGACTTGTTATGTACACATGCTATATTGTTGGAGGTAAAACCTTTGGAAAAGTTGAACATTGCTCAGTTAATCAGTACCAAAAATGACAATAGTCAGTTCAGGGACATATACATGTAGAAAACATGGACCTAGGAGTACATGGACCACCGGATGGACCACATTTAATTTTTGTCAGTTTTAATATTTTTTTCTAAATTTTTCTGTCAGTATATGCGGAATAAGTACAGGGTACATGTATATTTTAAAACGCAGTCTTCAGTTGAAATAAATATGGCATTCAACATCAAGTAGCAACGTCAAAAAAAAGTCTTTCACGTGTTTTTTCAAACCACCACTCTTGAAACGTATTCCAGAAGGAGAGTGATTTACTACATTGGATAAACATATGCTTTAAAGTTTGCTTCTCGCACCCACATAACGGACAAAGATCACTTTCAGAGATACCGTCACGGAAAAAGCTCGTTTGAGTAGGGAGTATGTTGTGTATAATTTTGTATTGAAACATTATGAGTTTAACTTCTTTTGTAACTATGAAAGGCATTTGGTAAACTTTATGAACATTGTTTTCTAAAAGAGGTTGGTGGTACGAAAGTGTTTTTTAAGATTGCAGAATAAATAGAACTTGTGATTAGACCATGCGTTTTAAAACATTTTTCCACGCGCGAAGGATGGCATTGATAAGACCATAAAACTTCGTAAAGGGTACATCTAAATTAAACTTTGTTTTGAATTCTAAAAAATTACACAGGTTGCCTTGTTCATTCAGTAAATCTTGCACATGAATAAATTTTTTTGCGAACCATTTTCTATAAAAAACTTGCTTCGTATCAATTAAAATATTACAGTTGTTCCATAAAATTTCATTTTTTTATATTGGTGGTAATACGATCAGGTAAGTTTTTGAAGTCGCGCCAATAATCGAGAATCATGCGATAAAAATAGGGAGGGTCTCTAGCTTAAGTAATTCGGTTTTGTAGTTACATTTTGTCAGAAACAAGCGTCCTTAACCCACTGCACTACTGTTTTCCGAGTGTCTTGAGTGTTTTTACTGAGAAACAAAAATGTCCAAAAAGTAAGACTTCACTGCATTCAGTAGCCGACATTTGAAACCTCGATCGCTAAGCAAATGGCAAGTTACATAAAACACAAAACTTGCCGGAACAAAACTCCCACAGCAATAAGCGGCGAACACAATATCAAACGGTCCAATCCATTCATGAACGCCTTGTATTGTCTTGTAAACTTATATGCTGCAATATTCCTTCTCCTTCTCAAGTCAATTCATGAAAATATTGTGCCGCGTGTCAACGAATAAGACCAATGAAACTAAAATATGCGTGCATAAATTTGCATACACTAATGCGACACACAAAAAAAGGCAACCGAGAGGGCAAAACATAATTCGTCGACTATGCCAAAAGTAAAAAGTCGAATTGACCACAAACAAGAAACGTATTAAGCTTACCTTTGAAATATCTTAGGTGGAACTGCTTTTAACAAATGAACAACTTGGAATGCGCTTGAAGTACGATGGTCCTTTGCCACTGTTAACCTGACAATGATTGTTTCGTTATCATGAAAGTATTTATTGTCAATAGTTATAACAGGACTGGAAGCACTCCTTAATTCATAAACGTTGGAGTTCTTAAATGCTGCGAGTGAATCTAGTTTACTGAGTGATATGATGTCGGAGTTATATTGTCCTTTCATCTTTCCGTACTGCCAAGTAAAGTGTAATCCTTTGTTACTATCAGTTTCAGGGTCATAGGAAAGGGAACCATTCATCGTCAGATTGTCGTCCACTCCTTGTAGGACCAGGGCTCCTCCAAAGATGACTGCAACCAGATTAGGTCTTTTTTTGCAAATCCCCCCATCTGTAAAATAACATTAATTTGAGTGCGTTCCTAAATTTTGACATACTACCAGAAAAGGAGGGGCGTTAAACTATGGTGTTTTATCACCGCCAAAATTCGATGTAAATATTTCACATTCTACTTCTTGCATTTTAGGCAACATTATACAATTCGATATTCAACTTTGCATATTCCGTGTCCAAACTTAACGATTGCACATTGCACTTTTCATTTTCGATATTCAACGTTATACATTCGGCATGCGATATTAGTGATTCATTTTCAACGAAATCTTCGTGGGAACCTCGCGCATTTAACATTCAAGTTTTTGTATTCAACATTAAAGATTACTCATTCGACATACTTGACTGTTGGGTCTTTAACTGTCCGAATTCGGGTTACTGCATCATTCAACTTGCAAACTTTCGTATTCGGCTTCCTTTGACATCCTACCACAATCCAGGAAAGGATGATATCGTGGACGCAAACAACCCTCGCCCCATGGTGAGACACGGAGACACTCTTGGGAATGGCCATCCCCATGAGTGTCTCTCTGCGTGAGTGGAGTAGGGAGGCGACGAGAGGTGTCCGTGACAATTTTCACGCATGCTTTCAGAATTAAAGCCAAAGCATTTGCAAAACTCGTGGACCAATTCTCGAGTTTATCATTTGATTTAAGAAAAGCTGAATGTTTTGTTTTTGTGAATTTAATGCTGCGCAATAGAACTGCGGTAATTGTTGTGTGATGATGTTTGGTTTGGTCTTCTTCGCTCCTTTCGGAATATGTCTGTCTGTTGTGTGCGATCCGCTTCAATGTTCGCGTGACTTCCCAAATTGGGTGACGTGAGTGATGTCAACTCTTCTGGAACGCGTTTTCGTGGACTTGTTTGGCAGTCACGTAACTACAGCACTCGTCACGTGAGGCGAGTTTACAGTGTTTGCAGCTGCGGCGCTCGTTATGCGAGGCGGGCTAGCAGTGATCGAAAACTGTAGTGGTTGTCGCGTGAAGATACTTGGCGCGACTTAGTCCTCGTCGCTCAGTTCGAGGCATGGATCTTCCATTGTCTGTCCAGTCTACTCGGTTTGAGCAGTCCGTACCACTTTGTGGCGTGATGTCCCGAGTTGCATGGAGCGCGTTTTCGCGGAATTGCGTGGGAGCCGCTTAACTCACTCGCTGCGGATGTGAGTTTCAAGTGTTGTACTGCGGCGCATTTTGTGTGGGGCGGGCTTGCGGTACTCGAAACTGCGGTGATTGCTGTGCGAGGATGCTTGAATAAGTCCTCTTCACTCCGATCGGAACATAGAGCCTCCACTGTCAGTCCAGTCTAAACGGTTTGTGGTGTTTGTAAATGAAACGCTAGTTGTGTGTAGCGGATTTGCAGTGTACCTTAACTGCAGCGCTCGATGCGTGAGGCGGGTTTGCAGTATACCTTAACTGCAGCGCTAGGTGCGTGAGGCGGGTGTAACTGCAGCGCTATTTGTTTGAGGCGGTTTTGTAGTGTTCGTAACTGCAGCGCTCGATGCGTAAGGTGGGTTTGCAGTGTACCTTAACTGCAGCGCTCTATGCGTGAGAAAGGTTTGCTTATTCGTAACAACAGCTCTAGTTGCGTGAGACAGGTTTGCACTGTACCTTAACTGCAGTGCTCAATGTGTGAGGTAGGTCTGCATTGTTCGCAACTGCAGCGTTTGTTGTATAGAGCGGCTTTGCAGTGTTTGTAACTGCAGCGCTTGTGTAAGGTGGATTTCCATGTTCGTAACTGCAGCGCTCGTTGTCTAAGGCGGGTTTGCAGAGTTCGTAACTGCAACGCTCGTTGTGCGAGGCCGGTTTGCAGTGTTCCTTACTGCAGAGCTCATTGCGTGAGTAGGGCTTGCAGACTTGCATTTGTTGCCAGGCACAAACAACTGATTTTTAAACAACGCTTTAATGTGCTGGAAATAGTGGACCCGAAGTCCAAACAGTTAACAGCTTACATTTCTGTACTTGAAAAACCTTTTCATCTCGCACGCGGTCGAAGATCTTACAAGTTACGTGAAACTGGTCACGAGTTCTCTATATTGCAATTACGTCATCTCACACACTCCCCGACTTTAAAAATGTCCTCCGAGACATTTGTTACAATGTTCAGTGGTGTTCTCGCCTCCCAACTAAAACGTGCCATCGTATTCTCATGCATTACTCCTGTATGTTGCTTGCATTATGGGTTCATCAGGCCCAAGACAGCAATTTTATACAACAATACATATGCAAATACGTAATCAAAACCTATCTTCGTTCACACTCGATTCAATAAATGGATAGGCACAGTCATAGTTCCATGACAACGATATCATTCATTTGCCTGTTTGAAAGGCACAACAGCACCAAAGGCAGGTAATTAAATAATCAGTTCAACAACAACGTCAATGAAAGTCTTGGGTAGTCAATATGTGCATGCAAATTACACATGTATCATCTGCATATAGAGTGGGTACGCCAGCGGACCATAACATGGTTGTGCAGGGTACTGAAACACAGGTTGTATTTAGGTACAAGTTCTTGCTCTTGCTCAGGATCCGGATCCTCTGGCACTGACACATGTGACGTGTCTTGGTTCTCAGCAGGGTCAGAGTGATTCACATCTGTTGGTCCCTGGTCATTTACAGACTGCAGCTCATTAAACGGGGTCTGGACATCTATGTCTATTGGTACATGTCGACCAAAAGCAATGCTGGTTTCAGGGTTGACTCGTTCTACCGGACAAGACGATTCGTCAAGTTCTATTGGTGAATAGGTTAGATGTTCATCATCATCCGTGTCGCTATCAGCACTTGTCTGTAAGCCCGCAATTTACCAGGTCCCCCACGCTCTGACAGGTTTCGGACGAGGACTCTGTCCCCAGGTTCCAGGTTTGTATAGTGTGGCTTGCGATCTTGAAACTGTTTCCCCTTAGAAGACGACATGCGGGATTTCTCTGCAGCTAGTGAGTACGCCTCCGTCATAGCAGACTTCCATCTTTTGACATAGGTGATGTGGTTTCCTGTCACTGACTCCAGTGATGTACCCAGGATAATATCAATTGGCAAACGTGGTGAGCGTTCAAAGAGGAGCTAGAATGGTGAATAACCAGTGGATTCACTCTTGGTGCAATTGTATGCATGAACAACCTTGGGCACAAGTTCATGTCACTTACTCTTCTTTTCTTCGGGTAGAGTTCTTAGCATTGACAGCAATGTTTGGTTAAATCTTTCTGCTTTACCATTACATTGAAGGTGGTAAGGCGTAGTCCTTGAACGGATCATCCCGCACAACTGCTGTAGCTGGTGAAACAACTTGTTCTCGAACTCCCTTCCCTGGTTATGCAGAATACGCGCCGGGAATCCAAAACGGAGCATAAAATCGTTGCACAGCTTGTCGGCTGCAGTACGCGCTGATTTGTTTATTGTGGGGTACGCTTGCGTGAATCGTGTGAAGTGATGAACGATGACCAAAATGTATTCGTGACCACCAGAGCATCTTTCCAGGTGCAGATAGTCTATGGATATTAACTCAAACGGTGCATTTGTGACAATAGGTTGGAGAGGAGCACGAGTGGAGATATTTGGTCGCCTTTGCTTCAGACAACTGCACACCCGAGTCACAAAGTGAGTAATGTCACGATGCATGTGGGTCCAGTAAAACCTCTCACGAGCTAAGTGTAGTACTCTCTCTGCCCCAAGTGGCCCATTTCCTGGTGTAACTCTTTGTAGACCAATGGATGAAATTGCTTCGGCAACACCAGCTGTAAATACTCTCCACACTATCTTCTCAGTAGCCCATCTCTTCCAATTTCCAACTTTGGCCATTCACGCAGCAACTTTCTTGTGTACGGAAGTTCTCTACAAATGTGACGGGTTGCCGGTTTTCGCCCATCCGATTTGTATGCTAGCACACTGCCGATACTCGGGTCTCGTTTCTGAGCTGCCAAAATGACATGAGGCTCGATCTTGTCGTACTTCCTGGAATTAAGAAGATCAGAGTCAAAGTTCATTGCCTCCGTTCTGTCACTGACTGCCGTTATCCAAACTGTGTCGCCTTCCAGAAGTGCCATTATGCCAGACAAAGTTGCACTAATCACATCCTGTGATGTCTCCTGTGTACAGGTTGGAATGTACTGGTTGATGTCCAAATGCATTCTTGACAAAGTGTCAGCATGTTTGTGCACTTTACCAGGCCTGTACTTGATCTCAAAGTTGTAATCCGCAAGTTCTGCCACCCAGCGGTGTTCCGTCGAATAAAGCTTGGCAGTGGATAAGACATGCGTTGAAGGGATGTTGTCAGTATAGATTGAATGAAGGCGCGTAATACAAATAGTCTCTGAACTGTTCACAGATAGCCCATTTTTAAGCTAGAAACTCTACCCTTCCAGAGTGAAGATGATAGTACCTCTCCGCAGGACTAAGGGTCCTGGATCCATATCCTATCACACGCATTTTACCAGACTGGCGTTGATAAAGTACTGCCCCTAGGCCACTGTCGGACGCATGTGTGTGCAGGACAAATGGAAGGCTATAATCCGGATAACCGAGGACTGGCGGATTAACACGACAGTCCACAAGTCTCTCCAACACACCTTTGTGCTCTTGTGTCCAACTGATGGCATGGTTAGATTGCGCTTGTGTCCGATTTCCTTTCTGACCACGTCTGTCTCTTCTGGTTGGAGGGTTGTTTTTATTAATTTCTTGTGCTTTTAGGAGTTTGAAAAGTGGTTGTGCAATCCTGGAGAAGTCCTGAATGTACTTGCGATAGAATCCTAGCAAGCCCAGGAGTTTCCTCACGTCCCCAACAGTTCTTGGTTTCGTTTCTTTCAGTGCCAACACCGCTTTGGTGTTTGAGGGATCTATCCGATATCCATCAGCAGAAACAACCCTTCCCAGATAACTGACCTCTTTCTTGAACATCTTGCATTTTTTTTTTGCTTTAAGCTTGATCCCATGTGAGCGCAGCCTCTGCAAAACTGTTCGTACATTTTCTACGTGTTCATCAAAGGTACTACTGAACACAATCACATCATCTAGGTAAGGAACGCAAATTTCGTCTCTAAGACCCTCCAAGCAGTTCTCCATAAACCTCTGGAATTCCCCCGGCGCATTCCTGGGGCCAAACGGGATCCGAACCCACTGGTACAGACTCCATGGAGTCACAAATGCAGTCATGTGTTGGCATTGAGGGCTGACAAATCCTTGGTGGTAAGCCTTCCCTTGGTCTAGAAGTGAGAACCACTTGTTCCCCCCCAGATTCTCAATTGTTGTTTGCACACGAGGGAGTGGGTGTCGATCAGCTACCGTTCATTTATTCAGCTCGCGGAAGTCAACACACAGTCTCAGGTAACCATCTCTCTTTCGAAAGCAAACTACTGGCGATGAGTAGGCTGAACGTGACTTTCGCACCCATCCACGATTAAGTAAATCTTCAACATATTGTTTAACTTCTGGATACAAGGACTTTGGAACTGCTGTGTAGTTCTTCTGGACTGGACGACTGTCTGACAAGTTAATATTGAGCTGTAGACCTTCTGCGCACCCTACATCCTCATCATTTTTCGAATAGGAGTCTGCTTCCTCTCGTAACATGTTCATTACTGCAGTTTTCTGATCTCTTGACAGGTCTCCTAAATCAACATCTGGGGGTGGATTACTAGTCTCACTTTGACATCCCTGCATAACAGGTGCTTTATGTTTCTTTCTCTGCTGTTCATCCTCTGCCAATAACATTTCTGCATGAAGAACACGGTCTACTGAACTTTCTTCCTCCTCTCTCTTTCGTACTTCAAGTGGTGTTACAGATTTAACTAGTTCAAGTTTGCCTAATACTGTCCTGTTTTTCAAGATGATGTCATGGTCTGTGGTATTTCTCACTTGGATGCCAACTCGTGATGAAGTACCACCTCTGAGCGTTACTTTTGTTTCTGGGACTTCAAGCCCTGATGGCCAAGGTGATTCAACATCTGGTTCGAACAATAATGGAAGTTTAGATTCAATTGGGCCAGTATTTGCGGAGCAAGTGACTACCACTGTCTCATTCTTCGGAACTACCACATCCCTTTTCGTTACTTTCACGCTACACAGTTCACTTGGAGTGGTTGTCCTAATGAGATCAATCAAAGCTTCAACATTCTCTTGCTCTGCATTCGGAAAGCTAGAGTTAAGGGCGCTGACTAGTTTCTCTTTATGGCTGTTAAGAGAGTCACTATCAGGGTTTTTAACAATTTCTTCAATGACATTGTATCCGACAATAGGGTGGTCCAAAGAATCCGTGGAAATCAGGAAGGGTACTGACATACCATGTTTGTCGTCCGAGGTCACAAGTTTGAATGAAACTTCAATCCAGACTTCATATGGGATTTCACTACCATTGGCAGCTTTCAAGTCAAGTCCTTTATCATTTAACAGTTCATCGATTTGACGTCTCTCAGCTGTGGACAGGTTCTGAGCAACCCAATCCTTGAAACCAAAGAAACTTGGGCACCAGTGTCCCACAGAGCTTCCGTCTGAACATTGTTCATAACACACTGAATCATACATCTCTTTCCCACCAATTTAGCTACTCTGGCGTGTTGGTTCGGTGTTAGGTGACTAACATACATGCCATCGTCAGTAACATCCTTTCTCTCCTGGTTTGATAGATACTTGATGGCGCTACACAGTTGCTTATGCCTCATCCAGTGGGCTCTTTGGCATTTCTGAGAACAGTAGTGCACCGAATGACAACAAGAACATTGCTTTAGAGATAACTCTTTCCTGCTACAGTTCACACAAACATGGGACTGTTTATGTGGTCATCAGCTACTCCCTGTCCCGCGGCTGCAGCCTCCTTCGGTTTCCCTGGTTTGTAGTTCCGGCCACACCCCTACGACATCCTCGTGCAAAATGATCACTTGAACCAAAGCGGAAACAGTGGTCACAGAAATCTTGGTTGGCCCTTTGGCACACTTCGCAGAGCCGTCTCCTCTGGTTGTCATATGGATACCTGTACCGAGCCCGTTTTCTCTCAGGTGCATTCTGGGAACCTTGAGCTTCTTTCAGGACAGCAATGTCCGATTGAACAGCCTCCAAGGTGACCATGAGCCTGTCAGGCCTGTCAGGTTTCGGTTCCTTTTTCGTGCCAGACTTCTTTGACTGTGTCTGATCTCCCGGTTCGACCTTTTCACCGTCTGCTTCCAAGGCATTCACCTTACATTCTTGTAATTGGAAGCGCTGAGCTTTCCCCTCCGCTCAGACTCTTCAGAAACAACCACATTGATTTGTTCCATCAATTCTTCGTCAGTGATCTCTGCTTTCTGGAGGAAAGGCCGCAGTTTGTTTCGGACAGCTTCATCCTGCAGGTCGGTCTCTACGGCATGTAGGAACAGGGGGTACACTAGGGAAGGCTCATATTTCACAGTGCCACTCCCAGCTTGGTTTGCAAAGAGAACCTGCTGCCTTACATCAAGGGCCCGGATCGGATTAAAAAGTAATGGGGAGTTTCCTTTGGTGACTGACACATGGTTGTTAGTTCTTGGTATAGTTCCGTACCCGACTTCTGTTTGTAATGGGCTCGTAGCATTTGTCTTAATTTCGGCAGGGTTCCTTCTAAATATGACCTTAACTTTAAGCTGGGGCTGATAGCACGGATAAGACCGTCAATAATCTCCCGTTCTTTGTATGCATGCTTTCTCTAGCCCTGTATCAATCTGGCGAATTAACCCTATCCAGACAGGGAGGGGGTTGGGGCTTTTGGAGCCCGCTCGAACTTTAAAGTTGTGTCGTTTCAAAACGGTCGATGCAATGACCACCTTATTTGGTGAATGTTCCTAAAATTTATCTGGAAACATTTTCCCGTTAGCGTCCTTTGTCCGCCGACATTGACGTTTCCATAGCAACCGCTTCTTGACAACTATGTTTTACAAAATTAGCATTTTTCGCTTTAATCAAGATTATTTCAAAGTTTTCTTATTGAATTAATATTTTCCACTTAATTTAGCGATAATTGATCAAATTATGTATAATTGTTTATTAATTAAGGTTAATTAACGGTAATTTTCGGAAAATGTGGAAAATGAAATGTCAAAATCGAGGATGGCTTATCGAAGTTTTACTAAAGGTCTTTTCTCTCTATAATTTTATTATCGGTTCATATTTTGGATTGTAAAACATTTGCCCACAATAAACTAAGCTTTAGCAGTCCATTTGCTTTATTTTTCGGTGTTTTTACCGAAATAAACACGTATGGACTAATTCAATATGGCGGATCCAAGATAGCGGATCCAAGATGGCGGACAATAAAATGGGAAATTTATTTACCTGTCTGTGTTATTCCATTATCGCTAAACATTTATTGTCAAAATATCATAAAAATGTCCTTTTCACTTGAGAAAGCTTTTTGAATTCATTAGGTACATGAAAAGCCATAATTTGCAAAGTTATCTATTCCAGTTCTTAAGAAAATGTACACATCACTTCTATGACGTCACATGCTGTTACCATAGCAACAAAGTGAACGAATTCATTAACTTTTATTCCTGCATCAATATGTTAAAGTTTGGTATGAACACTACCGTTTGTTTCAGAGATATGCCTTATAGAACGTTTCAGTTGGTTTTCATTGTATATGACTTCATAATGACGTCACTGTTATTGTTAACAACAAAAACAGTGTTAGTACACATAAGACTTTTATCAAATAGGTAGCTGTTAAAGTATTGTTGTTATATGTTCAAAGTTGAGAAAATATTGATGAAAGACTGTTTTAGCCAATAAAATCGACTATATGACGTCATAATGACGTCACGTTACGTCACGTTACGTCATTATGACACCAAATTATCTGTTGTTACTGGAATTCATGACAACATTAACCTGTGTAAATTTGGTGGCCATAGCATAAGCGGATTCAAAGTTACATAGTCCCCCCCCGTCCCAGACGGTTAAAAAAAGCCCGGTCTGGATAAGGTTAAACTGACGAAGGATAACCGGTCCTTTTGTTTCTCCCCTCCAATGACACCCACAATCTTAAAATCTCTCCGAAGAGCACTTGTTACATCTACAAGTGACACTATGTTACCTTCCTTTGGCTTTGAAGTTGTAGCAGCCGGCGTTGTCGATTTTTCGTCCTCGAATTTTACCGACGCCTCCTCCATTTTCTTTTTGCAAGATTCCATCATTGCCTCGAATTGTTTACGTAGAGCTTCGTATTCCGCCATTGTTGCTTTCACAGATTCTTTATTTTGATCCTCACTGTTCGATGATTCTTCGAGTGGTGGTGGTGTCCCAGAGATAAAATTCTGGAGTGCTGTAAGATACTCAGTCTTGTCTTCGGCTTTTCCAAGCTCACTCTCGACTTTAAGACAAACGATCCGTGACACGGCAAGCTTACTTTTCCCTTTGTATTCCTTTGATTCCAGACCCACATGTTCCGCTAACTGCTCCATTTCCGATATCGGGAGCTTACAAATTCTTCTTCAAATTCAAGCTCTGAATCCATCTTAGTTGTTTCGGCTACCGTAAAACCTTCCTTGTAACAGAATCAACAACATATGTTCCACCGCAGAGGACGATACGCAAGTCACACGGTCGATCGGTATTGCCTTCGATCACATCTGTTTGCGAGTACGAGTTTCTACACGAACCGTTCGTCCTGGCAGTTTCGCCAAAATGTTGCCAGGCACAAACAACTGATTTTTAAACAACGCTTTAATGTGCTGGAAATAGTTGACCCGAAGTCCAAATAGTTAACAGTTTACATTTCTGTACTTGAAAAACCTTTTCATCTCGCACGCGGTCGAAGATCTTACCAATCACGTGACACTGGTCACGAGTTCTCTATATTGCAATTACGTCATCTCACACATTACTCGGAAAATTTAGTGTTTGTTGTGTGAGACTTGACGAAGGCTCTTCGCTCCATTTGGAGCATAGGTCCGCCAATCTCCGTCCATCTTACTCGGTTTTGCGCAGTCAGTTTTGCGCAGCCAGTTTTGCTTAAATCTCGAAATGCGAGAAGTGAACGAATTGTAGGCTCGAGACAAAACGATGAGGCGCAAATGGTCAATGGGCGAAACGACGGGATTCCATTAAATCGATCGGCGATGAAAGCGTTGTGGAGAAGAAAGAAAGCAAAAGCAAGCCCGAGCCCTAGCCCTAGCCCGAGCCTGAGCACGAGCCCGAGCCCGATCCCGAGTCCGAAGGAATCTGGAAGTGCTAGAATCCGAAACGACTCTCGATCGGCGATGATAGGGCTGACTGAACGAAGGTCACACGTGAACCACGGCTGGACGTCGAACGCGAAGGAGGAAAATTCCGGAACGAGTATAACATCGCCCGGCGAAAGCGTCTCTGACGATGACTTGCAAAAATTATTTTGGGACCAACGAACCGATGGAGCGACCGCTAGTACCAACTCTGACTCCACAAGTGCATCGAGAAGGTTAAAAGAGAAGAAGGTTAAAAGCGCCTTTCTCCGGACATGGGTTTGAAAGAACCACATATCTTAACAGGAAGACGCGAGGGGGGTGGGGGGGGGGATATTTGGCATTGCCACAAATTCTGCTGCACTTGATAGGTGTTTTCTTACAAGTCACAAAATGACTGTAGTTAATATTGTCACCAAGCAAATGTGCGCCGTCGAGGACAGCAGTCGAATTGAAAGGTATAAAGAGACAGGAGGATTCAGGAAAATAAGGAATGAGATGGATGTCCAGAAAATAAACCCCTTTGATCTCGCTTGGGAAGACGAAGAACCAGCACTAACTAGCTTAGTGATACTAAATGAGAAAGCAGACCGACTTGTAGGCGCCAAACAGAGGGCAGCAGCAGAGTGTTAAAATTTGCATCCAAAAGGCTTCTCAGCGATGCCATTGATTTTTGGGATAAAATCACAAAGGCTTATGTCATGGCAATTTGTTTTTTGTCCAAGAAGGGCAAATCAGATCATTTTCATATTACTTTATGTAACGGAATTATGTGCGTTATGGCGGACTTTTATAGATGAGTACACTTTGTGTTGCCAATCACAGAGCAGCGTGGCCCCATCTACGTGCAATCCTTGACATTACTCGAGGATGCCGGGGTTTAGGGTTACGGATAGCCTCTAGATTTGCTACCTTTTTCGCGTACGTATACGGTATATCCTATGATTGGCCCGAATCTATAATGACCCCTAATACGAACATTTTGCTTTTGTGTTTGTGTAATAACGATATAAAGGTATTGCAATGCTATCAAACCAAAGAGCAATTTATTTTCATTTATTTTGTGTGGTTCTGTGGTGTTTCTGCTTACTCTTCCAGGAGCTATGGTTGTTGCAATAACCTTAAGTATAAAGTAGGCCTGCAACCAGGTAGGGGCTCACTGTTCGTGAGTTTGAAAAGTGTCCGTTGATAGAATTGTGTCATTCTACGGTCAGCCTCGCCGCCTCTTGTACTGTTCAAACAAGTTCAAAAACTCATTAATAATTCATAAGCCCATTACCCAATCAAATGGTAGATAATATATCACGTGCAGTGACTTTATATCGATAAACCTCATCCTTATTAGTATGCGGTGTTTTATCAGATATAAAGACACTGCACGAGACTTATGAATATTAATTAATTATCAACACAGAAACTGACACAACAAATGGTGGGAACATATTTAATGTTCTTTCAACAAATTTCACACACAGTAAATTTACTTTTGCACCAAATTTGTTTTCCCTACCATTCTGCCATTCTACTAAAAGTTTCACTGACCACTTTGTCACTGCACGTGTCGACTTTGGGATAGCATTCTCGATTAAATTCTTCTCTTCCTCGGCATTTTTAGGCTTCCAAAAAAACTCTGGAACAGGACGCCATGTCCTCTTCGATTAGTAGAAGAAAAGTACAAAACACGTGTGAGATTTGATTTTCTTGCATACTAATTTAATCCCTAATGTTTTTCTCGTATGCTAATTTCTAACGTTGACAAAAGCATAATTGTTATGAACTCTCTTGATACACGCTTTTCCAAGAATGTTTTTGAAGCCGTTCAAAAAACTCGCAGCACGTGTTTTATCGGGTCAAAAACCACTCGGCTACGCCTCGTGGTTTTAAACCCGATAAAACACTCCTGCTCGTTTTTTAAACATTACTTAACTTTCGTCTTAGTTGTTTACTGTAATACCTTAGGACTTGTTATCGGCAGTTCTAGCCACATATTTTAGTCGTTTAGTTCTTACTTAAAAACACCTTAAAACCCTAAAGGTAGCACCACTGCATAGGTCGGGGGTACACGGTCCCTATGTTTTTCAACAGTTGTTTTTTTTTTTGGGTTTACGTGTCCGGCTCTGGTGCGCTTAGAGATATGTTATATTATAGTCCTTTGTCAATAATATAATGTATCGTGGGCCTGGCTGACCAACTTAGAGTTATTGTAATATTATAGTATAGTATATTGTAGTAATATTGTAATATTATAGTCCTTTGTCAATAATAATGTGTATCGTGGGCCTGGCTGACCAACGCCCCACGCCTCTTAGCCATGTGTGTTTGTTCGGGTGTCTAGTGGAGGCAAAATCGTCTATTTTTAGCAGACTGAGATATGAAAACACTTAAGTTGACAAAATAAAATAAAATCGTGCTACACAACTCTGGTAGACAACTTTCTCTGAAATCATTTTCGATATGATATGTTGTGAAGTATTTAGTCGTTCAAAATGTCGTGCTTATGGTTTTTCTTATGTTTAGAGTTTCTTTATAATTCGCGTTCATAGTCCAAGGTTATTGAAGGTTTAGCCCACACTACTTTATGGATTTCTTAAACTTGAATGTCGGTTCTCGAAGTAGGCATGCTTAGGAACTAAAGCTGACCTTGGGTTTAACCTACACTAAGGTTCCTGTTTTGGTGTCTAGTCCAACTTTACAGTTTTACCTCCAGTGATTCCATTGGTCCTCCAGCACTTGTTATCAACAACCGTGTAGGTGTTTCTTTTACTCGCCCCGTTAGGCCACAGGGTATGCATTAAAAGTTCCCACGCTCAGAAGCCAAAATAGGTCTACAGGACACGGAATGTGCAGTAAAGGGTCCCACGGTCGGCAAACCCAAATATGTCTAAGATTAAGGTATATAAGTTGCTTGTAGTCGAGTTGTAAGTCAGTAGGAGTAGAAGCACCGAATAAATCAGAGTCCCGATACATCTCTTGGTTTGCTGTGCGAGTTAGCTGCATTTTAGCCCTCAACATATACATGGAAAATTGAAGTAACTCCGGGAACTTAATTAATTGCGTCTTATAGCATCAAATTCTATGAAAACAACCTTAAAACATGCTTAATTCAAAGATTGATTAATGTTTAATGCAGTGTCCAAGTTTGCTGTATTTGTGCCAAATTTTCGACACCTTTCAATTATTTGAAACTCCACATCATTTTTTCTTTTTTCTCTGCCCCTGTAATTGTTTTCATAACACATAAACAGAATATTACTTAAAATAATATATTTCTTACATTGGACATCCAGTGTAGCAGTATCAGAAGAAGTTTTTCCAAGGAAGTTAATCGCCACACATCGGTATTCCCCGCTGTCTGTTCTGTTCATGTCTGTTATACTTAAAGATTTATTGTCTGACCAAAAACGTATTCTGGAATCGCCACTACTGCTTATACGCAATCCACTTTTGGTCCATGATACTGAAGGCGCAGGATTCCCGACAGCATCACATGACAAGGTCAAGCTACTGCATTCTGACTTTGTCACATTCTGTGGATGAGTAGTGATCTCAGGTCCATCTGCAGTAAGATAAAGAAAAAAAACATCAACACATGTATGTGCTCAATAAGGAGGAAACGACTGAATTGTTAACTATCAAAAACAGATTTATGAATTTAACCGATGCGGAATAATTATAGTATCGAATACTCTTGATGAGCAGCGGTGATTTGGTTGTATTGTGTACTTACATTGCACATCCAGCTTAGCAGCATTGGAGATGGCGTTTCCAACGCTGTTGTTCACCACACATCGATATTCTCCGCTGTCCACTCTACTCACATTCGTTAAAGTGAACTCTTTTTTATCTGTTGATAAACTGACTCTTGGATTGGCGATTGTATTTACAGGAGATCCATCTATGGTCCATGACAATTTCGGTGGCGGATTTCCACTGGCGTTACAATATAGAGTCACGTTTTCTCCTTCTGTTTTGGTGTCATTTTGTGGATGAGTGGTTATTTCAGGTTTAACTACAATAAAGTGAAAATAAAAATATGAAGTCATGTGCAATATTACAAAATGCTGACACTCATTACTTAGGTAAATACACCTAATTGCAATTACTTTGTTACAGAAAAATGAAAATAGGTCAGATTCAATTAATTAGGCATAGAAACTACATTCTCGGATTTTAATAATTCTCAAAGCATTCATGCACTACAGTATAATAACAGGTTTTGCACTTTTCCTTTTTATAGTACAACTGCGCACATGTAACCGTTGTTCTCGGCAGAGGATGAGACGAACAGGGCAACAGCATTTTTTTAACAAGGTCGTGTGGCAGATTCACGATATACCGTGCAATTATCTGAATTGCAAAAATCAATTCTCCCTCTAACCTTTCTTTGACTTTTTTTTCATTAGTTCTTTATTTCTTGTAGCCAAATTTTCGTAGTTTTCAGGGGAAATTTGTCTGAAAGCATTCAAGGTGAAAGCACGGGGTTTGGTGCAACAACGGAAGACGATATCGTGTTCCGAATGAATTACTTTGCCTGATGGTAGGCATCCCTCTATTGGATTACAATCTATACCTCGAAACAACTCTGATAAAGGAAAATCAGGTTGTCTTAACCCTATTCGGTTAATTACCCTTAATATGTAGTCAAACGCCATCAAACTTTGTGACTTTCCTAAAATTTATCTGGCAACAATTTCATATGGCAATTTTTTGATCACGTGACTTGATTTTTCCATGGCAACAAGATTTTGACAGCCATGTTTTTTTGAAATTTGCATATTTATACCTTTGAATGAAGAAAAACAATGTTTATTGGTATAACTTTAATATTTTACGTCATTTAGCGTTTATTTATTGGTTTTCATTAATTTTGGGTGAATTTGGACGGTTTTTAAGAGGTTTTACAACCTGGTTTCCAGAGCCTTCTCCGCTTTTACAAATTCAAAATGACGGCTCCAGCGGAGAAGACCCTGGTCGAGGCTAATCTAACAGGACCGCTGATTGGCAGTTGATTTGTGGCATTCTTTCACAAACTCTGATTGGTCAGCTTTTTCTTCCCTAGAAAATGGCTGACTAAAAAGTTTTATGGGCGGTTTATTTTGTGGCAATTTCGAGAAATAAATGAATTCTCCATTAAGCTTGCCTCGGAAATCATAATTAAAGAAGATGCGGACTTCACATCAAAGCAAAGCTGACTCACAATTTTACAGAAAGAAAGCATGCTGCAGACCGCGATGAAAAACATGGTGACGAAGGATCTCCTTTATACTTTCAAGATATAAAGGTGTTTTGTTTAGTTCTTTTAGGCTGGAAAGCTTGTGAATCAGTTATAACCTATAAATTTATTTCATTTATAGCGGTTGCTTATAAATACTGTAAAATTTTCGCATTAAATGTCAAAGACAGTTGCCGATTGAATACAGAGAGATTGAGAAATGTTCGAAACAAGCTAAGCTAGGTACATGTATTAAAGTCTTAATACATGATAAGCTTACAGTTTATTCATCGCACATTTTGTTTACCAATTATTAAAAAAAATACCAGGGAAACGATACTCGAGCCCCCTTGATCGTTGAGGATTAATTAAAATTTGACAGTTTTTTTATATTTAAAACAATTAATAGCACATTTCAAAATCCTGAAATTTTCCATAAATTTATATAAGTGAGTAGCTTTATGGCATTGTCTTGACATTTTTTGATATGAGATGTTTTTGGAAGGCAGCTGCATATATTATGATCATCCACTTGTCTCTGGTGTGGACTCTTTGACCAGGAGCATTTTAAAATGGCAAAGTTAATTAACTTTAAAAACGTCACCTGCCCTGTAAGATATTCTTATATCCAAATCCACAAAAGGGGGATTTAATAAGGGATTCTTCTGCTGTTTTTGTGGAATGGTGACTGCATGAGTATTTGTACTTTTACTTGAGGTGTCCAGGGCTGTCATTAGTAACTGACGGCAGCTATTATGACCAACAACAACAGTAAAGATGGCCAGCTACTCAAGTCAAAAGGCTCAGAAGTTTTTCCTCATTTTATTTAATTTTTCCTCATTTTATTTTATTTGTGGACCCAGTTTCTTAAAAGTTTAATGGAAAACCATGGCATTTACACCTCCCATAAGTTTTGCATTTTTTGTCAATGTATTTGTTTTTCTCTTTTGCACCATGTCAGAAATCTGTGGTTGTCAAAATTAATGTTCCATACACCATTAGTTTTAGATGAACTATTTGTATTGGTGGCATTTCTTATTGACAGAAGAGAATCCTTCATTGAGAGAATTTATTGGCAAATTGATCAGGAGGTTAGGATTTGCTATAATAGCTATTATTTCTTGAGTTAGCTTTATTTGCTTTGAAATTATAAAACTGACACAATTCAACGCAAGAACCTCCTAAGTAATTCTAGTAAATTATTGCCAACTAGTATTTTAGACCTTAATAAAAACACTCTCTGGTCATAATAATTGTCTGTATCATGCACAATGTGAATGCTGGAATTGTCAAAGTTTAAACTAGGTCAGAAAATCAAGTATTTTGAAATGAAATAAAATGTTTTCCTGAAAATGTTATCCATTTGGACTGAGTGACACTGTTATTTTTTATACCAAAACTCATTAATAATCTTTAAACAGGGTTCATTTATCACTGGAGTGATAAATTTGTAAACTGTTAGTACCAGGATGGTCTCATCATCCACTTGTCAAAACGTTTACCAAAATTCATAATAATATGTAAGGGAAGTGGTCATGACAAGTATACTATAAGATGATCCACCTTGTATTGTGGCACGGGGGGGGGGGGGGGGGGCTATGCAAGATATCACCTATCTGATTAGGCGCATGGACAACATTTATTGGCCCAAAACTGTGAAGTTAGCATTGCTAGTAAAATGACGCATGAAGGAGGAAATTGTTTGCCCAGTTTCCACTCCTGAGAGAATAAGGGCTATACCAATTAACAAGACAACAGCATTAAATTAGGTGGGGGAGTCAGTGTACACCAGTATTTTGTAAAGCAGTGGGTCCTGTCCGAGTTCAATAGTTTTGACCATTTCCCTAATAGTTCTTGAATAATAATACATGTATGTAGAAGCTCAAAAGACAAAACGTCACTAAGGATGTTCATGCCCTGAACAATGTCAACTGTTTCAACCACAAGAAAGATTGTAACTTCAAGATATCAAATAAGGAATGTTGCTCAAGAATAATGTGTTGAAAGAAAAAGGGAGTAGTTAACAAAATTAATAACAGAAAGGGCCCTAATTAACAGTGGAAATGTGAAGGAAATTAATTTTTTATCATCATCACCATCAAAATTTCTCTCTTGCCATGTATACTGTTAGTAAAAAAAAAGATTAGTTATTTCCCTTCCTTGCCCAACATACTCCCTTGGAAGCTTGTGGGTTGGCACCTTAGAGAAGCTAATGTACCAGACTGAGTACAATGTTTATATTTTCTTACTTTATTGTCTGCACCATTCAAGACAACTTGCTATGACAGTGATAAAAATAATACAGTCAAACTAAGCCATTTACAGATGCCCACTCAGTATAGCAGTTGTATCTGGGAAGCCGGTCACTTTGTGGAAGCCAAACATCTCTCTCCTTTTCACAGATTGACTGTATAGTTTTAAAATTCTTATTAAAAAAGTTTTGTGGTAATTCACATTTTAAAAGCCGTGGATATTGCGTTGTAAGCTTGAAAAATTTCATTAAAAAGAGAGCGTGTGTTCTTGATATGTTGATGGTGTTGCGAAGGACTGTATTAAATGAGTGGCCATATGCATCCTTTAGACTTGAAAGAATATCTCCTTGTACTGCCGAATAAAACAAGATATCTCTTTGTGCGTTGCCAACAGCGTTTACCAACAAAGTTTCAACACAGTCTTCTAGCGTTTCCCTTTTGATTTCCATATCGTGGTAGCACATCCTTCTCGAGTTATTAACGGACGACTTCAGCGCGAAGTTGACAGCATCATATTGTTTTTTTTTTTCTGGTGTGGGTTCTGTGGATGGAATAAGCTCGGGAAATCTTTCTAACATTTGCCCCTTTTCCATTTCTACAAAATCTTTAGCAAGTGTGAAATTAGAAACCATTCTTTGTGTGAAGCCTTCAAGATGGTTCGAAAATTCTGTTAGTCTTCTCCTGTTCATCTTCGAAATAGACTATGGCAATTCTTCGTCGTTGTATTATGTAGCTGTAAGGTGCATAATATAATTTGTGATTCGTTAAGAAAAATTATGACTGTCATATGTCAATCATGTCCTGAAAAGTTTCTGTTTTTGACTATTATGTGGTTGTCGGGATAAAAAAATTGTCTTACGCGTACTAAGATAGCTTTTGAACATCACTCAACGGTATCCACGAATTAAATTTGTCGGAATAGCCTTTCCATTTTACCAAAGCTTTCTTTTTCTTGTAATCGCGGCGAATAACCTTTTCAATTCGAAACACGCTTTGTGTTGTCTTTTGAAGTTCCGGTTCGTAAAATGATCCAATTATTTTTTCTCCTAACACATCAACTAATTTATACGTTACCGGATTTGTGTTCAATATTTCGTCAATAACGAATATCTCTTCTGTCCAGTTCGGTGTAAATCCTTTGTCAAATATCTTTCGTTTATATTTTGATATTCAAACTCTGTCGCCGATTTTAAATTTTGCTGGGGCATGTTTAGAATAAAGTAAATCTCCATATAAATTGGCGAAAACCTTGGACTCATTGCTAATTAAACTTGCCTGTGCGGGATTCATGGAAATACTAGAATGGAAACTGTGATTATATTGATCCACTAAATTGTCAAGTTTGTCAAAATAAATGGTGTTATTGTTCGTTGAAATAAGCTTCCAAAGTTTCGTTTTTATCGATCTGTTCCAACGTTCGACAACAGACGATTTTTCTTCGTTCTCCGTGGCATATAAAGATATACCGTTCGTCTTTAGCAAATCTTGAACAATGCGGTTCCAAAATTCTGTCCCTTGATCCACCCAAAGCATTTGCGGTTGTCGCTTCGTTTTAAATATATCTTTAAAAGCATCAGCCACTGACTGTCCTCGCTTGTCTTTCAGTGGCCGTATCCAACCATATTTTGAGAAGACATCGATCACCATCAGGAGATATTTTATTCCGCGGTTCCACTTCGAAAATGTCCCCATCTCAACTAAATCCGCGGCCCAGATCTTGTCTACCCCATATACCATCACTCTTCGCTTTGGAAAGCGCCGCCTGATTGGCCAGTGTAATTCGTTTGCCAGATTTTGAGTCCTGCCATCACTCAAAACCTTCTGCTCACAGTATTTTTAATCTTTTGTTTGGCAAAATCTGATTTAACCGCTTTACTTAATCCAATACGACAAAGATTATATAATCCTTTAACACTACCTTTTAATGCCATTCCGCCGAGTGAATGGCTATCGGCTACATCGAAAAAGCCCCCACCTTGTGAGGGCCGCGTCAGTTTCCCACCTTAACAAATCTTGTCTTCTTTATTCCACATGAAGCGCAATGGCAAAACCACATCGGTCTCCCATTTTTTGCAGTCATATATCCAACGGGCGGCACACAGCCAGTTTCTCGTTTCTCCTTCACACAATATGATTTCATTTTTAATCGAAATATTTTTTATGAATTTTTCATTGAACATGGTATAAGTTGGACTCAAAGGCTTTAAGATATCATAATAATCTTTCTTTATTGCCCATTGATGTAGAAAAAACAGGCAATAATATCCGCAAAGGACACTGTTTATGTTTTGATATTGAGTTCTGTTGTAAAGTATTTGTTTTCCATCACTTGTAAATTCTTGGGGATAACCCATCCCAAAACTATCGAAATACCATATAAATTTCCTATCAGGCGATGGGGTGCAACAAACCCAATGAGTTCCTGCATTTTTAAGCGAATCAAGATTTATAATGCATGGGCTATGTTTTTTAGGCATAACTTCATCTCTTGCATATGTCCCTTTGAAATTTGAAATTCTAAGATATTTTATCCAGTTTGACAGATCAATATTACTCAGCGGTTTGTTTATGAATTGGGGTTTTAGAATATTGCTCCGAGAAGTGGAATGCTGTTGAATGGGTTTTTGGTCCTAACAGAAGCCCCTTTCCTCGCTGACGCGGTCGATTCGCTCCTTTTTTGATTTTTTCCTCCCATACCAACAGTATCTCCGGCCGCCAAGGCGGTCGGGTTTCGTCCCCAGTTTCCAATAAATGGGGGTGGTGACTCCCAAGGGGCCCCCAATCTTGGAGCGCCTTTTCCTTTGGCCGGCCTACACGTGGTGCCCCGCGGCCGCGCCCCTTTCCAAACATGTTTTTAACCGCTTCAAGAGCCAGAGGAATACCAATACTTGCTAACAAAGTACCCAATGCTCCACCTGATTGTTTTGGTGTTGGATTTATCACTAATCTACCTCCTGATTGAAGGGCATTCAGAATTTCTTGTTTCTGTTTATTTGTCAGCAAATGTTTATAGTCAATCTGTTTTTGAATTTTATCTGGCGGGATGAGAAACCCCCCGGTTTGTCCGCTCCCGCTTATCTTTTTAACGACCTGACTTGCTCCTTCACTCGCTAAACCAGCAAGCGCTGATAATCCAAGTGTTTTGGCTAAAGTTGGTCCTAATGTTTTCACTAATGGAATAACAGCAGAAAATAAACTGCCACCTTGTCTCGTCACTTTTCTTATTTGTGTTTTAGATATTTTAATCTCAACTCCATTTCCAAGGGATGCCGCTTTGTTGAGTCTTTTAATTTGATTGGCTGTAAGCAATAATTCATCATTTCCTCTTGTTTGATTTGAATTTAATGTAAGCGTGATAGGGCTGTTTGTTTTATATGCTCTTGCAAGCTTGTATTTTTGTCCTTCGGATAAATTTACTTTATATGGATGATATGTTGTCATTTTAATAACATATCATTTTTTATTTTAAGTGACTATGCGTTTACGCAATAACCAATTCATTTTCAATTTGATCAATCTTATAGTCGTTTCCTCATAGAGAACTATCGCATGTAAGTTCAAGTCTACAGACGCATTTTGGTTCAATGTATATCTGAATATCAGTTGTTTGGGATCTTTTGTCAATTTCTCAGCTTGATAAATCAGATTCAAATAAATTAGCGGATAAAGAGATTTATAATTGGCTAAATTCAATTGCGTTCCGCTATTATAATCATTTTTCCTCATTGCATAAGTCATTACATCCTGGAATATTCTTACTTTTGATTCAGTATCATAATCTGTTTCGGGATAAAACACTCCATTTCCATACTCTAATCGGCAGGTTGACAAGGATGAGGCATTATCTGCCGCATTTAATTTGAAAGTGTCCATGAGATATGGGCTATATTCTGCAGTGTCATCATTTGGTGGGTCGGCTCTTTTCAGATAAATAAAAATATATTTAACATTATCAATACTACTTGATATCCGGTGTTGGGGCTGATGTTTCATATGTCTCCCTTAAATAATTCCATTGTTTTTCTTTCAGGAATGAACTGAGAAATTTGTCATAAAGAGAATCTTTTGTTGTAACTCATTATATTACCATCATATATAAATTAGATGTGGAATAAATGTGGAACAAATGTGGAATAAATGTGGAACAAGATGTGGAACAAGATGTGGAACAAGATGTGGAACAAGATGTTCTACATAATAAAATGAAGATTCCAAATTATGATTTCAATGATCACATAACCAATTATAGACAACTGCATCCTTTCATGCCAAATCAAAATTTCAGAATGCTTATCTGCGGTCCTTCGGGATCGGGGAAAACAAATGTTCTTCTGGATATGATTTTTCGGCTTTTGTATTATGATAAGGTCTATCTTTATGCGAAGAATCTGGAACAATCCAAATATCAGCATCTGCTAAAAACATTCCGTCCAATCAGCAAAGAAGCTGGGTATGACGTCGTGGAAGCATCCCCAGATGCCATCCTTCCAGTTTCTAAATTATCCGATGAGAATCAAAAAATAGTTATTTTCGATGATTTTGTTTGCGAAAAGAACCAAAAACCATTGATTGATTATTTTATCAGAGGCAGACATAAGAACTGCTCTGTTATTTATCTTTCGCAAAGTTATTACAAAATACCCAAAGATATTTGTTTGAATTGCTCGCATTTTGCCGTCTTCGAATTCCCAAGCAACAATGAAATTTCTATGCTCTGCAGAGAGAATAATATCACCAAGGAAAATTATTTAACTGCAACAAAAGACCCCTATTCTTTTCTATATATTGATAAACCGCGGAATTTTGCCGGATAAAACAAGCACCTCCCGGGGAAGTCAAAGAGGAAAACCTGGAAAAGATGGGTTGCCAGGCGTTGGTTTTAAATTAACGCCTTCAGGGGATTATGATATTCAAAACGAAAAATTGACCAATGTTGCCGAAGGCGTTGACAATGATGACGCAATCACAAAACATCAAGCTGATGTTCTTGGAACAAGTCTCGAAAACAAATTAACGCAATTGAGGGCAAATTCACTTCAGGTTGATGGTTCCTCGCATATGACTGGAGACCTTGATCTCAGAGGAAACAAATTGATTCTTCCTGGAGAAATCAATATGAACAGAAAACTGATCACAAATCTGGACACGGATGAAAACAATGATTTGTCAGCAGTGAATGTGTTCACTCTGAAAAAATTCCATCCTGATGCTCCTGAACCAACGCATGAAGTCACAAAGGATATTGATTTGAAAGGACTTTTCAATGTTGTCCAATCAAAACAACAGACATGGCATGACTTGGGGGCACATTATAACAATCTTGTTTCTTATAATGATGTCAAGAAAATCTTCTTATCCCGACGAGAGGCGTTTCCAATGGAGACATCACTTGATATGGGAAATCACACCATTTTCAATGTGAAAGATCCAACCGTTGCCGATCAAGGCGCAAATAAAAAATATGTCGATGCTGAAGTAGCTAAAAAACTTTCTTTGACAGGTGGAACAATGACTGGAAACCTGGATATGAATTCACAACAAATCAACAATATTGCAGCGCCAACTCTTGATCATTAACCCGCGCCAAAATCTTATGTGGATAGTGGTGATAGCGAACGTATTCTCAAGATAGGAAATGTTGTAGTCCACACGATAGAATTAGAAGAGAAGCTCAAAAAATACGTTGATGACACGCGTATCGCGCAAACTCTCGCCCGAAAGATGAGTTCAGATATCTGATGGAAGATGTAGACCAGTCAAGCTCTGAGCATGATATGACAGTAACTGGAATCAATGATTTTTCAAGTTCATCGCATCTTTTCAATAAGAAGGCATATGATTTGACAGTAACCAAAGACAGCAGCCATCTATACTCTGGAAGACTTGGATTCAATTTGTATAAATTGTTAGAGGGAGAATACACTATTTGCATTGAATTCTTTCCCGCTGCCATGAATAACGTTAGCGTTAACGTCGTGAGCACAAGCCTGAATATCGGTCAACAAACAACAATGAAGCTGTCGACTCCAAGCGGGCTTGGCTATACAAGATCCATCATCCACATGCATAAATTTCAGATCTTACCACCTGAGTATATATATATATATATATATATATATATATATATATATATGTATATATATATATATATATTTTGATTTGAAATGGCAAGGAACCGCTGAATCAGCTCAACAAGGGCCCGCAAAGTATATGGTATTAAGGGTTCTCATGACGATGTTCCTACCGATGTTTATGATTGGCCTTTCATTTTCGAAAATCAAAAGAGCGGCCGAGCCGCGATGGTCATGCAAACTAATTTGGATATGAATGGTCATCAGCTGCTTAGCAATCTGAAATCCAGCTTTTTCATGTGCGCTTATTATGACGCAGCCAAGCATAGAACAAATGTTTTTTTTCAATGGTGATGTGAATATTTTTTTTGTTCCAGCAAAGTGCGTCTTGAAAAGCGCAATTGTGATTAGCACAGGTGCTTTGGACCGATCTCAAATTGAATTGACCATCCCCGGTCAAACATATTTTGAACGTCAATCATTCCCGCACAATGGACCACAAAAGATCATAATTAACCATGCTTTGGATGAAAGTGGGTCTCTTCAGATAAGTTTGGCAAAGAAACGAAAGATGGGAAACAGCACAAAATATACATTAAGTCTTTTGTTCGAAATTTGAAATATGAAATTTTATTCTCACTAAATAAAATGTTTGAGTTCAAAACCAACCCGCAATGCGGGGTGAAAATAGACAGCCAAAAGTTGAAAGAAATTAAAGACCAGATTCCGGCGTTCATAGAAACCCTGAAAAAAACTTTTTTCTTGCTTTAAAAATGCAAAATCAGTGTAATAGCCCACCTAATTTCAATCATATTTATGCAACCCTTTCTAAGGAGAAAGTTGATGAATTGGAAAAAACTTTATGCTTTCTATCATAAAAAATGTTGGTGCTGCCGAAAAGCACAAAGAAAATACAAGAAAATGAATCTTTTGTTGACACTTAGTTCTGCTCTTCTTGTTGTTACAGGAACGATTGTAGGATGAGTTACATTGAATCCAATAGTCTTAGGGGTTATTAATGGTGCTGGGTTATTCCTGAAGACTTCTCAGGAAATGAAAAACTTTAGAAGAAAGATTGAGATAAGTCAATTCGCAATGACAAAATATGAAAATGTTTTAACTGGATTGAGAGCGTATCTTAGGGGTGACTTTTTTGATTCGCAAGAATTCATCAGAGAAATGAAAGTTATGGATGGAATTGTAGCAGATTTATGTTTGAATTTAGGGAAGTATGAAAAAGATTATTATGAAAAATATTACTCAGCTTTGTTGCCGGCTCCAAAGGGGGTTGGTTGAGTTTGATCATATTATCATTGGTAATATGATCGGAAGAAATGGACTCACAGAAAGAAGGCAAAAGCTTACGACGCGCGATCATTAAGCTGTTTCAATGTCAATGCTTCATCCTCGTCTGATTTGATAATTCCTTTTTGACGAGGTGGTTCTGGATATTCATCGTGGGAGTCTTATTCATCTTCATATTGATCAAAGAAACTAGGTTGTTCTACCAATTCTTTCATCAGAACTTCTTGGGTTGTTATTGTGATTGATGGAAAATTTCCAAGGAAAACTTGGCGAAGCCTGACGACAACAGAACCTGTGAAAGGAATTCCTATGTAGTCATGTGGATTCACACGAGTTTTAACTTCCTTGATGTTTCCATCTGATCTCTTTTTCTGGATGAGTTTGTTGAAACTGCAATTTATCTTTCCAGATTTGTCTGTGTATAGCTTGGAATAAAGCTTATAATATTTTGAGGAATCTTCTTTGATGATGGAAAAATTTACATTATTGAGTTTTCTATTTATCTTTTTGAGTTCATCTTTCTTGGTAAAGGTTAGTTTGTCGATGGCCTTCTCAAAAGAACGAAGCATAGGAATATCATCGTCATTGAGAGTAAGGCCGAGAGAGTAGCTTTTCTTGTCTGAATTGGTCTGCATCCATATTTTTATCTTGCCTTCAAGAAGAATATTGCAAGGCTCCGCCTCACTGCCGGTTTCAACCATTATTGGCTAGACAGTAAATGAAAAATCACCTGTCTTTTTGGTTTCTGGTTCTGAAAGGGTTATTTTCTGGTTCTCGTAGTTGTTGCTTGTGATCATCATTTTTTTTTTTCATAAATAAAAAAAAATAATTATGAAATCAAGCCGCCGGAGTGGCTTGTAATCAAACCATTCCATTCCAAGTTTGCATCATAGACTGCGTCGTATTCCTCAAAATAATCTGGAGGCAAAACATATTGTCTTTTGGTGACTTCTGTGGCAACAAGAGATATTGAAGTTTTCGATCCAAGAATAATTTGCCTCAATCTTAGATCAACTTGACCATCAAAAGTTATTCCTATGAGATCATTGGCATTCAAGAATTTTGAATCACGATCAAAGAAAAGACAGGAAATTTCTCCATCTTCGTCAACATAAAGTTTGATTCGAAGTTTATTGTCTTTTAAAATTTTCAGGGAATCGTCTTGAACAAGCTCTTGAAGTTTTCTGGTTAGAGCCTTGCAGCATAGAATGTCATTCCCAACAAGAGTCAATTCGAGAAAATATTTTGGCGCTTTTCCAATTTGGGTTTCAGGAACTATTTTCATAGGACCATTAAATGTGAGATTCACAGGGTAGTCATTTTCCCATTGAATTGGAATAAGTGTGAGGGAATGATGTTCTTGAGGTTCTCCGACAGTCAAGGACTGATATTGTCTGTAAAATTGATTTTCAAGGTTAGCTTCCATATTTTATTATCAAAGATAAAAAATTACTAAAATTCAACTTCCTTGAGATATTCGCGATGAATTTCCATTTCTTCATCAAGATTCAGATAAGCTGGTTTTGTGGCTGCCATTAACGGAGTGTGGTAAAGATTTGGCGCACAGAAGTAGAATTCCCTAGCAATAATATTTCTGATTTATCATGATTTATTTCGAGGCTAGAGATAGTCCCTTGGCTCCTATGTGGAGCATAGGTCGTCCACAATTTTCCTCCATTGCTCTCTGTCCTGAGCCTGTCTTTCGATTTCTGTCCAACGCAAGCCTATTTGCCGTAGTTCTTGTTCAGCAGATCGTCTCCAGTTGTTTTTGGGCCTGCCCCTGTTTCTCTTGCCTTGGGGATTCCAGAAGAGTGCTTGCTTTGTCACGTTGTTCTGAGATTTCCTTAGCGTGTGTCCAATCCATTTCCACTTCTTTCTTCTGATTTGGGTCTTCATCTTCTCTTCCTGAGTTTTTGCCAATAGATTTTAATTACTGATGGTGTTCGGCCATCTTACACCAAGGATGTGTCGTAGGCAGCGGTTTGTGAAGGCTTGAATTCTGTCTGTGATGTTTTTCCTTACTCTCCAAGTTTCAGCTCCGTACATCAAGACTGTTTTTACATTTGTGTTAAAGATCCTAAGTTTGGTCCTCAGGGATATCTCTTTAGACTTCCACACGGGTCTAAGCAGAAGGAATGCTGTTCTGGCTTTGCCAATTCTCACCAACACATCTTGTTCCGTTCCTCCATCAACAGCTATCACGCTCCCTAGGTAGGTAAAGGAGGCGACGTCCTCTATGTCCTCATTGTCTAGCTTGATTGGGTGTTCGTTTGTGCTGTTAATGCGCATCGTCTTAGTCTTGCTTTTTTTGATAGTGAGACCTGCCGTACCTGCAGTTGTAGCCAATGACTGGACTTTGTTCTGCGCATGGTTATGGTTGTGGGAAAGTAAAGCGATGTCATCGGCAAAATCAAGATCGTGGAGTTGGGAGAGGAGGGTCCATTGTATTCCCGTACTGGAGCCTTCTGTTGTAGTCTTCATTATCCAATCAGTAACAAGAAGAAACAGCAGAGGTGATAAGATGCAGCCTTGTCTGACTCCGGTCTTCACAGAGAAAGGCGGTGTAAGTTCGCGGTTGTGTATTACTCTGATTTGGGAATTGTGGTATGACTGCTGTATGATGGTAATGAACTTCTCTGGGATTCCATAGTGGCGCATAATCTTCCAGAGTGTGCTGTGATCGACACTATCGAAGGCCTTTTCGAAATCTATGAAAGTCATGTAGAGTGAAGAGTTCCATTCGAGCGACTGCTCAGCTATGATTCTTAGGGTTGCGATATGGTCAGTGCAAGACCTGTTCTTTCTAAAGCCCATTTGCTGATCTCTTAAGATCTCGTCGAGCGCATCTATTAGCCTTTGCAAGATGATTCGGCTGAGGATTTTTCCTGGCACTGATAGCATGGTAATTCCCCTGTAGTTGTTACAATGTGCTAGGTCTCCCTTTTTGGGGATTTTAACAAGTTGCCCCTCGGTCCAATCCTCAGGAATATTTTCTTCTTCCCAGACCTTCTAATAGATCTCGTACAGAATCTGTGTTGAGGTGTTTAGATCTCCCTTGAGGATTTCTGCTGGAATGCCATCCGGGCCTGGAGCTTTTCCATTCTCTTGTTTCTTGATTACTTTCTCTATTTCCCCTCTGCTGGGTTTTGCGGTGTTAACATGCAACATCAGTTCGGCTTCTGGGATGACTATAGAGTTTGGTGGTGGTGGTCGGTTCAACAATTCTTCGAAATATTCTCCCCATCTCTTTAGCTGATCTTCCTGCTTGGTTAATGTGTTACCGTGCTTGTCTTTAATGGGTTTTGATGCAGAGCTCTTCTTTTCTTGCTAGTTTCTTTGTCAGGTGATATAAATCTTTCATCCTGTGTTGTTTTGCTGCTGTTTCAGCTTTCTTTGCTAGATCGTTTATGAACTTTCTTTTATCCCGCCTGATATCTTTCCGCACCTCCTGGTTGGCTTCATTGAACTGGCTCTGGGCTTCCCTTCTGGCAGCCCTTGTTCTGCTGTTGTTGATCTTGCCTTTAAGCTTTCTTCTGTTCTCAATTTTGATTAAGGTTTCGGTGGTGATCCATTCCTTGTGTTGGTTCTGTTTTAGACCTAGGATTTCTTTGGATGTATCTGTCCATGCCTGCTTCCTCTTGCTCCATATGTCTTCTATGCTCTGCTTTTGGTCTTCATCTGCTAGGTCCGCCAGGACCTGGTACCTGTTGCTAAGTGCAATCTGGAAAGCTCTGAGGGTGGGTGGATCTTGGAGGAGATTGGTATTGTATCTTGGTGTTACTTTGGGGTTGCTGGTATTGTATTTCTTAAGCTTCAATCTCAGTATAGCGACTACTAGGTGGTGGTCTGACGACACATCTGCCCCTCTGTACACTCTCACACCTTGTACTGATCGTCTGAATCTTTTGCTAATGCAGATGTGGTCGATCTGGTTTTGAGTGTTGTGGTCTGGGGACACCCAGGTTGTTTTATGTATGCGTTTGTGTGGGAAGATGGAACCTCCAATGACCATAGAGTTGAACGCACACATGTCTACAAAAAGTTCCCCATTTGAATTTATTACGCCCTCTCCGTGCCTTCCCATCACTTCGTCTCTTCCCGTATTATCGCTGCCGATCTTTGCATTAAAATCTCCCATGATAATCACCAGGTCTTTCTTTGGTATTTTATCGATGGTGCTCTGTAGGGTATCATAGAATACTGCCTTTTCTTCGGGCTCTGCGTCATTTGTTGGTGCATAACCTGGAACAATTGAGATGTTGACAGCTGTACCATAGAACCTTGCAGTAATCAGTCTTGCATTAACCGGTTCCCACTCCATCAGTGCTTTAGTTGTTTCTGCTGAGAGCATAAAAGCAACTCCATACGTATGTCTTGCATGATTGTCCTCGTGCCCTGAATATAAGATGGTTTGGCCAGATGCTAATCGAAGCCTTCCAGACATGATCCATCTTGTCTCGCTAATACCGAGTAGATTGATTTTATATCTACTCATTTCGTTTGCAATCTGTTGAGCTCTCCCAGCCTCAAACATGGTCCTAACGTTCCATGTCCCAAGCTTTGTGATAGTCCTGGGTGTGAGTAGTCGGTTCGGCCCTGCTGCGTCCACATTGTAGGTTTGGCTGTATTGCGTCATTTCAATCCCGTTTGGGAAAGCTTCTCTTTGGCCCAAGACTGGTTGAGTAATTGTGTGAGTTCCTGTAGACGTTTCTGTAACCGTGGAAGTTTTACGAGGGTAGGGGGTTGGCCTACCGCTCAACCCCCAACCTGGAGGGCCAGGGCTTTTCTGTCGGGGTTGTCCTTCCCTTAGCCACTGGGACCCTGTTATTTAAAGGCGCCGGATGCTCGCTCGAGGCTAGAACATTCACCGAAATGCAACACAAGTTCGAGGAACTTTATGAGAGATTTATCATTCCTCAAAATAGCAGTCAAATCATCAGCGAACAGCCCTAATTTGATTTCTTTATCTTTAACCATAATACCCCGAATGTTATTGTTGGACCGTATCGTTGAAGCCAAAGTCTCTAACACAATAATAAAGAGATACGGAGAAAGAGGATCTCCCTGCCTAACACCACGCTATATATCAAAATGTGCAGTAGCGAAGCCATTATTTAACACAAAACTAGAAATATTATTATAAAAGGTATGAATCCATCGAATAAATGAAGGGCCGAAGCGAACGGTCGCTAGAGTGCGGAATAGAAATTCTCTACTCACTGAATCAAATGCCTTTTTAAAATCTTTGCCAATCAATCTTCCGTTGATTTTGTATCTCTCAGTATACTCTAAGATGTCTTCTATTATTCTAAGCGCATCAAAAATAGTCCTACCTTTAACATAGGCACATTGGTTGAAATGTATAATACTAGGAAGGACAGATTCGAGTCTTTTAGCGATCGCCTTTGATCCTATTTTAACATCAACATTAATCAGAGAAATTGGTCTCCAGTTAGAAATATCTCTTTTATCCTTATCTTTTTTCTCTAATAATTTTGAAGAAATCACCAAATCCATTAAAGACAAGTTAAAAATCTGGAGATGGAGGGATTTTACTATTATTGGTAAAATTCAAATCGTTAAAACATTCATTATTCCTATTTTCTTATACCGTGCTAGTCTGATCTGTATAGATAAGGAATTTGTAAACGAGGTAAACAGAATTATATTTGACTTTATATGGAAAGGCAAAGATAAAGTGAAACGTCATGCACTCATTGGCGATATTGAAAATGGCGGACTAAAAGCTCCGCATCTGGATTCCATTATGAAAACTCAGAGAATACTTTGCTGCAAAAAGCTTGTGAGTGATGATCAAAGTAATTGGAAAACTATTCTTCTCCATTACCTCAAGCCGGTTGGTGGTAAATTTATCCTCTGTTGCAACTTTGACGTAAAAATGCTGCCCATTAAGCTTCCATCCTTTTATGAAGAATGTTTACACGTTTTCTCACAATGTTCGATGGCCAATAAAGCTAATCCAGGCAATGCCGATGCGGTGGATATTTCAAAAATTGTTTTATAAAATAATAGATTTATTTCTATTGGTAGTAAATCAGTTTATAACAAAGGACTCACAGACAAAGGAAATATAAGGATTGGGGATCTTATTTCTAAAAACAATGAAATCATAACGAAGAGAATGCTAGACTTAAATTTATCGCCTTTGGATGCATTTCAGCTTATTTCAGTAATTGATGCTCTCCCATATGAATGGCGTTATGCATTAAGGAGGAGTGTGTTTACTTCTACTGTTCCTTTCAATCTAAATGAGCAGACGCAGTTGTCCTTGTCTGGAAAAAAATGTTTTTCTAAGCAATGCTGATTCGAAAAGTATTTACAAAGAAATGCAGGACAGGGTCATTGTCCAACCTACCGCTCAAACGAAATACATCGTACAATTTGAAAATGACAGTTTAAACTGGAAAGAAATTTATAGCTTACCTTACCAAGTGGCTCTCGATACCAAATCGAGCGAGTTTCAATATAAACTGTTAAACAGATTTCTGGCCACAAATGCCTTTTTATATAAAATTGGTATAGTTTCGTCACCTTTATGTTCTTTGTGTGATATGGCGAATGAATTCCCCGAACATATTTTTGTATCTTGCCAAAAACCGTGAAATTTTGCGCTGAAGTTATTAAATGGTGTAGCGATCTGGGTGTAGTAGTAAACAACCTTTCAGATAAGGATATATTATTTGGTATACAGGAATGTGAAGACAATCTTTTCCTGAATCATATTTTATTAAGATTTAATAAGGTTTATCAAATAGAAACTATCATTGCCAAATCGCGAAACAAAATGTCCATTCACTTACGGAAATGGCGTAAATATTGCAACAACAAAAACTGATCATGAATGTCCACTGGTCGGCACTTGACATGCAATTGCTGATATTTTTTTTGTTAAATGGATTACTTTATATCGGTACTGTCTTTGTGAATGTAATGTGTGTATTGTGTGTGTGTTAATTGTAATCGAACTTGTGTGAGTGTGTTAATTGTAATCGAACTTTAATGAAATGGAGTGAAATAAAAAGTTATTAAAATACAAACAAAAAAATGTCATAATTATTTTAAGTTTCGATATATAACGTTACTTATCAATCTTTCAAATTTGTTTTTAAGTGGATGTGTCCGAGACGGCTTAATTGATCTTCAAAGGTTCAAGCAATTTCTGTTTTTCTTGTCAATCATATTTCGTAAAGCCATTAGTGCTACTTTAGAAGGTTAAGAAAGGTCAAATGTGTGTTTTTGGGAAACGCTGTTTTAGAATTTCACGGTGTATTTTTAAAATGAATGGAGACGTTTTTAGGAAGGTAAATGGCAGGGGATAGTTTGTGTTTTCATATGAGCGATAATATAATAAATTGAGCTATAATCAATTCAGCGAAATAACGAAATATAATATCCAATTTATTGAAAACTTTTGAGAGATTGGACAGATTGTAAAGTATAAATAGCTTATGTCACCTTCAATTCTCGCGCAGAGCGAATTTTTGTGTTTAGTTGAATATACGTATTGCATTATTCTTTTACAAGTAAAATTTTGTTCCCGAAGTTTGTTTTTTTGTGTGTTGACATTTTGTCGTGATTTTTGAGGAAAGCAGTAATTAGTTATTTTAATTTTGAATCGCTAAATGTTGAGCTCTCTTGATTATGCAATACTGAGTATGCAAGAGAGATGAGATTTTGCTGATTATGTAAGTAGAAATCTTTCGGTTTGATGATGCAAGAGTATGGAAGAGATGATAGTATGAATTTTGGGTTTTGTTATATTTTCGAATACTGAATAATTGCTTTTGAGTAGTAGTCTAGGGTCAAAGATAAGCCCCGTTACGGATTTCCCTTGGATTTCCCGCATACTAATTTGGATTTCTTGCATACTAATTTGGATTAGGTGCCTAGTAAGTGCCTAGGTGCCTAGGTGATGACGTCATAATATACCTCCCCGAATACTAATTTGGATTTCCTGCATATGAAATAAACTGCCAATACCTACACCTATTCCTTTTTTGTTATTCTGAAACAATAGAAACAATAGACCGGCCCAAACTTGCCCGCTCTATTCCAACTCACTTCAAAACAAAACACAACTGACACAGATATATTTTACAGAAATAGAGCAAAACAACATGCCTTGACCAGGACTCGAACCTGGGTTACTGCGGCCACAACGCAGTGTCTTAACCACTAGACCATCAAAGTTGTGGATATTATAACCGAATGAAACTAATAAGAGGGTTGAATGTTCCGAAACATTCAAGTTTAGAAGCAAATAAATTGCACAGTATGACAAACCGCTTTATACTTTACTAAGATCCGCAACATTTATATATCCGCTTCATCGCTAGAATCTATGTCCATTTTCAGTTTCGCAGCCATCACTTTCAAGTTCTAATTTCTTTACCGGTAGCTTCAAACCATGCCAGAAGGGTTTGGTCTTGCGGAAATGTACACCAGTTCCCGAAATCCTTACAATCCCCATCCGAGTCCTACAGTCTATTGGTGCGGAGGAAATTACTGGCCAGTTTAATTAAGACATTATTCAAACGGAAAAACAAAGTGGATTTACATACACGAAGATGAACCAAACGTAAAATCATTTTTAGATGAAACCTTTGCTAGCGAAAAAGCCAACAGAGCTCCAGGCCTGTAATCCGACCTTATAGTGAATTCGCGGAACATCCGTAAAGTATTTCATTCTAACATTTTGTTCTCAAACAAAACACAAATCAATTCATAAGGATTTTGCCGTGTAACCGCGCCTCTATCGAAATATATAAAAGAAAGACACAACCAGCTCAGATTAGTTTAGGCCCGCTTCAAACGTCGAACTTTACATGTGCCGAACCTAATAATTAGGTTCGGCACATGTAAAGTTCGACGTATGAATCAATTAGGAACGGCACTTTTGTATTTTGGTCGACTCTGCCGTTCTATTCGACTGAGCTTGTCGAATAGAACGGCAAAAGATCGACTTCGATTCATACGTCGAACTTCACATGTGCCGAACCTAATGCATAATTTATGTTAACGTATTTTTCAATATAACCGCGCTTCTGATTGGCTATTTAGTGGGTTTTCGCGCCTTTGCAGACAGAACTCACAGAAGCGTAACGACGGTTACCAGCATTCACGTTGTAGATATTTAGACTGAAACTGGACAGCTTAAATCGGTCTTCTAAAAAGTTGCTTTTCGTTATACCCATAAAGAAATCGTAATGTATTTTAAAATTTATGGCGTTACTTTATTTTGTCCAAATATCACGACACGATCTCCTCAGCTGTCTCCTTGCCATCACAGAACACAAAGCACACTAAAATCAAAACAATAATTTCCAGGCTTGGTGAATTTTACTTTTTTTCGGTTTATTTCCCTATTTTAAGCGGTAAGGATGATATTTCTTTTCGCCACGAATTAGGTTCGGCACATGTAAAGTTCGACCGTCTGAATCAACAGTCGAACTTAATAGTTTGGGTCGACCTAAATAGGTATTAGGTTCGGCACATGTAAAGTTCGACGTTTGAACCGGGCCTTAGTGTGTTGTCAGCACTTGTGTTGTAAAGATCACGATGTGGAGCGCCTATCAACAAGGGTATGGAAATTTCGAAGAAAGCGAAAGCTCACAAGAAAGCGAAAGCTCGCAAGAAAGCGAACAGTCATCTCAAGGCTCTCAATCTAGCGAAGAAATGGAATCTTCCCAAGAAGAGAAAGAGGAGATAGATCCTTGGTCGCGTATTCAAGATGAAGCTTTTAGTCGCCACGAAGCCGAGTTCAACGCTTTGATCAATGAATACGAGCAAAACGGAGATTCACACAACGTGGCTCGCATTAAAGCTGAAAATGCCTTGCTTCCTGTTTATAGAAAGGAACTGAGAAAAATACTCTTAGAGAATCTACAATGGATGCGTGCTATGAAGAAAGATTCGACCTTTCGAAAAGTTATTCAAACCCAGCAAGAGTTAAAAGACACAGAGGGATTTGATTGGCTCGAATCGACAGAACTTGCCATCGATAAGCGAAAATTCTTACTCAATCGATTGTTTGTCAAACAAGCTCTTCCCGATGAATAAGACTAAGCTTTTAAATTGTCTGTATAATTATGAACTTGTTTGTTATCAATAAATATAGTTTGAACTTAACAAAGTGTGGTTTATTGTTTTAGCGCGCGCGTGTAATTGGTTGCTTTGTTTATTTTTCCGAGGTGCTAATTTTTCATGCAAATTTAGTTCAGTGTAAGTTCGCATAATTAAAAGTTTGAACTTTGAAGCTACCGGTAAAGAAATTAGAACTTGAAGGCGATGGCTGCGAAGATTCTAGCGATGAAGCGGTTATATAAATGTTGCGGATCTTAGTAAAGTAAAAAGCGGTTTGTTATACTGTGCAATTTATTTGCTTCTAAACTTGAATGTTTCGGAACCCTCTTATTAGTTTCATTCGGTTATAATATCCACAACTTTGATGGTCTAGTGGTTAAGACACTGCGTTGTGGCCGCAGTAACCCAGGTTCGAGTCCTGGTCAAGGCATGTTGTTTTGCTCTATGTCTGTAAAATATATCTGTGTCAGTTGTGTTTTGTTTTGAAGTGGGTTGGAATAGAGCGGGCAAGTTTGGGCCGGTCTATTGTTTCTATTGTTTCGGAATAACAAAAGGAATAGGGGTGGAAATAACGCTAAGAAGGCTAACATGGCGGTCAACGTTTCTTGCTAAGAAGGAAAGATTCTCCATTAGAATGCTCAACTGACTTCTTAAGTGAGCTTGAAATAGCAAGATGACACGCGGATCATCCTCCCGGCGTCGCCAACGAAGCGAATTGAGCAGTACCTCCAGCGAAAGTTCTTCTCCTGCTTCGAAACGAACACAAGTACCAAGTGAGGACACGAAGGGGCTTGATGCGACTTCTCCGCTTCCCTCGGACGAAGATACCTTGGCAGATAAATGGGTTAAATCAAAGAATGATATGTGGAATATTCTTTGTGAAATTAAAACTGATGTGAACAAAATTCTAGCCGAAAATCTGGCTCTGAGGAAAGATGTCGAAGAGTTGAAATCTTCTTTACAAGTCAGCGATGTACAGATCGCCAGTCTAAAGCAAACGGTCGACAACATTGCAACTACAGTTAAAAAGTACGAGAAGGACGTACAAGATCAGGAAAACTACATCAATCAACTAGAAGATAGGATCTACGATCTCGAGCTGAATCAAGATTCAGTGGAGCAATACACCCGAAAATATAATTTAGAGATTTATGGAATTCCAGAAAAACGTGATGAAAATTTAAAAGATGTAATCATATCGATAGCGACTCAATTAGATGTCGATATTCGCAGCCAGGATATCGACATTGTTCATCGCTTATACAAAAAGCCACCAGCAATAAAACCCATCATTGTGCGTTTCTCGTCACACAGCAAGAAGCAAGAATTTTACCAAGCCCGGTTCAAGCTGCGAGAAGCAGATTTTTCCAGCTTCTGCCTGGATCGCTCGAGGGCTCCCACTCTATTTTCATTAATGAAAACCTCACAGCGAGGAGAAAAGAGCTTCTGGCTAAAGTTCGCAAGCTAAAGAAGGAAAAATCTTATCATCGTGTTTGGACAATGGACGGCAAAATCTTCCTACGGGTAGCTGAAGGTACTAAAACCATCCAAATCCGTGAAGATGACGATCTTGATAAGTTTAAATAATCTAAACAATTAGTAAGTTTTCAATTAATTTTTACTGGTTTATTAGAGAAACTCTAAAAGAGCTATTTCTGTTTAACTTTTATGTAATCCCTCTGTACTGAGCTTCTTTGGGAAGGTGTTCCGACCTATAGCCTTCGGATACGGTTATCAATTTGTGTGTTCTACAAAGCGGTCCTAACACTGCGTTGTGTGTGTATCTGTGTTTTTTTATATTGATATAATTTTTTTGATTTCTCTGACATGTTAGATCTGTCTAAGTGTAGTGTACTTTCCTTGAATGTTAGAGGCCTAAAAAGCCAACCTAAAAGAAGAAGTATTTTTAGTTATTTGAAGAACCAAAAATGTTTATTTTATCTTCTACAAGAAACATATTCTGAACCAAAAGATGAAACATTGTGGAAAAATGAATGGGGAGGTGGCATTTTTTCTCCCATGGGACCAATCGTCAGAAAGGAGTTTGCATTTTAGTTAACCCTTCATATGATCTGTCCGTTGACAGTCATTACAGTGATCCGGAAGGCAGGATCGTAATAATCAATTTGTTTATTCAAAAGGTTAAACTCTCTATTTGTAACATTTACGCTCCTAACAACCCGGCGCAACAAGACAAGTTTATCCAACGCTAAAATGAAATTTTGTTAAGCAAAGTCGAAATTGATAATGTAACAAGAAGCTGTACACAGCTTGAACTCGTGGCGTCTTTAACTCATTGCAGCATTGATTCCCAAGTGATTTGAGTGCTTTTACAGAGAAACATAAGCTTAAAATTATATCTAATCAAAGGCTCCTAAGAGCCAACCCGAGAAGAAGAAATGCTAACGCGTAACGTGTAACGCAATATTGCCGTAAGCTTTAATACGTTTTCACACTGACACAGTTCGATATATATTTTTTTAAATAAAACGTAAGGATTTTTGACGAACGAAAAAAAAAAGTACATCACTTTCATAATGTCCAGTTCGAAAAAAGAAAAAAAAAAAAAGGAAAAAAAAAAGAAAAAAAAAAAGAGGACTTGATGGAGATTCGAACTCGGGCCGTCCGGGAACTCAATCACTGCGCTGTCCAAGAACACATACTACCAACGAACTAAATTTTATTATTTAAAGCTAGATACGCATCAGAACGCGCGTTTAGGTTGCAAAATCCTTTTAGATCGATTTTAATGTTGCACTAAAAACTCCAAATGCGAAACATCTGTAAGCTTATTGTTGTCTATATTCGTTTACATCAAATTAATTATTGTTATCGTTGGATTCACGTTGAATTCCTGTTACGAAACGTGTTCGTAACAAAGCATTTGCTCACTAAGTTTACAGCTGATGGAAGAAGCGAGTGAGTGAGTGAGTGAGTGAGAGAATGAATTTTATTTAAACACCCTTGCCGATAACCTGTTCATCATGCTTTCACGTATACACGGGTTTAAAAGTAAGACTACACTGCATTGACTAGATTCAGTAGCTGACACTTAAGCTCGACCCGGAGCTCGATCGCTAGGCAAATGGCAAGTTTAATATATAAAACACAAAACTTGCCAGAGCAAAAATCCCACAGGAATAAGCGGCGAACACAATATCAAACGGTTCTATCCATCCATGAACGCCTTGAATTGTCTTGAAAGTGTGCAGTTGTACGCAGTAGTTCTTTATCTTGCTTCTGGATTACACAAACGGAGAGATTTTACGGTATGTATTTCATGGCCGAAAGCCATATAGTCGTCTATATAGACTTAAATATGCGTGCATAAATTTGCATGCGCTAATGTGACACGAAAAAAAACAAGAAAAGTCAACGCCGGATTTATACCTCGTGTGCTTCGCCACGAGTAATTATTGGTGGTGACTGGAATGTAACTCTGCAACGTATTGACAAAAAAGGTGGCGCGCAGTGGATACCATCAACATATCGTGACAAAGTACTATTAATGATGGAAAAATTGAATCTGTCCGATGTATTTAGAAAAAAGAACCCTTTAAAAAAAAGCTATACATATGAATCCAAATATCTAAAAGTTCAATCAAGAATAGACTTTTTTCTGGTGTCAAATTCCATTACTAAATTTGTTCTTGCTATTGACTCAAGAATCTCTATAGCTCCTGATCACAAAGCAGTCCGACTAAAACTAAAAATTAGCAATCGTAACCACGGACCTGGCCTATGGAAATTTAACAACTCCTTGCTCGAGGACGAGAACTATGTAAATTTAATCAAAGACAATTATCCAAAAATAAAAGAAAAATATCTTGACATTGAGGACAAAAGACTCAAATGGGAATTAATCAAAATGGAAATTAGAAGTCTCACAATTCCTTATTCAAAAAACAAAGCCAAGCAGAGTAGAAATGTGGAAAAAGTCATTAAGAACAGTAATGAACTTCAAAACATTGAATCTGAACTAAAAGAATATGAACAATTGAAACGCGATCTTCAGGATATTTATGACAGTAGAGGAAAAGGTGCAATATTTCGCTCTAAAGTGCGATGGACTGAAGAAGGCGAGAAGCCGACCAAATACTTCTTTAACATAGAAAAGAGAAATTTTAACACGAAAGTCATAGCGGAACTCAAACCTGATCCTGATGGTAATATCGTTGTCGACGAAAAAGAAATTATGAGCGAAATTCACTCCTTTTATGCTGACTTATATAAATCGGAACTAGATGGTGACAAAAGTGAAAGCAGCGACTTTAACAACTTTATTGCCAATTTAGAACTGCCAAAATTGTCTGACAATGAAAGCAATGAAATTGAGGGAAAGCTTACTCTTAAAGAATGCCAGAATATATTGAAGACTTTCAAATTAGGGAAATCTCCAGGAGAAGATGGCTATACTGTCGAGTTCTTTAACTGTTTTTTTGAAATTCTTGGTCAGGATCTTCTGGCAAGTCTTAATGCTTCCTACGACGTTGGCGAACTATCAGTTTCTCAAGGAAGAGGTGTCATAACACTTGTTCCAAAAGAAGACTCCAATTTATTGCTCCTGTCCAATTGGCGCCCTATCACTCTGTTAAATGTAGACTATAAGATCGCGACCAAAGCTATCGCTAAAAGATTAGAAAATGTACTACCTAAGTTAATTAATCCAGACCAAACCGGATTTGTTAAGGGAAGATTTATCGGACAGAACATACGATTGTTAACGGATGTTCTTGAGCAAACTAAACGACAAGATATTCCTGGAATCCTTCTGCTGCTCGATTTCAGGAAAGCTTTTGATACTTTAGAATGGCCCTTTATTCAACAAACTCTTTCTGTATTTAACTTTGGTGAAAGTATTAAACGTTGGGTCTCAACATTTTATGCTTAATGTGAAAGCTCAGTCTTAAACAATGGTTTTTGCACGGAGTCCTTTTCTTTGTCAAGAGGAGTTAGACAAGGTTGTCCACTATCTCCTCTCGTCTTCATTTTAGGAGCAGAAATTCTAGCGAGTAAGATACGACAAGATAAAAATATACAGGGGTTAAAAATTTACAATCATGAATTTAAAATTAGCCAATTCGCTGACGACACTTCCCTATTATGTAAAGATCTTGATTCGGTTGAAAACACCATTGCCTTGCTTAATGTCTTTGGACATGTATCAGGGTTGAAGCTTAATCAGTCCAAAACAAAGGCACTTTGGTTAGGTCCTTGGCGCCTCAATGATTCGAAACCGCTGGGTTTAAAATGGACAAAAGATCCAGTCCGAACTCTCGGTATTTTTATCTCTTATGATGAAAAAGGAAACTATAAGAAAAATATTACTGAAAAAATAGAGAAAATGGACAACCGGCTCAACTTTTGGAGGTCTCGGAGATTAACTTTACTTGGCAGATGTTTAATTTTCAAGTGCCTAGGAATACGGCAGCTGATTTATTCTGCTTCATAGTCGAACATGCCTCACGAAACGAGTATTAAGTTGATTACAAGCTATTTATTTAATTTCATATGGAACAAAAAAACAGACAAAATAAAAAGGCAAGTAATGTACCAGGACTATATTGATGGCGGTTTGCGCGTACCAAATATCTTAACCACATTCAAGTCGCTAAATCTAGCATGGATACCCAGACTTTTACAAAATGAAAACTGTTCAAACGAATCTTGGCTGTATATCCCAAGTTATCATTTTAAAAGGTACGGCGGACTCAACTTCTTACTTCTTACTTAAATTACTGTTTGTTATTTGCAAAATATTATCTATATTCCCAAAAACTAAACAATAAACGAATAAATTTTGATGAATTTACGCAACGAATTGCCTTCAAATTTCGCATTGAAGGCCTTTCTTAGTTCAATCTCTTTAATTTTAAAGTATGCACTTAGCCCATATTTAACATGTCCTATTTTAAGAATATATGTAACAAAAAGTACTGCCCTTACTGCTGTATGTGTATCTTTTGTTTATGTCTCTTGTTGTGTGTGTGTGTGTGTAGTAAATAATGCAATCGCATTTTTTTATTAGTGTTAACATAATATACCATTGTAATATACCATTATACTATTATTGTAACTAGATCTTATCACTTTCAATAAAGATGTGCATTATTAAAAAAAAAAAAAGGAATAGGTATAGGTATTGGCAGTTTATTACATATGCAGGAAATCCAAATTGGTATGCAAGAAGGCATATTGTGACGTCATCACCTAGGCACCTAGGCACTTACAAGGCACCTAATCCAAATTAGTATGCGGAAGGCAAATTGTGACGTCATTGACTAGGCACCTAATTCACCTAATCCATGGGCACCTACTCAGGCATGTTAAGGCATGGTTTGAAGCCTAATTTGCATAAAATCTGAAAAAAAAAATCCTAACTTTACGACAATTTGCCTTACCAATCTCAAACTTGGCAAGAGTATAAAACGTAATGACTTGAACTCGTTTTTACCTCAAAGTGTCGAACATTTGAGTCACGTGACCTGTAAATAATAATTAAAGGGAAATAATATTCGGAGTAAAATGGGGAACACAAATGAAATATAAGTAAACGTTATTTGGTATCGATCTTTTACATCTAAAAGGCTTTTCATGAATTAGCCTTTCAATCGTGTCCATGTTAAATAGGAACGCTGCAATTAACGGAAATAGGTCACGTGACTACATAAATAGCTTAATAACTTCTAATAGAAATAACAGATACAACCATAAAAGGCTAATTCATGATGAGGTTTTAGGATTTAAAAGTATAAGACCTAAAAAGACTTAATTATATTTCGTTTTGTGTTCCCCATTTTACTCTGAATATTTTGGTCGTTAATTATCATTTACAGGTCACGTGACCCAAATATTCGACACCTTAAGCTAAGATTGAGTTAAGGTCATCAAGTTTTATACGGTTGCTAAGTTTGAGCGTGTTACGGCAAATTTCCGCAAAGTTATGATAGTTTTCAGATTTTATGCAAATTAGGCTTAAAACCATGCCTTAACATGCCTGAGTAATCCACTAATGCATATTAATGATTTACCTCAACACCTTATTCACCTAATCCATAGGCACCTAATCCACCTAATCCGTAAAAAGGCGTAAAATGCTGGCCCTATACTACTCTTTTGCGGTTTGATTATGCAATAGTATGCAAAAGACGTCATAATTTTGCTGAATTAGGTAACTAAAGTTTATCAAGCAAGCATTTTAAGAACCATTTTATAAGCTGTTTCAACGTTTTGATTTTTTTCAAGAGAGATGTTGGCACTATTTGGGAGTTAATTGACAAGACAAAGAAAATTATCAGATCTTTGAGGTACCATAAAGATAAGGACTCGGAAAACTACTGTAGAGAACAACTTATGCTTTATACACCGTGGCGAAAGGAAAAGATCGATTTGATTTCAGGTTGTCAAACTTACCAACAACGGTTTGAAGAAATGAAGGATGTTATTATTTGTAATCGGTGCCAATATGAATATTATTCAGATATACTGGATAAAGCAATGGAAGATATGTCTAATATTGAAAGTGAGAGCTTTGAAAATGTTGCTCCTAATGCAGAGCATATCAATGAGCAAGATTGTGCTATTGATGAGAAGCCAAGTGAATTGTTTGGTTGCTTTGACCCTGGGAAAAATTAGCAGCATAGTCAGTATGATTTGCTTGCGATATTGGTATTTTCCCTAGAAGTAATGATCAAGACGAAATTATTATGAAACGAATGTGTGATGATGATTACTACACACTTGTGCGTTCTTTGAATGAAAAACAACAACAGTTATTTTATCATTCTAATCGTTACACAGACATGATACCGGAAATACAAAATTCTTAACACAGAAACCACTATATCGCTGTGGCTAAATGCCCGGCAGCGGGCACGGTCTCAAATAGACTAAATGCCCGGCAGTCAGAAATTTTCATTGAATTTTCACTGAAAGGCTCATTCAAACCTTGTGAGAGTATTCGATGTTCGTTTAGAAATGTCAAGCGCTTCCAAAAATTATTTTGATTTTCCAGTTGACGAAATATCCAAGCTTGGGCATACTATAAGATCGCTATGTTTTCTGCACAGACTGCCGGGCATAGTCTCAAATAGACTAAATGCCTGGCAGTCAGAAATTTTCATTGAATTTTCACTGAAAGGCTCACTCAATGTCTGACACATATACGTGTTAAGAATACTAATGGATACATGAGCACAGGATTGAACTGAGCTCAAGAATAATAATCTTTATTAAAAAGATTCTCAAACAATCTTACGTTTACAATTAATTAAAAAAAATTCTCAAATAATTTCACGTTTACAATTATTAATCTACTAGAATGCTAAAAATATTCATAATTACAATCCATAAATTTCGTAAAAGTGTTACTAAAAAAATTTTAATAAAAATAAAATTTATATAAAACGTTTGTATTCACAAGGTGACGGCAATAAAGAATTCTTAACATTACATTATGGCTCCTTCTTGGGTTTCAATGTCACACAGGGTGAAATAAGGAGTTTCCGTAACTCGGAAATGTTACGGAAACATGAAACTTTGAGTTTCAGTCGCGTTTCCGCGACGCGGATACAACGGGAAACACGTAACAAGAAATTTATTCATTCTCTACGCGTTTCCGTAGGGTTTCCGATCACGGACACGAACACACCCGTTTCCGTAGTGTTTAAGTCCGCGTATTCCTAACTGATTCCTATTCGTACATTTTACAAAAACTCCAGGCCGGCCCAAACCACAATTTTCAATCTGAAGTTCTTACCGTTGTTGGTTCGAGATCTGAGGTCTGAGTAAAAGGCTCCTGGTCTGATGTATAAACAGAATTGTGTTGATGTTGAGCTGTACCTAACAGAATTTTTTATTCGGGCAAATTTTTATTTATTGCTAAATTGCCATTATCACGGCGAAGTGATGTTTCCGGCTATTAAAACAAACTAGGGCCAATTAATGGTAGGTTTGCTTCACATGCATGTCTGTTGAGTATAAAGTTTTCCCGCTGAAAGTGTGCCACACTGTGGCCGGGAGAGGTTGAGTACGGTTTTGTCATGCGCATATGGAGTTCTTCCCGGCGGGCTGTTCGAGTTATTGGCGCTCTTTTCACTTTTCAACGGCGAACCTTCGAGCTCAAGTCTGTACATTTAGTTTAATCTGAAGCATTTGAAGGGATTAGAAAGTTATCGTCTCGCTTTGTAAGCTCTATTTATCACCTTATAACATTGTTTCAACGTATCTGCGCTGGATATGCATATTTTTCTTCCATTTCATCAAGCTTATGGAGTCATATTTTCATTATGGCCGCCAGTGATCGAAGATGTTTCTGCAAAGGTAGGTTCGATGTGTTTGTTTTATTTGCTATTTTAAAACATGCTAGCCTACACTTTTTATGCTTCCTCGTGTACATGTAGTTTATTTAAATCAGAAACAACAAATGATTTGTAAGCCGCAAGTGTTTAGCGTGTTTTAATGCCCTTTCTACTCCGGCTATAGGCTCAAACCTACATACAGCTGTAGCTTGATTCGTGTTGAAATTCATCATTTTAAATTAAAGTTCTGGAGGCTGGAACAGTAGTTGCACACTACAAACAGTTCTTTATGGCGCTGTTAGAGTAAGTACTTGTAAAGGAGTATTGAATGCTTTTCATGTATTTTTTATTTCTGACATAAGCTTAACATTTATTATCATAATTTCAAAGCCGTTTATCCACATTTGAGCGGAAGGAATGACGTTTACATGTATCTCATTTGGTGATCTTAGATCTTAAATGATACAGTCTAGTACTTTTCTTTGTGATAAACCAAGCAACTTTCACAAACACAAATACATGTATATGTATGGTCATTGCAAATGAGTTTCAGTTACTTTCACTATACACAACAAGTATTTTTGTCTCAAAATCAGTCAGTTTTAAGTATTGAATGTTGTATGTAAGCTTATTATGCCAAAGAGACAACAATAAAACCGACAATGATTGCTATCAAGTTGCGAATTTTAGTAGGATGTCGTTAGAAAATATTTTGATAAACCTAACAACATTCATTGACACAAGTAACGGCCGCCCATCTTTGAGTGGGCAGTGCCAATGTTGTTTATCCATCTCCGAGTGGAAAAAATGGCGCTTGTGTCAATGATCTTTGATTTTTCTAAAATCCGTCGCAAAAGAGACAACAAAACTGACAATGATTGCTATATCGAGTTGCGAATTTTAGTAGGATGTCGTTAGAAAATATTTTGATAAACCTAACAACGTTCATTGACACAAGTAACGGCCGTCCATCTTTGAGTGGACAGTGCCAATGTTGTTTATCCATCTCTGAGTGGAAAAAATGGCCCTTGTGGCAATGATCTTTGATTTTTCTAAAATCCGTCGCGAAAGAGACAACAACAAAACTGACAATGATTGCTATATCGAGTTGCGAATTTTAGTAGGATGTCGTTAGAAAATATTTTGATAAACCTAACAACGTTCATTGACACAAGTAACGGCCGTCCATCTTTGAGTGGACAGTGCAAATGTTGTTTATCCATCTCTGAGTGGAAAAAATGGCGCTTGTGGCAATGATCTTTTATTTTTCTAAAATCTGTCGCGAAAGAGACGACAACAAAACCGACAATGATTGCTATATCGAGTTGCGAATTTTAGTAGGATGTCGTTAGAAAATATTTCGATAAACCTAACAACGTTCATTGACACAAGTAATGGCCGTCCATCTTTGAGTGGACAGTGCCAATGTTGTTTATCCATCTCTGAGTGGAAAAAATGGCGCTTGTGGCAATGATCTTTGATTTTTCTAAAATCCGTCGCGAAAGAGACAACAACAAAACTGACAATGATTGCTATATCGAGTTGGGAATTTTAGTAGGATGTCGTTAGAAAATATTTTGATAAACCTAACAACGTTCATTGACACAAGTAACGGCCGTCCATCTTTGAGTGGACAGTGCCAATGTTGTTTATCCATCTCTGAGTGGAAAAAATGGCGCTTGTGGCAATGATCTTTTATTTTTCTAAAATCTGTCGCGAAAGAGACGACAACAAAACCGACAATGATTGCTATATCGAGTTGCGAATTTTAGTAGGATGTCGTTAGAAAATATTTCGATAAACCTAACAACGTTCATTGACACAAGTAACGGCCGTCCATCTTTGAGTGGACAGTGCCAATGCTGTTTATCCATCTCTGAGTGGAAAAAATGGCGCTTGTGGCAATGATCTTTTATTTTTCTAAAATCTGTCGCGAAAGAGACGACAACAAAACCGACAAAGAATGCTATATCGAGTTGCGAATTTTAGTAGGGTGTCGTTAGAAAATATTTTGATAAATCTAACGTTCATTGACACAAGTAACGGCCGTCCATCTTTGAGTGGACAGTGCCAATGTTGTTTATCCATCTCTGAGTGGAAAAAATGGCGTTTGTGGCAATGATCTTTGATTTTTCTAAAATCTGTCGCGAAAGAGACAACAAAACCGACAATGATTGCTATCGAGTTTTTAGTAGGATTTCTTAGAAAATATTTTGATAAACTTAACGTTCATTGACACAAGTAACGGCCGTCCATCTTTGAGTGGACAGTGCCAATGTTGTTTATCCATCTCCGAGTGGAAATCAAAGGGCTCTTAAAGCCATCTCGTTAAAGCGTTAGAACGTGTGGTTAATAAAAACAAAATAGAAGAATTGATAGTGAATATGGTAAAGATGCCGTTGTAGCGCACCTTTAGATTAAGTCTACTTAAAATACGTACATGAAAACATCACATGATGCAAATCAGCCAATAGAAATTTATGTTCACGAAATGGGCTTTACATTTTCAAAAAAAAAACAACTTTAACATAAAAGGCTGATCAGACAGCAAATTTGTTCGATTTCTTTTAATAAGATATGCCCGATATTTCGGTTAGACAAAACTAACCTTCATCAGGGGCTAGGAAAGCTTAGTGAAGATGGAAACAAACGGTTACAATATTTAAAATGGGCTAAGATAAATTGCTGGCACACGATAGGCTAATAAACAAGTAACGGTCCAGCTATATATTGCTACTGTTTGTTCTAGTGGTCCTTGCATTTTTACAGAAGTTATTTACATTTTCACGCTAGTAACTAAAATGGGGTCCTATTATTTGGTTATACAATAGACGTGTTTAGAAAATGTTATAGGCTGGGCCTTATCATCATCATTATTATTTTTTTTTTTGCAAAAGGAGGGGAACCCGTGCCCCTCTGCTAACAACTTCTCTGTACAGCATTGGGGGATCTTTTCTCATCAGTGCTCCACTTTTTCAAGACCAAAAGCCAGAATAATCCTCAACTTCGACGACTAAGGAGAGCTTTTTTTCACAAGATTTGGTGCCGTTTTTTCACCACAAGCAAGAAAGCGTCTTGTAACCATCTGTCTTCGCTTTGGTGAGTGCGTGCTTTTCAATTTGGGTTTTGGTCTCGCGAGTTTTCTCGCCCTCGCGTTACGTGGAGATGGCCGCGCGTACCGCACACCAGCCGTTCGCCCACACTAGAACTTACTGTCCGCTTGATAGTGGAGGAAAACCTGGATCTTGACTCGCTCAGTATAGCGCAGTCGTTACCGAACTTTAAGGAAGAAATCGTTGGGACAGAATCGGCCACGCGGTTGGCGGCATCGGGCTTTGACTGCGAAAGCCGCGTTATCCCTTTACGCCTTTTACGGCAAAAAGCACTACACGTGTCATGCTTCATTCCCGTTGAATTCCCCAATGAAAACCTGCTACAACTCGTGGAACAATACGGCGACCTCAAAGCGCGAGCAGTCCGCCGGCTTTGCTTCAAAGCTACGCGCACATCGAGAACGGCATCCGTGTCGTAGAATTCACACGTTTACAAAAGGCAGTGCCACGCAAATAAGTCACTCAAGGGCTCGAGTTATTTTTTTAAGTACACTGGCCAGCCAATACTATGCTACCGGTGCCAGTCTTCCGAGCGCGTTGTTAAAGACTCCCCGAAGGCGAAACGCCGCGAGGCGAACCGCGAGGCTCCAGTGCCCGGAGGGGGGACACCAGAGGCCTCCCGACCCCCACTACAGCAACCAGCAACGACACTCCCCCTGTAACCACAATAGGCCATTTGCACGATAGCGTCATTTGAATACAACTACCAGAACTCATTTCGTTTTTCCTTTCTTATTTAAATTTTGTAATCCCAGTGAGGTTTAAATAACAAAGGTCCTAATTTGCACTACAAAACAAAAAAATGAACCTCCGTGCGACCCTTCTCCAGAAACTGCCGGCCACCCCCTACTACCGATGCCGTGAGCGTAAGCGTGAGAAGTCCTGTCTCGTGGTAATTTAAATACAACAGATGATCACACGCGTTTGGCGGAGATCAAAGATCTCCTAAAAACGCCATCATTCGCAGTAAAAAACAGTGGATAAAGCTGGGGGGAAAACCGACCAAGAATTTCTACCAGCTTGAAAATCAGCGACAAACACGCGACTCAATTTCAGAGTTGCGTGCCAACAATTCAATCGTGACTTCCGATAAAAATATTCTTCGCGAATGTCGCGATTTTTATCGTAACCTCCATTCGGCTGAACAAGTTTATTTATCTAGCCAAGACTGGCTTTTAGACCAACTGGATAAAACTCTGGCATCTGAAGACCAGGAGAAATGCGAAGGTGACCTCACACTCTTCGAATGTCAATGTTTTGTAATAACGAAATATAATATCCAATTTATTCAACACTTTTGAACAGTTTAATGGTAAAATATTTATTGATTTCAAAGTTGCGTTTGTGAGTTTATTTTTAGAGATTTGAATTTACAAAATGGTAATTAGATGACGCCGACCCGGGACTTTGCCATTATTTCTACGCCAATTTACAATGCGCAGTTTACAGCTTGAGGATAATAATTTGATAAATACTAAAAAATAAACTGTGGAAAAACGTAAGAATTCACTAGCATCCGTGAGATTTTCAAAACAGATCACCATATCTGTACAAGCCATGTCGGGATGCAATCCCGAACGCCATTATGAAACAACGGATCAGGAGGTTCTTCAAGCTCCAAGAAACACTACTCAAAAACAGAATAAAACAAGGAGCTAAAACATAAACTGCAAGAAGTCATTATTCCAGTAGAGATACGGCAGCTTCAGACTTTGATCTTGGACACTTACATCCGTGATAAAGATCCACTTTCTCACAAGTCTTGCACACCGCAGACTTAGACACTAAATCACCGGCTGAGAGATTGGAGGCTCAGAGACCGGACGAGAGAAAGCGGCGGAAATCGAACCTCAGAGATTGACTGATCCAAGCATATTCATAACAATTAACAAAAACTGCAGCCGATCACTACTTATCTTGCAACAAAAGTTAGCCAAAGACGCTCCAACATATGCCAAGAGAACTAGCATAACGAAGGCATAGACTGGAAACAATAATTCTATAAATGGCAGTGAGTGTGCACAGCATGTAAACTGACCTCCTGTCATTAAAGAGATTTATATCCCAAAGATAAAAGAGTCATACAATACATCGAGCATTTGTCACATCTCTATTTTGGTGATCAAAGGGGAACAAATATCTCGTAGACCTTCTTGGGAAAGCTATTCTAAAGGTTTCTTTATACATTATGCAACTAGCGGGAGTCGTGTTTGGCCTGTCACTTTTATAATACTGATATTCTCAAATTAATATTTGTATCATATGTTTAATAGATAAAATACTACATGTAAAGAAAGCCAAATTTAAAAAACGTGAAAAGTATGAAAAGTATGATTTTCTAGTACTTAGGAAACAAAACTCTTTCACCCCTGACCAAGTTAACTTTAAATATATATAACCAGTTATTCAGATTCCCGTTTTGGCGATTATAAATGGCCAAACACAATAACATACGAGAGGAAAATAGTTAACAACTTCAAAGCTATAGCACACGCACTTTTTCTTATCAATTACTACCACAAACAGACTCAGTAGATGGGGTTAAACGGATGTTGAACTATGTTTATTCAAATTGATACTGCACAAGAAACAACACCCTAAACCGGGTGAGGGGTGGGGGGGTGGGGGGGTTGCTCTTGCTTTCACAAAGGATAACACAGGAATGAATGATCGTGACAGTGGAACGCTCAAAAAGGTCTTATCTGAATACATGCATTCCAAAGATATCCATAACGGAAACTAGTGTAGTAATTAACCCTTTTAACATATCTATGATAAAAACACTCAATTACTACCACAAACAGACTCAGTAGATGGGGTTAAACGTATGTTTATTCAATAAACCGCCAAACCCAAAGGGGAAAAAGAATAAAAAAAGGGTTTGAGAAGAAGAAGTTACGATGTGGGAGAGAGTCTGGTTGTGATAGAATGGAGAATTTTAAAGTTATTTTCGTTGGAAAGAGTGAGATAGATTAAATATGCGTCACTCTTCTAATCGCCATGCGATTTAATAAAAGCTGTAGGCGCTCGATTACAAAAAGCAAATGTAGCGCCTCCGCGACGAAAACTGTGCGAGGAATACTGTGTGAGGAATACTGTGCGGGATTAAACCCAATGGCTTAAAGAGCATTATACTGGTGAGCCAAGATAGGCCTGTACGATCCCCGAGATTGACAAACGAATAATGGTGAAGAGGGCGACAATTGTACACTAGCTAAATACTGCCTAAGCGCGGTGACAGGACAAAGGGGCGAACCGGGAATAAACGGCAAGGGAATTTCTAAAACCCGCTCCCGAAACTGGAGTGTCTTAGTGCGCGTGATGCGCAACAAAACCCCTTGCGGTGTGAAAGTCATGCTAGATAGTGTCAAAAAACACGCCTGGAAATCGCCAATTTCAGACTACTAAATTAGAGATACGTAAAAAAGAAAAGAAGGCTACTAAAAATAAAGCACGCATGCAGACGTGCAAATGATTATCTAAATCGAAAAGACGGGACAATTGTAAAAGGATCTCAACAGTGATCGGTTCTTTTCGTGCGACACAATCACCCAAGATCCGACGCACCGCTCGTTTGGCAAGATAAACGTCATATTAAATCGTCAAGAAAGGCAAAACTGGCACCACGCGAGCGGTTAATATGTGAAATAATGCTCAAATAATTAACGATCGAACGGTATGACGTTAAAGAACGTGACAAAAAAAAAACTAAATAAAGCAAATAAACGGATTTGGAAACTGGGAAAGGCAAGAAATCGAAATATTGGCAAAACAATAAATATGTTCGCATATAGCATCTCATAGAGCGCTTTGTGGAGTCGCAAAAAGCATGGACCTGGATAGTTCCTAAATACTGCTGCAAAGCGTCGATGTGATCTGCGAGATAAAATTGAAAAACAGATTGAAAGAAAGAAAAATCAATAAACTTAATAAGGATCTATGAAAATAAATGGAAGTAGTTACTTAATATACATTAAAAACGAACATAGAGTCGCTAGGAAATACTTGGGTAAGGTTCAAGGTAGCTACGGCATGCTGCAAATAGTCTGAGTACGAGGAGTCTAAGTGAGAACGACTCAACGCATCCGCTAAAACGTTAGACTATGACTTCCCGCTAATGTAACGCGCAGATAAACGGATATTGTTAAGAGACAGCAACAACTAAATTTCACGTAGACAACGCTGCATGAAGGCGTTCGTTGAACGTTGATTGTTCAGTGCGTATACGCTGACCTGATTGTAAGCAGTTCGAGCTGGTTAATGTTCAAATATTGACTAGCAATAAAAGGAGGAAACTTGGCATGGAAGAATTCCCCAAAACACACTGCACCACAAGCATCAAGACAAGCATCACATGCCAACAGTTCTGGATCGGACACAGTAATGGCGGTCGGAATTGTTGCTCTTGCTTTCACAAAGGATAACACAGGAATGAATGATCGTGACAGTGGAACACTCAAAAAGGTCTTATCTGAATACATGCATTCCAAAGATATCCATAACGGAAACTAGTGTAGTAATTAACCCTTTTAACATATCTATGATAAAAACACTCAATTGCATCACCTTCCTGACTCTTCAACGAACCAGATACAAACACGAATAAAAAGTCAGAAAAGATTGTTTGTGAAGCAAAGTAACAGGTGAAGTTAAATCGAATTTAAGAACTCTACTAACTTACCGTTTCCTAAACACAGATTTTAAAAGCCCGTAATCGTCACACTCGTCGGACTCCATCCTCAAACACGTGCAGACTGCACAATCGGTCAAACTCGAAACGCAACATTCATATATTTTCCAACTAGGGTTGAGTGAGGCATGAAGTGGAACTTGAAGACAGTTTGGACAATAAAGTTAATGTTTCGTGTTTTTGTTTCGTGCCATTTTAAAGTTATTTCTGCTTCTTTTCTTTCTTTGTTTTTTGTTTTTTTGGTAAAAATCGTAAGGAATTATTTTTCTGTTTTTTTTTTCATCCGCATTTTATCATCCGCATTTTGTTATCCGCATTTTATTATCCGCCGTCCGCCATCCGCCATCCGCCGCCATCCGGTCCTCATTTTACAGAACGGTGAACTCTCATAACTCATAACTCTCATAACAGTGAACTCCTAGACGACCGGCACAACAGTCATTTGTATTCCCGATTCAACTCCAGACACGTCCTCAAAAGAACCAGAGACTGTTATCATAATACTGATACGTTTTTACAACAAGGTACAATAATTCACTCACTAGTTTTCTCGTTGTTTATGTTCATATTGGCGCCAGAACAGCAACCATAACTATGGGAACTATACAACCTCCGGTCAGGAAGTAAAATTGCAGTTTAATACCGATGCCTTGGATTTTATTTATACTTCACCAGAAATCCGCAAACATTTCCTTCCAGCAGAAATTTTAGCTGTCTCCGCGACCCGCAAAATATCCTTGTGCACGGTAGCTAAATTAACAAAACTATGACGTCTTTCCCATACTATTGCATAATCCCGGGCATAATCAAACCGTAATAGCAATGAATCAAAATAGAACAAACGCAATTTTGCTTTGCCATATCGCTCATTTTAAAACACAAACTTTCCCGTCCCATTTAACTTTCTTAAAACGTCTCCATTCGTAAAAATACACCGTGAAATTCTCAAACTGCGTTTGCCAAAAAAAAAAACGCAAGGCAGCTTAAATGGCTTTACGACAAATGATTGAAACTGATAGGTAACGTGAGATATCGAAACTTAAGAAGAACTTAATACCTTTGCGGTAACGTAATGTGAGATATGACAAGTTCATCACAAGTTTTGACATCCCGATACCCAAGGGAAATTAACAATAGGTCCGGGGGTGCTCCCCAAAACTTTTAGGAGCAGTATGTGACGCCCTTCTTGAAATCCTAACCGGTTTAACCAACCATATCCTCAATGCCCTAATATAGCTTCTATAAAGAAGAAACAACTAACCCCCCCGGACAAAAGTCCACAAAAATTTGTTAACAACTTTTGTCCCCATATTCTACTGACTCCTATATCTCGTTTCGCGCGCATGCGCTTTAACGAGATAAAAATGGCGCTTGTGTCAATGATCTTTGATTTTTCTAAAATCCGTCGCGAAAGAGACAACAAAACCGACAATGATTGCTATCGAGTTTTTAGTAGGATTTCTTAGAAAATATTTTGATAAATCTAACGTTCATTGACACAAGTAACGGCCGTCCATCTTTGAGTGGACAGTGCCAATGTTGTTTATCCATCTCCGAGTGGAAAAAATGGCGCTTGTGTCAATGATCTTTGATTTTTCTAAAATCCGTCGCGAAAGAGACAACGACAAAACCGACAATGATTGATATATCGAGTTGCGAATTTTAGTAGGATGTCGTTAGAAAATATTTTGATAAATCTAACGTTCATTGACACAAGTAATGGCCGTCCATCTTTGAGTGGACAGTGCCAATGTTGTTTATCCATCTCTGAGTGGAAAAAATGGCGCTTGTGGCAATGATCTTTGATTTTTCTAAAATCCGTCGCGAAAGAGACAACAACAAAACTGACAATGATTGCTATATCGAGTTGCGAATTTTAGTAGGATGTCGTTAGAAAATATTTTGATAAACCTAACAACGTTCATTGACACAAGTAACGGCCGTCCATCTTTGAGTGGACAGTGCCAATGTTGTTTATCCATCTCTGAGTGGAAAAAATGGCGCTTGTGGCAATGATCTTTGATTTTTCTAAACTCTGTCGCGAAAGAGACAACAAAACCAACAATGATTGCTATATCGAGTTGCGAATTTTAGTAGGATGTCGTTAGAAAATATTTCGATAAACCTAACAACGTTCATTGACACAAGTAACGGCCGTCCATCTTTGAGTGGACAGTGCCAATGTTGTTTATCCATCTCTGAGTGGAAAAAATGGCGCTTGTGGCAATGATCTTTTATTTTTCTAAAATCTGTCGCGAAAGAGACGACAACAAAACCGACAATGATTGCTATATCGAGTTGCGAATTTTAGTAGGATGTCGTTAGAAAATATTTTGATAAATGTAACGTTCATTGACACAAGTAACGGCCGTCCATCTTTGAGTGGACAGTGCCAATGTTGTTTATCCATCTCTGAGTGGAAAAAATGGCGCTTGTGGCAATGATCTTTGATTTTTCTAAAATCTGTCGCGAAAGAGACAACAAAACCGACAATGATTGCTATCGAGTTTTTAGTAGGATTTCTTAGAAAATATTTTGATAAACTTAACGTTCATTGACACAAGTAACGGCCGTCCATCTTTGAGTGGACAGTGCCAATGTTGTTTATCCATCTCCGAGTGGAAAAAATGGCGCTTGTGTCAATGATCTTTGATTTTTCTAAAATCCGTCGCGAAAGAGACAACAAAACCGACAATGATTGCTATCGAGTTTTTAGTAGGATTTCTTAGAAAATATTTTGATAAATCTAACGTTCATTGACACAAGTAACGGCCGTCCATCTTTGAGTGGACAGTGCCAATGTTGTTTATCCATCTCCGAGTGGAAAAAATGGCGCTTGTGTCAATGATCTTTGATTTTTCTAAAATCCGTCGCGAAAGAGACAACGACAAAACCGACAATGATTGATATATCGAGTTGCGAATTTTAGTAGGATGTCGTTAGAAAATATTTTGATAAATCTAACGTTCATTGACACAAGTAACGGCCGTCCATCTTTGAGTGGACAGTGCCAATGTTGAGTATCCCACCGGTGAAGACTGCTCAGTGCAGTGAGTTATTATGAGTATCCCACCGGTGAAGACTGATCGGTGTTATGAGTTATCAAATGCATGACTATCCTAATGGTGAAGACCGCTTAGTGCGGTGAGTTATTATGAGTATCCCACCAGTGCCGTGAAGACTGCTTAGTACGGGGAGTTATTATGAGTATCCCACCGGTGAAGACTGATCAGTGCGATGGCTTATTTAATGTGTACGCCACCGACGCTCACTGCAGCAAATTACTGAAATGGGTATGCCACCGGCCAAGACTGATCGGTGCAGTTAATTATTTTAACGAGTAGGCCGCCGTTGACGACTGCCCAGTGCAGTAAATTATTTAAATGTGTATCCCACCGGTGAAACTTGATCCGTGAAGTAAACTATTGAAATGAGCATCCCACCAGTTATGACTGCTCGGTGCGGTGGGTTTTCATCATGTCACCAGTCATGCGTCGGCACGTGACTCACCCGCCTGAGATGTTTTATAAATGTTACGTCTTTAGTTTCTGCGATCTTTAGTTCGTTTCGTGGTGTTTATTTTTACCTGCTAAACCTGCTCTCTTCGTTGACCTTGGGGGGGCCTGCTCAGTGTCCCAATTCCGGACCTAGTTCGGAGCTCGGGGTCAACGAAGGGGTGGGTCCCCTGCCTTTTGTTTACGCAATATGTCCCTTTGTTTGCTCATTCAGCATAAGTTCGTCGTTCATATCAGGGTTGCTTAAGCTACCTCACTTTCTTCTACAATATTCCTGTGTGTGGTATTAGCAGGGGACCTTCCCCTTTCGTTGGCCCCTACCTTCACAAGGTGTGATTGCTGTGTGTTTCAGCCTAACATCATTGGGTCAGCTACGTTTCGTGCCCCCTGTTTTTCGGAGCGGGTGAATTGCATAACCATGTATCGATGTGTATCGCCTAGAGTACTACTGTGTTTTGCGACATGTACCTACAGTGCCCGATTTTGTTACGCGCGGCATAATAGTTTGCATCTTCAGAACTAGGCGGCTGTGATTGCCTAACATATTAAGCTTGGGAATACTTTATATCTTCCCGAAGTTCAGTTGCTGTCAATCAAACGAATAAAGTGTGAAGTAAATTTCAACGTGCGATTAACTGGATGAGGTAGACAATTGCGTCCTAATTAGGCCGCGCTCCCTCTTCAAACCTATAAAAAACGATTTGTCAAGGAGTTCGAGAGTTTGAATGGCCGGACACCGTACGTATTAATTAGCTACAATGGCAGGTATTCAAGCATTAGTGCTCAAAACGCGTCCCGATAAGAGAGAAAGGGCATGAATTTGGTGAAGTTGGCTGACTAATCGCAGTTATCAGGCGTAGTTTCCCAAGTGTTAAGGCCTGAGTTTGGTAGAAGAAGGATAAACCTACAATCTTTCATCAAATTAGGTAAATGAAGCTAGAACAAGACGCTGTGGGAGCGTATGCTTGGGCCATGTTGTTGTATTAAGCATATTGGGGTATATGTCTGAGGAATCTGCATGCACCTTAGTTACTGTTTGATCATAGGATCGTATTAGGATAGTGTGAACAGTCTAACAAAGAAGCGCTTTAACCTTCGAAAAGAAGTAGACGCCGCGCACTTAGCGTGCGATATCACACGCAGATTATCAAATAGCGTGTCCACTGTGTTAAAGACTAGAGCACAAAAAATACAAAGCGATACCTATTTTGCACTTACCATTGGGAAAATGGCCGCATATCAGAGACTCCCGATCGTTGTTATTAGTTTTAACTAATCTTGTGGCTGGTTCAATTTATCGCTGTAACTGGTCTGTGTTCCGACACTTTTGAGGTGAATGCAAATGTAGCCGTCAGTGCCTTTCGAAGCCATGAATCTTCGGTTTATTTATACCTGCCAACCTTTTTCCGAGTGATAGGCGTGAGCAGTTTTTGGTGGACGTGCCGGGATTCCCGAAGGCGGCCCGACCAAACCCGATCTATTCCGAAGATGTCCGAAGTTGTATTTTCATGAACTTAGCTATATTCTTAATTGGATCTTGCGATCGGTTAAGGCTGATAACTCAAATCTGCAAATCAGGCGTGAGGAATGGCTCCATAGGCGTGAGTTGGCGTGATCGAAGTTTTGCACTTGCAGACGTGAGATTTGGCAAATGTAGTTTATTTTGCCTGGTCCGGACCCAGGATCAAACGACTTTTCGAGTTAAAGTTTTGCTGGATGTAGTATTCCCGCCGTTATTATGATAAATTTTGAATTAAACTAAAATTTATTCAAAGTTAACGACAGAGGTGATAATTTACTCACTCACTCAGGAGGAGAAAAACAAATTTAGCCTTTGGAATATATTTTTTCGTGTTTTTTTCAGTTGAGGCAAAATGTTTCAATTTGCACAATGTAGAAAGTAATTTAAAACCTTTCCAGTAATGCATAACGCAACTATTTCTTATTCCTTTGTATCCGAAACAGAGAAGGAAATTAACTGGAAGAAGTGATCGCTTTAAGGCTATTTTTGGCAGAGAAACATTCACTAGCGCAAGCGAGACTCACAGGAAACGTATCGCAAGACGTGTGCATTGTTTGCATTTTTCTATTGGCGGTGAATTTTTGCACCCGAAATTCCAGTTGGCGGTTCTGTTTCTTCAGCTTCACGGAATAAAATTCGTGAAAGGCGACAACCGTAGGAAGCAAATTAATTGGGATTTCTACCACGCTTGTATTTCTTCCTTCACTGTCCAGTGTTCACTTTTTATTAAACTAGCGCTATGTCTTAGTCTAAATCTTCTTCATGTTCGGTTAAGCATGTTTTAGCGGGTTTCCGCCCTGAAGGTATCGTAGCATTCGTGCGAGAGTGTAAAACACTTTCGCAGTGTCATCTTGATTTCCCTTGCGCATATTAAGTATGCAACCGTTAGGTGCAACTGAGAAAACGAAACTCGCGCTTTGTCACGTTCGCCTCGCATCGACGAACAACAGGTGAGAAATGGGCAAGCCCATTCCGGTCCCCAGAGTTGCGCACGAGAGTGTAAGATCCCGATTGCAAATTTGTGCACTGCGAAACTGCATTCCTATACTTGGCCGCTACGCCCAAGTAGCAGGTTGTAGACTTTTAGCTCTCGAAACTGTGTTTTTCCCGCATTTCTAGTGTGGGGAACGATATCATTAAGATCGACCGAAATAAGCAGCAATTTTATATCAAAGAACGGAAGGTTGTGAACTTTTGCGATCGAAAATCTGAGTTTTAAATCTCGCGCGCGTTCCAGATGAAGTTGTTTTTTTTTCAGTACCGTAAAGCAATGGTTCCATTGGTTGGAAAATTACATTCATAAACTGCAGTCGTCTGTAAACGTTAGCCCACTGACTTGTAATTTAAAATTGTTACAAAAAAAAAGAAAAATATCCGCGCGCGAAATTTGAACACAGGTAGCGCTCGATGATCGCGCTCGCAAACAACACCGAAGATTTCGGTGTGACTTCCGCTTCGAAGTAAATGGAAATGCTGTATGGGCATAGCGGAACATAAAGGGGAATTTTAAGGCTATTCGCAGTCCTTCAAGAAAAACAGGCGTGCAATCGGCTACGGACTGGAGGAGTCTGCCAACCAACGGGTTGATCCGCGAAATTTTACCGCTGCACTACACACCGTGTGCTAAAGTGAAAGCGAAAGACCAGTAATTCTAGTCACATTTGTTCGTCGTCATTCGTCGTTCCTTTTAGTTTGCATTCGTGTCCGCGCGCAGACCGCTAAATCTAAAGGCGAAATACTGGGGCGATTTTAGCGTCAATCGTCTCACTCGGGCGGTTATATAAATCAGAGCTGGTGCCGGTATTTACTTCGCCCGCACGCCATGCACTAAATTATCGGGAAAATCGGACTGCGGTTTAAATCAGAGATTACGCTCTTGCAGCGTTATCATTTCTCGGTTTTCTAAGCGGCCACTCTAAACGTACGCACCCTGTAAAAGAAAGAAAAACCTGGAAACTTATGTATTTTTCTTCTTTGTGGAACCTTATGCGTAAATGTGTGATTTTGTGAGACGAAAGAGAAGACAATAGCACTATTCGGCTATCGTTTGCCGGTTTATCCCGCCTACTGCATGATATTGAGCAAAGCCGTGCGTTCATGGAAACCAATTAATGAAGCTCTTTCGGAGCGTCTTTGAATAACAGTGGCCTGTATCATTCTGCGCGATGAGTTTCTCAAATGTAATTATCTAGTTCTAAATCAGGGTTTTCATGCACGTGTGGGTCGGGCTTTTCCTAGTTTAAGAATGTGTTAAATTGTAAATGCACTTAAATTGCATTTTCGCTTAATTGTGTTTTTACATGAGCCTCTGGCTCGGGAAATTGGTTGACCACTTGCTACGTTATCGACTTTAAATAAATTATTACTGTTACTATTCTCACTGCATAATTAATTAGCTCATAGCGGAAGTTTAAGTAATCTCCTTGCATTCCTCCGTGATTGCGCACGCTTGTAGTGGTAGTAATGCTTTGCGCTCCCGGGGTATAAATTTGGTCGCTCCGCCTAAAACGTGGTCATTTCATCGGTACTCCGGGACGACAGTCAACTTTCGCGACCCACCCACCTCCCCTGGTGGCGGTTGACGAGCTCAGTGTATATCCTCGTTGCATGCCCATTGCCTCTGCAGTCGCGGATTCTTCCCATAACTTAGTCTTACGCGGTGAGGTAATGAGTATGCAGTGAGGATATGGTACTATCTAAAGTACATGCAATTAACGAGATATCTCCAAACAAGTCTTCTTCTGCAATAAGCTTTACTCGCAGCACTTCACTTTCCAATGGAAACTACTAGTTTATCTTGTACAGGATTTTACTGATCCAGATCCGCGCGGCCAAATTTCTTGCCTACCGGTAGGCAAGATATTTGGCCGCGCAATACAAACGTCTGTGAAATTTGCCGACTTTGCGGAGCTATATCTCCATTATTTTAAAAGATATCGCTTTTAAACTCGGCCATTTTACTAATTTTGAGACGCTTTTCCCAGCAGTGTCGATGGATTATTGCTATCAGGCCCATATAAAATTTTGGAAAAACCGTGATAAGGTCTATTCTGAAAACGTCTTGCGATACATGTTTGTAACCGCAAACAGGAAATTGTATTACTTACTCAAACTATCATCACCTGATCACCGGAGTGTCCGTGATAAAGAGGTTAAGTTTATACTAATTTGCTCTCTGGGACCGAATTTAGTGTCCGTTGTCCGTATTAGAGAGGGTCCGTATTATAGAGGTCTTTTTTAAAGAAAATATGTGAGAATTTTGTCGGGACACAGGAAACTGTCCGTAATAGAGAGGTATCCGTATTAGAGAGGTGTCCGTAAGGAGACTGTCGATTTTTATCGATTATAGTTTTTCATATTTCGAAATCCAACTCGAAGTCCAACTCGAACTCGAACTCGAACTCGATATCCAACTCGACGTTTCGGGATTCCCATACTGGGACGTTCATACTTGCATTGCGTGAGAGCTCTAGAATAATTCAGGAAATAACGCTTTTCCACTTATGCTGATAAGCGTTCATGTTTAAAATTCTAAGCCGCCACCCGCGTACTAGAACAAACGCAAATTTTGCTCTGCCATATCGCTCATATTAAAACACAAACTTTCCCGTCCCATTTAACTTTCTTAAAACGTCGCCATTCGTAAAAATACACCGTGAAATTCTCAAACTGCGTTTGCCAAAAAACGCATTTGACCTATTTTTGGCTTTACGATAAATGATTGAAGCTGATAGGTAACGTGAGATATCGAAACTTTATAAGAAGAACTTAATGCCTTTGCGGTAACGTAATGTGAGATATGACAAGTTCATCACAAGTTCTGACATCCCAATACCCTAGGGAAATTAACAATAGGTCCGGGGGTGCTCCCCAAACATTTTAGTGGCAGTATGTGACGCCCTTCTTGAAATCCTAACCGCTTTAACCAACCATATCCTCAATGCCCTAATATAGCTTCTATAAAGAAGGAACAAGAAACCCCCCCGGACGAAAGTCCACAAAATTTTGTTAACAACTTTTGTCCCTTTTTAGTACTCGACTTCGAAATCTCGCTTAATGCGCAAGCGCATTAACGAGATAAAAAGGATATTTTTAAATTGAAATATCCTGAGAAGCTCATCGACTCAGTATTATTCGCCTCCAGCATCCTCCAGACCAAGTTACAACACCATCTGATAGTCCTGCTCGGATTATTATACCATATAAGGATCAGAAGTCGGCTGACGCGGTTCGCAGACAACTTTGCGACCTCGGAGTGAAAATTAACCAACAACTACAGCCAGTGTTCACAAGCAAAAAGATCGCTGATCATCTGAGAGTTACGGAAGAAAAACCACCCCTGATAAACCAGCAAAGTGTAGTATATGAATTCAAATGTGATTTGTGTGATACAAATTATATCGGTTACACTTGCCGCCACCTTTATCAGCGGGTTGACGAACATAAACATTCCGTGATCGGAAAACACTACAGGGACGAGCACGACTTGACACCCGTAGACTTAATTAAGAACTTCAAAGTGCTTAAGAAATGCCGCAGCAAACTCGAATGTTTGATCTTCGAAATGCTGTTTACTAAGAACAAAAGACCGAAACTGGACACGCAAGCGGATTCCATTCGCGCGAAACTCTTTACTTAAATGCTTTCATGCCACGCATTCTAATTTAATTTATTTTCTCACTCCCTTATTCCTATGAATATGCTTAACCGTTACCCTCAATTTATTCATTCGACAATGATGACATGAAGTCATCGAAACGTCATGTAGTTTTCATATCGTTAATTTTCTTGTTAAAATGTTTACCAAAATCGATTTTTATTAATTGATTATTCCTCAATTTATTATATTATCGCTCATATGAAAACACAAACTTTCCCGTGCCATTTAACTTCCTCAAAACGTCAACATTCATTATAAAAAATACACCGTGAATTTCTAAAACTGCGTTTCCCAAGAACATACATTTGACCTTTTTTACCCTTCTAAACGAGGTCTAATGGCTTTACGTCTGCTGTCCGAACTATCAAACTCAGTAGGCTTTTACACAAGTTGCTCGGCAACTTTTTGGCAACTTTTGGCCTTTCGAGCAACTTTTTAGTAGAAACTGATTTTTTTGAGTTGATAAAAAGCAACTTTTGAGCAACTTTTTCGTGAAATGAGCAACTTTTGGGCAACTTTTGAAAATTTTTGGGGCAACTTTTGAGAGATATCCGAGCAACTTGTGTAAAAGCCTTTTTTACGAAACATGATTGACAAGAAAAACACAAATTTCTTAAACCTTTGAAGATCAGTTAAGCCGTCTCGGACACATCCACTTAAAAACATGACATGACATAACATGACATCCCAATACCCTAGGGAAATTAACAATAAGTCCGGGGGAGCTCGTCAAAAACTTTAGTGGCCGTATGTGACGCCCTTCTTGAAATCCTAACCGGTTTAACCAACTGTATCCTCAATGCCATAATATGGCTTGTATTAAGAACTAACCCCCCTGACAGAAGTCCACAAAGTTAAACAAAGGAACCTTTGTTAACAACTTTTGTCCCTTTTTTGTACATGATACCTATATCTAGTTTTGCGCATGCGCATTAACGAGATAACAAAACGGCACTTGATCAGTAATGGCGGCACTTGTATTTTTTGAGACCCACGTTTAGCGTGTTGACCGCGCGCGAGCCTATGACGTTGTCAGGAATTGCTTGTTCATTGGCTGATATGCTTTTTACGTCACCGGTGGAAAAATCCACCGGTAAAGATTTCCCGCGCTGCAAGTGGGACAAATCCCTTCCAACGGAGAACCTAACTTAGCAAAAAAGAGTATTGGAAGGGACTTGTGGCAAGTCTAGTTTGAAGCTCGTTATGACAATGTTTTTTGAGTGACTACTAGCGAGTGATGTTAATGTCAATATCATCCGAGGGGTCTGGATCTGCAGGCTCGTTAGGCTCAGGCCGATTAAGCACTTTTTTGAAGTGCTGAACCCATCACTCAGCCTGTTCCCTTTCCGTTGTTAACAGTTTTCCTTGCTTATCTTTGACTGGTTTGTTGCAGGTGTTATTCTGCCCACTTAGCTGCTTGGTGATCTTGTAAACAGTGCTCAGGTCCCCTTTAGCTGCGGCCGTCTCTGCTTCATTAGCCAATTCCTCTACAAAAGCTCTTTTGTCCCTACGGGCACTCCTCTTGACCTCTTTGTCTTTGATCTTGTACTCTTCTTTCGCACGTTGAGTCAGTCTGGGTGACTTTGCATTTAGCAGGTTGTCTTTGGCTTTTCTCCTCTCGTCGATCTTCCTCCATGTCTCAGGTGTTATCCATTGTTTGTCTTTCTTCTTTCTGAAGCCTAAGACGCTCTCTGCTGTTTCTTTATACACTCTTGTGATATTTCCCCATGTTGTTTCAACAATGTCCTGGTCTTCTCCATCTTCGGTATCAAGAGCGCTAAAGCGATTTCTGAGCTTAAGGGTGAATTTCCGCTTAACCTCATGTGCACGAAGTTTGTTAACATCGAATACTCTGTGCCGCTGTTTGATGGTAAGTGTTGCTCGTAGTTTTAGCCTGATCTTGGCTATTAGCAGGTGATGGTCACTGCCAACATCTGCCCCACGGTGGACTTTGACATCCAAAAGAGATTTCTGCCATTTCTTGTTGACGATGACGTGGTCAATCTGATTGACAGTAATCCCATCAGGTGATCTCCAACTCAGTTTATGGATATATTTGTGGGGGAAGATGGTTCCGCCAATTATGCGCCTGTTGTTAAGACAAAATTCAACAAGCCTCTCTCCATTGTCATTGATGGTTCCGCAGCCATGCCGCCCCATTGCATCCTCTCTCCCGCTGTTATCATTACCAACCTGAGCATTCAGATCACCAGTTATCAGTAGCATATCGTGTTGTGGGATTTTGGAGACTTCACGTTGCAGTTGCTCGTAAAAGTCATCCTTGACCTCTTCCTCTGCCTCGTTGGTTGGAGCATAGCACTGCAAGATGGTTAGATTACAGTAGCTCGAGGCAAATCTCGCTCTGATAAGTCTGTCGCTGATGGGTTCCCACTCCATTAGAGACTTGGCTGCTTGCCTGTTTGCAATAAGGGCTACACCGTTGGAGTGTACATTATCCTTTCCTGAGAAGAGGATAATTGAACCATCGCGTGTCACCTTACGTCCTGACCCAGTCCATCTGCACTCGCTTACGCAGAGGAGGTCTACGTTGTAGTTCTGCATTTCATTGATGACTTGGGCTGTCTTCGAAGTTTCAAACATGGTACGGACATTCCATGCTCCAAGACGGATCGTAGTTCGGGGTCCCAGGAAGCTCTGACTCGGACTGCGGACTTCCTGAGATGGGCTTTCATCCGCAGTTGTCATGGTGCCATTGGTTTGACTACAGTTTCCCACTGGACCCCCGGTTTCTGTAGGTAGTGTTGTTGCAGTTTCAGTAACATGCTGATGTTTTCTGGGGTGGGGTTGTTAGCCCCACGCCCAACCCCCAACCTGGAGGGCCAGTTGCTGCTTTTAGTCTGTCCTCTCCCCTGTAACCTGCCCGGATTGGTTAGACCTGCCAGGGGCTTAAGCCCCCACAGGTTTAGCTCACAGGGTCATTGAGGCACACAAGCTCCTCCACCACGACAAGGTAACAGCACACGGGGAAGGGCCTGGTGTAAGGGCCTGGTGTAAGGGCCTGGTGTAAGGGCCTTATATCCAAGATTCCGAAGAAGGGTGATCTCAGCAACTGCGACAACTGGCGAGGCATAACACTCCTGTCCATTCCCAGCAAGGTCTTCTGCAGAGTCCTCCTCAAGAGGATCGACTGTGCCTTAGATGTTAAGTTGAGACAGGAACAGGCAGGATTTCGGAAAGGCCGAGGCTGCATAGATCAGATTTTTGCTCTGCGGAACATCATAGAGCAGTGTATTGAGTGGAATGTTCCCTTGTATATAAACTTCATTGACTTTAAGAAAGCATTCGACAGTGTTCACCGTGATAGCCTCTGGAAGATCTTGAGGGCATACGGAATACCACCCAAAATTGTTACCATCATACGAACATTCTATGAACACTTTGAATGTAGTGTCATCTTGGAGAATACTCTGACAGAGTCATTTTCCGTTAATTCTGGAGTAAGGCAGGGCTGCATTATCTCCCCAATCTTGTTTCTAGTAGTTATCGACTGGGTGATGTGTAAAACAACATCAGACCGTCCCCGTGGAATCCAATGGACCTTGTTCTCATATTTGGAAGACCTTGACTTTGCCGACGATCTGGCAGTCATATCAGCTACTCATAGCCATCTCCAGGAAAAATCCAACCGGCTAAGCAATTTTTCAATGCGAACTGGTTTGAACATCAACCAGAAAAAGTCTCAGGTGATGTTTGTCAATGCGCCAACAGCATCCCCAATCACGATCAATGGAGAAGCGCTGGAGTGCATTGAAGACTTCACATATCTTGGAAGCCTCATAAGCAACGACAATGGTGCCCATATAGACATTCAGGCACGCCTTAACAAAGCCAGAGGTGCCTTCAGTCGACTCCGTAACATCTGGAAGTCCAAGCAATACAGCCTCAAAACTAAGATCAGGCTTTACAACAGTAACGTTAAGGCCGTACTCCGAGTGCTGGAGAATAACGAAAGGAGATATGAGAAAAGTTGACGTCTTTCACAACAGCTGCCTCCGTAAGATCTGTAATATCTACTGGCCCAACAAGATTCATAATGAGGAACTGCATAAGAAGACAGCCAGTATGAATATGTCCCGTGAGATTAAAAATCGCAGGCTACGTTGGCTCGGTCACGTACTGAGGATGCCCGAAGACAGGATTCCCAAAGTTGCCATGAGATGGACTCCACCTGGAAGAAGGAAAAGAGGCAGGCCAAAAACCACCTGGCGGAGGACAGTGATGAAGGAGCTGGAAGAGATGTGTCTAGCATGGGGCGAAGCACAGGCCAAAGCACGGGACAGGTCTCTATGGCGAAGTTTTGTCGCGGCCTTATGTCCCCGACGGGACGAAGAGGATGAATGAATGAATGACTAGCGAGTGACATTTCGTTCTTTTACACCAGTTGTAAACAGACAAAGTTTTGTGATTTTTTTTTCTGCTTTTTATAAAATTGTAATTTTGCTGACGAATGATAACGCTATTAAGTTTGTGGTTTTTAGCGAGTGCTAAATACAGTTGTTGTCGTCATATAACGCGACACCCCTAAAAGTAACCAAAGCCAAAATGATGAGCTTTTGACTGAAAACTGACAAAAACTCTTCGCGCCTGTTCGCAAATGGCGCCGACAAGTCCGCAGTTTATAGTTTTTTAACGCTTACAACGTTTTTGGTAAAATTTCAAAACGTTTGGCAAATTGACAGTGCATTGTCAATATATTAATCTTTGAACAGTGAAAATGACAACCTTAGCTTTTTTAAAGTACTTTGCTTAACGTTTGCAAATTTCTCTCGTTTGACCGTGGTTAAGTGTGATGGTGAACTTTTATAGATGAAGACACTTTGTGATGCCAATCATGGAGTAGCGTGGCCCTATTTACGTGCAATCCTGGACATTACTCGAGGATGCCGGGATTTAGGGTTATGGATAACTTATCGGATTTGCTACGTTTTTCGCATACGTATACGCGGTATATCTTTTTTTTCTTGATGGCCACGAAACTATAATGACACCTAACATGAAAATTTTGGTTTTGTGTTTTCGTGGTAACAAAATAAAGGCATTGCAATGCTTTCAAACCAAAGAGCATTTTTTTCATATATTTTGTGTGGTTCTGTGGTGTTTCTGTCTACTCTTCCAGGAGCTATGGTTATTGCAATTACCTTAAGTATACAGTAGGACTGCACCTCTTCCAAACCTCTAATTTCATTGGACCTGAATAAGCCGTAGCTCTATTGTTTTCAGGGCTAGGATCCATTGTTCTGTTGTTTGTTCTATTGTTTTCTTAGCGAATCATGTGAGGAGTTTGGAAAGGTGCAGGCCGACCCTAAGTATAAGAACTATAGTTTCCATGTGTGACAAATACGAGAATGCGAAAACGAGTGTTAAGTGACTTAAGCGTCCGTTGGCCAAACTTTGAGGTTTAAGGCTTGGAAACAATTACAAAGAAGGTCTATTTTTAGCAAACTAAGATATAAAAACACTTTTAAAAGAGCCGATGTCAGCAAAAAACAGACTTGGTCCGGCCACGCTAAAAAAATAACCTACCTTCATTTTGAGCCTGAAGGTAGATATAATGAGTTAATTAGTAATGTTCTGGGATTAATTTTTCAAAATACGAATTAATTTTGGAATAAAATGAGGAAATCGATTTCGCGGCTCCGAGCCCTGAAAACAGCCGTCCAGACAGGCGAAAATGGTCGACCACAAAAAGTCGCTAGCGTGAATCAAACGACCTCAAATCTGATCAAACAAACACTCAATTCCAAACAAGATTCCTACAAGATTCCTTGCGAATGCGGCAAAGTGTATATCGGAGAAACAGGGAGGTCTATGCATGAAAGGATAAAAGAACACGATAGAGACATACGGCTTGCTCGTACTCAAACCTCCGCAGTTTCGGAGCACGCTAACAAGACCGGGCATTTTCCTATTTGGGACGAGGTTAAGTTTATTGACCGTGACCCACACTGGTACACCCGTAGAGTTAAAGAGGCCATCCACATAAGACTTCATCCTAATAACATCAACAGAGATAGTGGAATTGAAATTCCCGTAGCGTGGATGCCTACCATAAAGAAGCATAACAGCCGACCGATATCAAATCGGACCGGAGAGGGAACAACATCTTTTCGGAATAATAATAAGGATCGAAAAGCACCAATAGCAACAAGCCAAAGTGCTACATAAGCGACACGTAACTAATCGACCTCATCGCCTGATGAAGACCAGCAGTAATAACAGTCGAAACGTCGCGATCAACATCTTAAAGTGACTCCATCGTGAGACAAACGAAAAAAAAAGCGTTTAGCAATAGTGATGAAGTTGTGGGAGGTCATCCATCTGGCAAGCGTCACAACAGCTTGCTTCTTTATACACTAAGCGATTCATTTCTCTTGCAAATTCATCTTATGTGATATCTGCTATTTTGTTTCGCAATATTTGAGCCTCGAGTTCCATTTCATCTACAAACAAAACACCAGTTTGATATGCGCCAACCGTAATTCTACTCCTGTACTCAAATTAATCTACCACAACGAGTAAGGAAAATATCCTTTTGTACCACTAAAAATTATTCAACCATCAATCTCAAAAATAATCATATTGCATCATTCTATCACAATGCGACTCTCAAGTTAAAAATAGATTATGATAGCATTTATTCCGACTCCCCATTCACTTAAAATATATTATAATATCATTTATCCCCAACTCCGCATTGACTTGTAATAGATTATGACCCGCCCGACTCACCCATTGACTTAAGGTGGCTGAACACAGTTTGCACGCGCTCTTCAATTTCAGCTGCTTACGTGAGTCAGCACGTGCAGGGTTTTGAGAAAAACAAGCGTGGCGCCTATTCAGTGGTCATTTTATTTTGCTCAGCGTCGATCGCGAAAGTGTTGTTTTTTATCTTAAAATCAAACAATTTGTAAACAGTTGTTCGTAAAAATGTTTGTTGAATCAATAGATAATTTATAGAACCATTGAAGAAATACACTGCCTTTTTGGTCGTTTTTGTCTTTGGATCGAAAACCCAGTCAAATGCAACGCATGCACAGTTGACCAAAAATTGTGACTGGATATCTAAGGCCCGGTTCAAACGTCGAACTTCACATGTGCCGAACCTAATGCAAATGAGCAAGAACAATAGAATTTACTCATTTGCATTAGATTCGGCACATGTGAAGTTCGAAGTTTGAACCGGGCCTTAGCGACTTTCCTCGGAAATGTGCTGATTTCTACGAAACCACTCGTTAGAATTTCACGAAATTTGACACAATAGTTCTGAATATGCCGAACTCATCTGCCATCAGAAATTTGAAATTTAACAGAGGAGATTTTTACAAAAGGCAAACGTATTAAACCACAAAATACGAAAGATTCCTCTGTTAAAATTAAATGAGACCAGTGTTAACCTGCGAATATTTTTACGAGTTTACTGGAAACAAATGATGAACAAAATCTAACGACTAGATTTTCTGAAAATAAACGAAAGCAAATATTGCAGGCTGATTTACAATCCACCGTTTTGCCATGGCAACATCCTAAAAGCTCAACAAAAATATCAAAATATATAGCTTGTTGCTTAAATCATTTTGCTTCACCAATTTTGGGCACCCAGACGTTAGTAGTTTTAAAATGACAATGGACGACGCATAGGTACAGTGAAACTGTGTTCAGCCACCTTAAAATAGATTATGATGTCACCTCTACCTATTTTAACCCATGACGTCACTTGTAGGTGTCATGACGTCAGCCACTCCCCACTCCCCTGACGGTGAATCCCCTGTCTGTATCTACTGCTTCACTTGCGTTAATAGGCAGGTATGAAATTTAAAGCGTAGGGTTGCTGTCACGATATTGAAACTTACCATCATATGTACCACAGTATCGAGCATTACATCGTCGAGGGGGTGGCAGTTTATAAACATAGAATCCGGAACAATTGAGAACTTTAATTGAGCTGCTGATATAGCAACATGAGCCACTGTAATGGAAGCATGCTGTCCTGGTAACCTTCCCCTCTGCGACGGTTGGGTGAATTCCGTTTAACCAGCCAGGGGCAGTGGTACTGCAGCGGAACGCTGGAGGGCAGGTTTCTGGCATGGATGTTCCACCGGGATCAGTGAATCGGAACCACTCATTTTTGAAATGACTGTCACATTTTGATGAGGAACCAGTACTGACAAGCCTGCTCGAATCGTTCAGTTTAGTATACGAACTGCATGCTGGGAAAACGACTGAAATTCAAGTTGAAAATAGGCTTGTCAGTTTGAATGAAAATTAAGACAGTAATAAAGTGTTTGTTTAATTTACCGTATTTCCTATATTTGGTTTGGATGTATCTGACCTATTGTGACCTATCTGCATTGAGGTTTTAGTCAAAACATTCTGCTACTACGATTACGTTTATTGCAATAGCGTGAGTTATCTCATTAAAATGAACAAAGACCCCTTGAAACAATCCATTTCTTGTTCCGTTAACATTGGCAGCGCGGGCCACTTACAGGATTTTTTCAACCTGATGACACACTGATGTACGAAACAAAAGATTTCTCATTAGCTTCTCTTACTTTCTTTGGTTCCATATACTATCATTTTAAATCATCAGGGAATGGTTGCAAACCACCTATTTTATTACAACCGATACTCCCTTTCGGTCTTGTCGCGTATACACTTCAATGCTTATATCATGACAACCCTTCCCTAAATAGTTGTAAACAGTCTAACCTCCCGTAAGCGACCACCGAAAATGCAAAGCCAAGTGCTGTAGGTGGTCGCTTACAAGAGGTCAGATAACAAGGCTCTTAACTTTGAATCATTTCAATGTACAGAGCACCTATCATTGCAAAATATTGCATTATATTGAAGTTTTGATGCGATGCGTTTTATTGGACTTGTACTATAGCACATAAGCTGCGGTTACACTTTGCAACTTTTACCTACGTACATTTGAAGTAACAACGGCCGCGGCACTCTTAAGGTGGATTTCCACTGTCGCGTAATTTTACGTGCGTAAATAAAAATAAGAGACGATGTATGAATGTATGTATGTATGTATGTATGTATGTCTCTCATTATATTTACGCGCGTAAAAAATTACGCGACAGTGGAAATCCAGCCTTAGGGGCCGATTACTTGGCGAATTTCAACCCGATAGAAAATTTCGACCAACGCATTGTTGTACCCAATTCAAACCTTCTGGGAATAACATCATTTGTCCACAGTATTTTCCATATAATTTCCATGTCAATGCTTCACTGATATGGAAATATGACGAACAAAGAGTTCTTATCTTATGTTTGTTGATCAATAGATAATTTATAGAACCATTGAAGAAATACACTGCCTTTTTGGTCGTTTTTGTTTTTGGATCGAAAACCCAGTCACATGCAACGCCGCATGCGCAGTTGACCAAAAAATCGTGACTGGATATTTAGCGACTTTCCTCGGAAATGTGCTGATTTCTACGAAACCACTCGTTAGAATTTCACAAAATTTGGCACACTAATAGTTCCGAATATGCCGAACTCATCTACCAACAGAAATTTGAAATCTAACAGGGGAGATGTTTTACAAAACGCAAACATATTAAGGTGGCTCCGTTGTTATTTTGGGCGCACTCGTCTATGACAAACTTTGTCTCATAACGTTTTTTGCTCTAACGCGATGCTTCTAAAACTTTGTGAAAACTTACTAGCTATTTTTTAGCAATAATATGATTTAATTCGATTTTCATGGGAAAAATATATTTAGTGATAATCTGGCTTAAATTAACCCCACTTTTTGAACAAAATCGCACCCTGTGAAAAATTTTGCTGTTATATTTTTGTTAAATTTCTGGAATCAGCTTACATTGACTTAATACATACCCTTACCAAGTTTCAGCAAAATCGTTGGAGCAGAAATGCAGAAGAATTAACGCCATCAAAATTTAGCCCTAAAATTCTTTTAAAATTTTAAATACTTCATGCTCTTTGACAAAACAATCTACGAACCCAAATTTCTGGGAGAAGCCTTCCCAATGCTTGCTAAATCTGAATTATAAGCCGATTGCAAATCGTGCGAACCGTTAAAAAGTATTCAATAGTTCTGTAAATATCATAAAATGCTCCAAAACCTGCTCAATTCTCCAATGCTGCGTTTTCCGTCATTTTTCGAAACTTATCTGCTGTTTGGTGTCAAACCCCTTTCACATGAATTTCAAGGTACTGCAATACTTTTACATCGATTGTTTTTTGCTTAGAAGGGCTTGCAATTGAAGAAATAGTTGTTGGGGTTATAAGCTACTCCGCATCTGATCTCAGGCGAAGCTGACAAGAAGTTTTCAGAGTTTTGTTTATGAATACGAAATGAGCACGTGTGGAATTTATTCTAAGAATTCGCACCTTAGTTGGGGGGGGGGGGGGGGCGTACTTGATATGCGCGCGTAGTCAGCGTAGTCGTCCCCGCATTTAAAAACATTGCACCCCATGGACACTTCTAATGGAGCGTACATGCTCCCTCCCCTCCTGGGCTAACTAGCGCGCATATTTCGTTCGCCCCCTTATAACGGTGCGAATTCTTAGAATAAATTCCACACGTGCTCATTTCGTATTCATAAACAAAACTCTGAAAACTGATTGTCAGCTTCGCCTGAGATCAGATGCAGGGCAGCTTATAAAAAAACAACTATTTCTCCAATTGCAAGCTCTTCTAAGCAAAAAACGATCGATGTAAAAGTATTACAGTACCTTGAAATTCATGTGGAAGGAATATGACACCAAACTGCAGGATAATTTTCGAAAAATGACGATTAACGCAGCATTAGAGATTTGAGTAAAGTTTTGGAGCATTTTATAATATTTACAGAACTAGTGAATACTTTTTAACGGTTCGCACGATTTGAAATCGGCTTATAATTCAGATTTAGCAAGCATTGGGAAGGCTCCTCCCAGAAATTTGAGTTCATAGATTGTTTATTCAAAGAGCATGAAGTATTTAAAATTTTAAAAGATTTTTAGGGCTAAATTTTGATGGCGTTAATTCTTCTGCATTTCTGCAACGATTTTGCTGAAACTTGGTAAGGGTATGTATTAAGTCAATGTAAGCTGATTCCAGAAATTTAACACAAATATAACAGCATAATTTTTCACAGGGTGTGATTTTGTTAAAAACGTGGCGTTCGTTTAAGCCCGATTATCACTAAATATATTTTTTTCCCATGAAAATCGAATTCTATTATATTATTGCTAGGTAATAGCTGTAAGTGTTTGCAAAGTTTTAAAAGCATCGCTTTAGAGCCGGAAAAGTTATGAGACAGAGTTTGTCATAGACGAGTGCGCCCGAAATAACAACGGAGCCACCTTAAACCACAAATTACGGAAGATCCCTCTGTAAAAATACATGAGACCAGTGTTAACGTGCGAATATTTTTACGAGTTTACTGGAGACAAATGATGGACAAAATCTAACGACTAGATTTTCTGAAAATAAACGAAACCAAATATTGCAGGCTGATTTACAATCCACCGTGTTGCCATAACAACACCTTAAAAGCTCAACAAAACTATCAAAATATATATCATGTTGCTTAATCGTATGCCTCACCAATTTTGGGCGCCCAAACGTTAGTAGTTTTAAAATGACAATGAATGACGTATAAGTACAGTGAAACTGTGTTCAGCCACCTTAAGCAAATTTTAATAATCGCTTTGATGGAGCTTTTAAAAGCTGATTCAGTAGCTCGCATTTGGACATTGTAAATCATTCGAAAATTTATTCTATTAGAAAGTAAAAGGTATATTAATATCGGGGTTAACGTATTTTATGAGTAATCTTGAGACGCTAGAGCTATTACACTAGGGACACCCCGGAAGGTATCCTTAAAACCTTAAAACGCTAGTTCAGATAAACAGTGTGGCAAGTAGGGAAACGAAAAAAGCAAATTTCCCACACACACGCAAAACAAAATATGAAGAATAATATGTTTAACTCTTGCAGCCTCGCAACACGACATTGTGAAATTATTCATGAAAATTCAAGTTCTCACATGCAAAAACAATTTGTTGAGGATAATGAAATATTATCAAAAAGGGACTCGGAGCTAAGAATATCTTGTTCACGAATGACCTCTTTCAATTTCACCCCAACTTATTTGTTGCCAATGTTTTATACAAACCTAACTAAACATTGTTCTCAGCTACAAAATCCAAGAAGACAATACGTCGATGTGAATTGAATATATTTTTAAAAGCAAAATCGGTAAGCTCTAAATATATGTGTATACAGGTTCTCTCGTCTTTTGTCCCCAATAGGTTATTAGATTATGTAAATTTTACATTTCAACACTCCATTCTCATTCGTTATTAAACCTTAAAATTTACACTGAAAAGTATGTCGTACATATTTTCTTTGCTTTCTTCAACTGATTCTGCCATGTTCCATTTTAAGCGCTGAACGAAAACTTTAACTAAGATATGACAATATCCCTTCTGTTAAATACCGTATTTATTCGATTAAGCGCCCTGGGCGCTTATTAAATTTTTGGACCTTGAGAGTGGGCGCTTATTCGAGGTGGGCGCTTAATCGAGGCTGGGCGCTTATTAAATTTTCACCATTTTCAGCAAGTAGTAACTTTATTTTGCAACAAAACAATAAATTTTAACAAAACGTGAAGAGGTACCAAAGCAGAATTTTAACTGTTCATAGTAGTACTAAGTCAATTTCAATATCATTGTCACTAAGGAGTGGGCGCTTATTCGAGGCTGGGCGCTTATTAACTTTTCCTACCTTCGGGGTGGGCGCTTATTCGAGGCTGGGCGCTTATTCGAGGCTGGGCGCTTATTAACTTTTCCTATCTTCGGGGTGGGCGCTTAATCGAGGCTGGGCGCTTATTCGAGGTTGGGCGCTTAATCGAATAAATACGGTAGGTATGACATTTTCCCTTCTGTCTGTCTAATTGAATTAAATATTTCAATTTACCATTATGAGATAAAGATAACAATGGATATCTTCATTTAAGCGTAGTCTTTTCCTCGTGGCGTTGAAAAAGAATTGCTGATTTAATGATTATTCGTAATGCTTTTATTATAAACCGTTCTGTATACAGGTCCCACTAACCTTTGCACTGGCCTCCAGTAATGAGCAAAACCAATATTGCCATTAAAATCCAAATCTTCATTCTCTGAAAAACGATCGCGAAGTCATTTTAAAATTTATTGGCAAACATAAAAATCATCATTCTTCTGGAATTTTTCTATGTTACGTTATAGCGGAGCACTTGCCAGGCCGAAGGCCTGGCTGCGCAGCTCCATACTCATAGAACCTATCGCCGTCATTTTTCATGGTCATGGCTAGCGGAATGTTTCGCGGGCGCGCGTGTGCCCGTCCGCCCGCCCACCATGTTTGAACAACATCCGGGATCTTGAAAGCAAGGCTTTGTTTTTCGCGCGGCCACACAGCCGTGAGCTCGGTAAACACTTTAGTTGTTTTGTTGTGTCTAGCGGAGAATTAAAGTCGTTATTTTCCTGCATTTTTTCGCGGTTTGCTACTCAAGACAGGGATACTAATTAAGGGATACTGAGAAGCCACTTTAGTGGAAAAAGACGAGCTTTCAGGGATAAAATCTTGCTTCGAGGAACTTCATGTATTACGTTTTTATCAATGCGGGAGATATTTGTTTTCTACGGATTTCAGGACCAGAAGCGGAGATTTGAATTTCCAAGCAAGCGAGGAACTTAAAGGTAAAACAGATTACAGTTTTCGACGATAATTTATGTCGATATCAATCTGTAAGTGACTTTTTATTAGTGTTATTGTTAGTTTTGGAGAATTGATTTTAAAACGTGCTTAAATTCAGTTGTATCGATCTCTTTAATTTCATCGAAGAAAGCTTCAACTCGATGAGCTATAATTAAATGGTACGCGTTTTGCTTTTAAACGTAAACTAATGGAGATTTGAATAAATTTTTTCGAAAGAAGATTGTGTTGTCCATTTTTACATGTTATTTACAGGGTATTGATAGCCCCTTTTTCCATTTACATGTTATTTACAGGGTATTGATAGCCCCCCTTTTTCAATTTACATGTTATTTACATGGTCTTGATAGCCCCCCTTTTTCAATTTACATGTTATTTACAGGGTATTGATAGCCCCCTTTTTCAATTTACATGTTATTTACAGGGTATTGATAGCCCCCCTTTTTCAATTTACATGTTATTTACATGGTATTGATAGCCCCCTTTTTCAATTTACATGTTATTTACATGGTATTGATAGCCCCCCTTTTTCAATTTACATGTTATTTACAGGGTATTGATAGCCCCCTTTTTCAATTAACATGTTATTTACAGGGTATTGATAGCCCCCCTTTTTCAATTTACATGTTATTTACAGGGTATTGATAGCCCCCGTAAAATCTATGTGTGTTGACTCGAGAAGCAAGATAAAGAACTACAGCGTACAATTGCACACTTTCAAGACAATTGAAGGCGTTCATGGATGGATAGGACCGTTTGATATTGTGTTCGCCGCTTATTCCTGTGGGATCTTTGCTCTGGCAAGTTCTGTGTTTTATATATTAAACTTGCCATTTGCTTAGCGATCGAGCTCCGGATCGAGCTTAAGTGTCAGCTACTGAATCTAGTGAATGCAGTGTAGTCTTACTTTTAAACCCGTGTATACGTGAAAGCATGATGAACGGGTTATCGGCAACGGTGTTTAAATAAAATTCACTCACTCACTCACTCGCTCCTTCCATCAGCTGTAAACTTAGTGAGCAAATGCTTTGATAGTATGTGTTCTTGGACAGCGCAGTGTATTGAGTTTGTGGATTAGTCCTGGACGGCCCGAGTTCGACTCTCCATAAAGTCCTTTTTTCCTTTTATTTCTTTTTTCGAACTGGACATTATGAAAGTGATGTACTTTTTTTTTTCTTTCGTCAAAAATCCTTACGTTTAATTTAGAAACACACACACACACACACACACACACACACACACACACACACACACACACACATATATATATATATATATATATATATATATATATATAATTCATCAAAAATATCCTTGTCGTGATATTAAATCCAGACAAACTTATAAAACAATCACAAACTGGAAAATTCGACTTTGGCAAAGTCGAATTTTCCAGTTTGTGATTGTTTTATATATATATATATATATATATATATATATATATATATATATATATATATATATATATATATATATATATATATATACAAGTATACAATGTGCCCTCCCGGTTATTACCATAATGGCTTTATGGCAACTCCTGAACTTGGGCACAGGATGTACGGTTACACATTGTTTTTGTTTGTTTATATATATATATATTATATATAAATTTGTCACAAATGAAGACGAACCAATACTTTTTTGTCTGACACCGTTAACGTATTACAATTCAAAATTGCTGAGGCGTCCGATGTCAAGGAAACGCGTGCGTACCAAAACAACTGACTGTTATTTTGAAACTGTAACGGAAACATATTGCGTTGCATTACAAAAGAGCGACAAAAACTATTCATACGCGTGCGCTCGCGCTTACAAAAAGCTATTCACACGTGTGCGCTCGCGCTTATACGTGTCTTCCTGTTTTGAGCATAAAAACCATCATTGTCATTAAGCCCATTCGGTATCAAAGTCCCTAATCTGTACATCCATTGTCCTTCCTTGTCACGCAGCTCCCTCTCACATTTGACCCAGTTTATCAGTTGAACGCTCGTGTGTTCCAATCCTGAATGTCCTTGGCTATGAAAATGCTGGTAAAGAACGTCATCCTTCTTCTTATTTTCCGACGACAGATTAACATGCGCATTTTCCCTACTCTTATGATTGTTAAACCTTGTCCTAAACGCAGTGGTGGTGGATCCAACATATTGAATTTGACATTTTTTACAAGTGATAAGATAGATCACATTTCTAGAATTACAATTAAGGTTGTAGTTTATGCTAAATTCTTTGCCAGTTTTGTTGTTACGAAGAACTCTTCCTAAACAAAGAAAATTGCAAATCTGACATCGATTGGAATCACATTTCGATGTTCCTTTCACTTCATCTTTGGAGCCACTTCTAAAACGAGCTCGGACTAAATAATCGGAAAGACTTTTAGGTTTCTTAAAGGCGACCATTGGAAACTCCTTGATCGCATCTCTGCATCTGTTTGATGAATGTAAAACAGGCTGTAACTTCCTCAGTAAACCTCCGATATTAGGAAGGCCTGGATGATATGTAACTGTAAAAGGGATCCTCTTGTTCCTCTCTTTTGATTTTTCTCTTAAAGTCTCATTCCTTGGTATTCGTCTTGCCCTATCAACTTGTTGCTCAACAAAATTCCTTCTATATCCCCTTTCTACCAAAAAACTACATAAATCTTGAGACCTTTTCTCAAAGAAAGTATCTTTAGAACAGATCCGTCTCAACCGCAATGCTTGAGCATAAGGAATCCCTTTCTTGCAAGAACTCGGGTGACAAGACGCTTGGTGAAGATATTGATGACTATCAGTTGGCTTGATGTACACATAGGTCTCCAGTTTTCCTGAATCATTAATTACTTTAACATCCAGAAATTCTATCTCCTTGTAAGACCGTTTCCATGTAAATTTGATCGTTCTATGTGCACTATTCAGGTAATCAATGAAGTCTCTGAGGCTATTTTTCCCTTCTGTCCAAATGATAAAAATATCATCAATATACCGCCACCACGTATGAGGTTTTATTTCAGCCTGAAAGACTGGATTATGAAAGACTGGATAAGTGGATGCTTGTGACAAGTTTATATATATATATATATATATATATATATATATATATATATATATATATATATAAAGACAGCAACGACTTTCTTAACAAACTCATCGAATTAAACACCACTCATACACTACCTACAGGAACACTATTAGTAACTTGGGATGTCAAATCCCTATACACTAACATCCCACATGATGGTGGTATAGAAGCTTGCGATTACTTCATGCGCCAAAATAACTTCACAGACGACAAAAGAGAAACAGTCTTACAGTTTATCACTCTAGTTCTCACCTGCAACAACCTCACATTCCAAGGCAAGCATTTCATCCAGCAAACAGGGACAGCAATGGGAACCAAGATGGCACCGAGTTATGCCAACCTTTACATAGGTCGTCTTGAGGACCACTTGCTGAAACAAAGCGCTAACCACCCTTTACTCTGGTTCAGATTCATTGATGATACATTTTTCATATGGACACATGGTGAGGAAAAACTAACACATTTCCTTAACCAATGTAACACTTTTGATCCACATATAAAATTTGAACAAACCTCATCAACCACAAGCATCCCTTTTCTTGACGTCCAAGTAATCAACAACAACGGCAAGATTAGCACTGACCTATACACCAACCCTACTGACACTCATTAATATCTAAACTGGACCAGTTGCCATCCACGTCACACTAAAACGTCCATCCCCTACAGCCTGGCACTGAGACTACGCCGCATATGTTCTAACAACAATTTCTTTGAGAAGAGAGCCCGAGAACCACATAATGTACTTCTTGATCGGGGTTACAAAAACAAACTCATCAAGGAGTGCATTATGAGAGAGAGAAGAACAACTAGAGAAGAGGCTCTCAGAACCAAGCAGAATCCTGTCACTGACCGTGTACCCCTTATAGTAATCTACAATCCAGCAATGCCGAACCTGCATAATATTCTCAACCAACACCAGCAAATACTACACACCTCATCTAAATGCAAAATCATCTTTAAGGACCGCCCCCTCGTTGCCTACCGTAGAGGAAGAAACCTGTCAGAGATGCTAACGAACAAAAGATTACCACCATGCGACCCTAGTGAACAAGCAAGCCATTCCACCATTAGCAGTGACACGCCAAACACATCAGAAACCTCATGCAGAATATGTGGCCGCTCCTTTCAAACCAACAGAAACCTTAGGATACACTCTTCACATAAACACAAGCAACATACATCCGCCGAACATACTAATCCAGGATTTTGGCCTTGTAAAGTAGACAATAGATGTGCATGTTGCAAAACATATGGCAGATTCACAGAAACAGTTAAAAGCACAACTACAGGGGAAACCTTCACTCTTACGCAATACACCACCTGTCAAACAAGCAACGTTATATACTTGATTCAATGCACAAAATGCGACGATCAGTATATAGGGGAAACAAAAAAACCCGTTCATCGCCGTACAAACCAACATCGCAGCGACATAAACGTAGGTCATAAGAACATTCCCACTGTCAGACACTTCAAAAACTGTGGGGTTAAACGTTTAAAATTAACCGTCATTGAAAAAGTTAGAAATCCTAATCAAGACATTAGAAGAGCAAGAGAAAGCTATTGGATTTCTAAATTCAAGCCTGCTATTAATAGCCTAGTTAAATTTACGTGATATATTGAGTAGTATATAAGGAGTCAGTCAAACACCATTTTTTCTGAAGGCCCAAAATAAGCCTCCAAACGCCCGAGTTACCGAGCCCCCAGGGCTCATGCATTCGCCCTGGGGGCTCGGTAACTCGGGCGTTTGGAGGCTTATTTTGGGCCTTCAGAAAAAATGGTGTTTGAGCTGACTCCTTATATACTACTCCGGGGTCGGGGGCTCTCTTATATTTTTAAGCTGTTACAGACCCTAATAAACCGTTATTTGAACAACTGGTGCCGCGTTATTACCAATTGAACAAAGGGGTCCCCTGTGTATCTAAAACCCATATATATATATGGCGAGACCCATGAACAACGAGCGTGACGTTTTCGATAATATCCATCAGCGCGAGCTTATCGCTTGGCTCGATTCTCAAGAAAGAAAACCCCTTTTGAAGGTTCCTCGCAACGAGAACCTCGCAGGGTTTGACCCTTTAGATCGAGAGCGTATGGGTGCCTTTCTGATGCCTAGTCGGATTGTTGAACTATATGATCGCGGTGAACAGGGTGAACATGGCAGACCGGGACGAAGACAGAGAACCATAAACTGGCGCTTTACGCAGGGTCTAACAAGACCTCTTGTACCCCAAATGATGAACAGAATCAAACAAGCTGTTCGCAGAAGGCATAAAGTCAAACTTACCTGGGCCTACAAGCTGCGAAACATCGAAACTGGTGAATCCATTGTTTACTATACAAACACCAGCAGCCCTTGGTTTTCTAAACTATCGCAAACGAAACGATGGTTGCAACAACAAGAAGAGCTTCGTCTTCAAGGTGAAAAAATCAACAGACCTGATACGAAATGGGTTTTCGAAAGCACTGTCTTTGTTGAGGCCAAAGCGATTTTAGATCGACAACCTTTGCAAATCGGTCTTGGCGAGTTGCCCGACTGGCTTCGTAACAAAAGAGAAGTCATCTCTCTTGACATCTACAACGACGATCTTTGCCTCTTTCGGTGTTTGGCTGTTCATCAAGGTACCCGTATAGACAGGAGTACTCGCAGAGCCAGAGCATTAGCGCAAAGCTTCTTTGCTCTTCACCGTAGAGGTCGCCCTAATTGCAATGTTGTTACTTTACAAAAGTTTCACTTGCTTGAAAGGCACTTTAGACAAGGGATTGCCGCTTACACTGTTACAGATGACGGCAACTTTGTTTTGAGTTACACACCTTCGCGCTACGACAAAGTCGGCACCCCTTCGATGACTATCGGTATCTACAACGCTCATGCCTTTTTAATCACTGACATAAACAAAGTCACAAACAACTACACTTGTGGCGATTGTTTGGCAAGGTTCACAAAAGCCTGTAACCTAGCGCGCCACGCCAAGACGTGCACTCGCGGGCAAACTAATATTGCCTGTCCGGGAAATCAGATCCTTGCTCCTGAGTCAGCTTTTGAAAAGGCGTTTTATCCAGAAGGCAGTTTCGGCATTAAAGCCACTTGCTGGCTAGAGTATGAGGCCCGACAGCGGGGCATCCACATCCACCACCACAGATGTGGCCATGGAGGCGAGCGCACCATTTGGCGCTACAAAGTTGATGGCTATCACCCAGAAAGCAAAACCGTGTTTCAGTATCATGGCTGCCACTGGCACGGTTGTCGAGAGTGCTTTCCTGCACCTGAACAAAGAAACGAAGTGATCACGACTGACCGTCAAGGCAACACAATCACAAGGGAGCAAGCCTTCGTAAGAACAGTGCATATCAATCAGATCTTCACTACACTTGGCTACAACTTGGTTGAAAGGTGGGAGCACGAGATGCCCCGACCCTGGTGGCACGATCGAATCCCTCCTAAAAGAAACGAAACGTATCCACACGCTATCGTCTACGACTTTGAAGCCTATCAAGACAAGACCAAGGCAAGTCAGCCGACCAGGGATCTCTCTTACGAAAGCGAGCACGTGCCTATCTCAGTCTCCATTGCAGACACGTTGGAGCCTGAGCCAGAGTACATTTGCTCTAAAGATCCCCAAGAGCTTATCCGACTGTTTTATCAATCTCTGGAGCGCCGTGGCAACGCGATCCGAGATGATATAGCTCAAAAATACATGCCGCAGGATCTTGAGGGGTTAACGGAAGATCAACAAAAACTCATCAAGCAATGGTGTGACCAGGTCCCAGTGGTCGGCTTCAATTCAGGCCGATACGATCTGCACCTTATCAGAAAACACTTTGTTTCTTATCTCGGACAAGAACACGGCGTCTTTGCAGGGGAGAAACAGAGACAAATCATGTTCATCAACACGCCCTCCTTAAAGTTCCTCGACGTCACAAACTATCTGTCCCCAGGCATCAACTACGACAAATGGGTAAAGACGTATGGGGCGAAACAGACAAAGTCCTGGCTCCCATACGAATGGTTTGACAGCGCTGACAAACTTGACTACAAGGGGCTTCCGCCATACTGGTGCTGGTACTCACAACTCCGAAACTCCTTTGTTCTTTCTCCAGAGGAGTACAAACAATGCGAGCGGGTTTTCAAAGAGCGCGGCATGAAGACATTCGGAGACTGGCTGGAGTATTACAACAACCTCGACGTTACTCCCTTTCTTGAAACCCTCGAGAAAATGAAAGCGTTTTACACCAAGCTTGGGGTTGACATTTTCAAAGACGCTGTTTCGTTGCCTGGGGTTTCGATGCAATACATCCTGAGAGGAACCCTGAGAGGTCGTAACCGACCCCAACTATTCGCCCCAAGTGCCGAAGCCTATGCAATGCTGAAAGAGGCTGTTGTTGGTGGACCTAGCTTGGTGTTCACACGTAAACACGTGCGTGGCGAAACCCGCATCCGCTCACACAAATACGACTTAGCTCGTATTGTCAAGCGTATTCTAGGCTTCGATGCGAACTCCCTTTACCCTAGCACCATGTTGCAGGAAATGCCCTGTGGTAAAGAGAAAGTCGTCCATTACGAAGATCCAGTAGAGGCCGCAAGAGACTTCTGGCTCAAGTTGATTACGAAGCAGTGGTTCGGCTTTGCCGAGGTCGATATCGAAGTCCCTCAGGACTTGTGGGAGCACTTCGAAGAGTTTCCTCCGCTCTTTGTAAACCGCAGCGTGGGCGAAGAGGGCGTCCCTCAGCACATGAAGGATTACCTTGCTAAAAGCAACAGAACCCACTTGCCCGGGCAAAAGAAGCTGCTAGGCGTGCTTCAAGCAAAAAAGATTCTGCTTTACGCCCCAGTGCTAGAGTGGCTTTACAACCACGGACTCCACATAACCGCTGTCTACCGCACGATCGACTATACACCCATCAAGATCTTCGACTGGTTCGTCCATGAGGTTGCCAATGCACGAAGGAAAGGCGACGCTGATAAGGAAAAAGCCTTGTTCGCAGAAGTGTACAAGCTTTTGGGCAACGCTGCTTACGGCAAGTTCATCGAAGCTGTTGAGCGACAGACAAGAGTTGTGTACACCAACGACGAAGACACTGTCGACAAACACCTGCGCTCAGCCTGGTTCGAAGATCTCGAGGAGATCGGGGGATCATACAAGATCGAGTTACGCAAAAACAAGGTCACCATAAACCGGCCCTTTCAAGTCGGCATCGTTGTCTATCAACTTGCTAAGTTGCGCATGCTGCAGTTTTACTACGAGTTCCTCGATCACTATCTCGACAGGCGTGACTTCGAGCTTATCCAGATGGACACGGACAGCATGTACTTCGCCCTTTCATACGACACTCTCGAAGAAGCAGTTCGACCAGAACTTCGCACCCAGTTCGAAAGGGAGAAAAAGAACTGGCTCTCCTGGGACAAGTGGAGCAGCAGAGAACCCGGTTTGTTCAAGCTTGAAAAGGAAGGCACTCGAGCCATCGCTCTATGCAGCAAGTGCTTTTACGTAGAAGACGAGGAAAACGGCGAAGCCAAGATGTCCTCCAAGGGCGTCAACAAGGGGCAAAATGAGCTTCGGTGGGAAAGATACGAGCGGGCCCTTGAAGGCTACAAGGACATGGCAACAAACAGAGGCTTTCGAATGCACAACGGGGCCATGTACACGTACGAACAGCGCAAGCTAGGTCTCAGCGCCTACTACGACAAGCGTTGGGTGTTGCCCGACGGCATTCACACAGAGCCAATCGAGTTTCATAACCCAGCGGGTGGCAACTGAGTACCCGGCGGCACAACCATCAACTCTTCGCGCACAAACCCGCGCTTGGGTCCGTCATACAGATAATACACGACAGGCGCATCTGGCTTGGTGACAGCCTTCTCGATGTTGTAGACTTTCAAAGACCAGATTGGATCAGTTGCCCGTCGACTACCGCCCTCAAGGTCGCCAGGCTGATACAAATATCTCACGTGGACTCCATGAGGGAGCTTCTTTTCGTAGAAGCCCACAGGTCTAGCATATGGGGTCGCGGGCTTGGCTGATGTTGCTTTCTCTTTGATTGCTTGAGCAGGCTTCTTTCCAGTCAATCTGGTCACTTCATTGTTCAAGGCCGAGATAACATCTGGCAATCTTTTAACCCAAGCAGTCGAACGGCCAGAGGGCAGATTCATTTCAACTGCGTACTGGTAACCAAACAATCGTTCAGCCAGGGTTCTGTTGAATCTTTCAACAATCCCTTGGTCTCTGTGGATATCAACACGCCCACGACGAATGGTTGTTTTATGAGCCCCAGTCTCTTTAGTCACAGCCCCCATAAACTCTGTTCCCGGATCGACTTGCAACAGTTGTGGCCATTTCAAAGGCCCGCGTCTGTAAATACGTGTAAGCGCCTTCGAAACTTCATCAGACTCTTTCGAAGTCAAGGGCTCTGCTGCTTTGTAACGGCTTGCTACATCAACAACTGTCAAAGCATATTTGTAAATCTTTCGCCCATGAGGCAGTTTGTCGTGTGGCAAAAAAGTAGATCTGCTTGATGCACGGCATTAGGAGTCTGGACATCAAACTTGGGCCGAGGGATATGGCGTGGCGCTGGGAGATATACTTGCCAAAGGGCTTGTTTGACGAGCCATTTCTTTGCCGCCTCTTCAGAGACCTTGGCTGCTGCAGCTAGCTTTTTAACAGCAGCAAGTCCTTTCCAATAGCCTTTGGGACCGTAATAGATCTTTGAGAGTTTCGCCTCCATATACATATGTGTTTACAGAAAGCGAAACGCCGCATAGCCAAGGGCGAGTGCGCCAGTGCCGATAAACAAGGGTTCGCCTTGTTTCTGCTGTGGGCCTGGTTTATAGAAGTCAGAGAACTCGGGCTCTTTGGGGAGTGTTATTTGCTGCTCTCGATGTGTTTGGTTGTAGAGCACCAGAGCTTGGTCAGTGTCTTGAAAGTTGTGTTTCGCTTGATCTTTGATTCGATCATTGCTGGCAATCCAGTCGAGGAGCTTTGTGCGGTCTTTCTGATATTTAGCGTAGGCCGCTTGATAGGCCTCTAACGCCTTGTCGTGTCTGATCTTCTCATCCAGAGCGGCTTTCCCACTGTCGCCGGAAAGATATTTTGCGAGATAGTTGCCTCCAGTGAAAGCAGCGGCATTCAAAATTGCTCCACCAACCATAATAGCGATTGAGGCCATCCCTGTATATACATTATGGATTTACATTGAGGCAGGGAGGATCTTCTGGTCCTCGAGATATTTCTTGAGAGCTATGCTCCCAGCCATGACGGCAGTGAACTTCACGTAGTTCATGAGACTCGAGCTGGGGTCGGCCGTGAGATTTTCCTTGACGACCTTTTTGCCAACCCAGCCAATAGTTGCGACAAGGCCAGTTATTGTGGCCGCATCAAGAACAGCTTTCACGAGCTTGTTGTCAGACATGGTGTATATATATATAGATTTTAAATTTCAGTCGACTCTTCATTATGCGTTGTCTCGTTGATCTGTTGTGTTGCTAATTGCCAAACTGTTTTTAGGGCGACAATGTTGAATTTAAGCATAACAAAAAGAATACCTCCGATTGCAGCCCCGTTTACGAAGCCTTGAAAGAGATTTGCCATTGTGTATATATAAGATTTTTACTCCATCTCGCGAATTCTTCGTCTCGGTGGTGGGGGAGTTTGAACTTCATTCACCACTGCCGGCGCAGGGGCTGGGGTCGGGGTTTTGCGTCTAAGTGTATTCATAATGGCCTCGCGTTGGTAATAGACGCCCCAAGCGGATATAATTACCCCGGCAACACCAAGAATGAGAAACAATGTGTTGCTGCTAGCTTCTTCATTTGTCGAGTTTTGGGGTGCCGAGTTTGGGGCAGGCTCATTTGTTGCTTTAGCAGCTTGTGCTTGTTTTTTTGCCTCTCTTGCCAGGCGGTTGCGCTCAGCAAGCCTTTTGCCAGAAGCAACACGACCAGGGTTTTTGGCTGGAGCAGTCTTTGGGGTATCAGAGGTAACGTGCGTGTTGTTTGTGGGTGCTGCTGGCGCGACTGTTTCTTCAGGCACCGTCTCGAGTGGTTGAGCCATCATGTGTATATATGTATATTTTTTATTTCAAACCTTCGTGGTTTTCTGTCAGGTTCCTGCCAGATTCCGAGTTTGGAGCAGGCTCGTTTGTTGCTTTAGAAGCTTGTTCTTGTTTTTTTGCCTCTCTTGCCAGGCGGTTGCGCTCAGCAAGCCTTTTGCCAGAAGCAACACGACCAGGGTTTTGGGGTGCCGAGTTTGGAGCAGGCTCGTTTGTTGCTTTAGAAGCTTGTTCTTGTTTTTTTGCCTCTCTTGCCAGGCGGTTGCGCTCAGCAAGCCTTTTGCCAGAAGCAACACGACCAGGGTTTTTGGCTGGAGCAGTCTTTGGGGTATCAGAGGTAACGTGCGTGTTGTTTGTGTATGCTGCTGGCGCGACTGTTTCTTCAGGCACCGTCTCGAGTGGTTGAGCCATCATGTGTATATATGTATATTTTTTTATTTCAGACCTTCGTGGTTTCTGTCAGGTTTCTGCCAGGTTCCTGCCAGGTTCCTGCCAGGTTCCTGCCAGGTTCCTGCCAGATTATGTGTCAAAAATTTCATCAAAACATGTGTCAACTTCATCAAAACCCTCGAGTGGATAACCTTCACCGTCTCTGCTTGGGTGTACAGGTGGAGCAGGTTGAAGGGGCAACTCTTCTGGCTCCTTTTTGAAGTCGATGTGTTTTGTAGTGATCAAAACAGCATTGGCCAAGGCTAAGAAGCGCCCACAACGCAGTGCAAGGTTTCCAGCAAGAGATGAAAGTTCATGGTTAATCATGTAGTCATTTTTGAGTTCTTTCTGCAGTGCCTCCACATCGTCAATCTTAACAACCATGCCGGCGCCTTTGGTTGCGAACATTATAACGCTGTCAATCAGAGACTCGGTCGTCTTGTTACCGACATAGGCTTCATACCTTTTGTAGTACTTTTCAACCTGTTTATCCGTCAGGCGTTTCACCTGCTCGTGTGTGAGCTGGGCACCGATGGCCTCTTTTGATTTGCCGGTTGAAACAAGGACTGCCAGTTTCTCGCGTTGAGCCGGAGTGTCTGGACCTGTTAAGACTTCAGGAATCGCTGATGGTAAGGAGCTATCAGGGGTTGCCTCTAGCAGCTGCATTATTTCATTATCAAATGCAGCCACGTCTTCTTGGAGGTTTGTTGCCATTGCGTATATATTATGTATTTATTTTTCAATTATTCTCTTGATGTCAGGCAAAAGACTTTCAACCTCACGTATAAGCCCCGTCATGGTGGCTGGGCACACAGTGACTTTCAAAGGATATCGACTAATAAGCATGAGGCGCAGATCGTCCTCGCCAGCGGTTTTGATTATCTGTATTTGCATCTCCTCCGCATGACTCTGCAATTCACCCAGAAGCTGTGAAAAGACCGTGAGCTTGTGGATACTGGTTGAGGTGTTCATGGTTCAGCGTATATATATGTTTTCACATTTTCACTTCAACCCCATAGGGATGTCGCAGAGAGAAGACTAGGTGAGAAAACTTGTGCCCCTTTAATTTTGCAATCAACTCTTTGTACTCTTGTTGTTCAAGCTCACCGGCATAGTCATCAAAGATGGCCTTCGTTGTTTTGCTTGATGGGGTGTAAAAAAGCACAATCGCTGCAACGTTTTCCCTAAAGGGTTTTGCAATGCTGGTTAACTGTTGGGTTAGCACCCACACTGACAAGCCGCTGTGGCGAGCACTGAACCCTAGTTTCACAAGTTGACTCGTGCGACCTTTCACATCCTTCGAAGCAGCACAGTCATCGAGCACAAAGAGCGTGTTTGTCCCGTCGAAGAAATAACTGGCTAAAGTTAACCATGCTTCAATCTCATGCTGCTGACAGTCTATCACGAAAATGCGTGGCTCCTTGTCCACGAAACCGTCGTAGGTCTTGTTGTGGACAAATGTTGGGCAGAAGAGAACAATATAGTCAAACTTGCCCCTGAAGGGACCGCGCAGCTGATTCAGAAGATATTGTGTTTTGCCAGAGTTAGTTGGCCCGATAATTAGTGCATTGAATGGCAGCTTTCGTGGGTCCATCTATATACATATATATGTGTTTAGTACTGAACCGCCTGCAGCTGTCTGTCCATGATGTTCATCTGTGAGTCGCTGATGGTGTAGATGTGGCAGTGCACGTTTCCCGAGCCGGAGGTTGTCCTTTCGATCTCAAGATGTACGCCGTCCTTTGTGTTGACGAGGCGTTGGCCGTTGCCATGTAGGGTTGTATCAGCCATTGATCTAAGGTCGATAAGGAGCCCGAACTTGTTGCCAGTGAGATATTTTGTTAGATTCATGTTGGGCCTGCCATCACCCCTCTTTTTGAAGAGGCGACTGACCTCGCGCCACATGTCGGTCCCGTTGATGCCTTCGTTGTAAATCCTGTTGGGGGAGCCATTTATGGTGACATTAACTTTGGTGATGTCTGGGTTGAAGTATTTTTCTGAGTCCCTAGCGCCTGCCGTGTAGGGTTCGATGAATAGCAGAAGGATGGCTTTCAGTGACCTGCGCTGCGGGTTCACCCTGAGATTCAGCCGAGCGTCTGAACCCTTCGAAAAGGGGACCACTTCCTCTCGCATGATATGGTCGTAGGCAAACTCCTTTCCGCTAGAGTATACACTTGTTGCCTCGTCAGCCAGCTGCTTACTTCGGATTGTCTCGTACTCAAGCTGGATATTTGTCAACTTGTAGACAAGCTTGCTTGTATCCGAACCCCTGACAACTTGAGAAGCCTGGGCGAGCGTTATTTCGAATGTCAAATCGTTGTAGAGTGCCTGTGGGTACATGACGCCGTGGTCTGTTATAATCTGGTGGTCAAGGTTGATGCGGTATTTGTTTTTGTAAATGGTCTCCAGCTTGTTTTCCGCATCCACGCCAGAGGTCTTCTTGTCGCCGGCACTAGAGCGAATCTTGCTCAAGTCTACACTCTGGATGCCCTCGGGGAGCATGTTATCTCTCTTATCAACAGAGAGGAAAAGGTCCTCAAAGATTTTGTAAATATCGTACCCAACGGTGTCCTGGACAGTGGTGGCGGCAAACTTCACAACGAGTCTGTCAACTAGTGCTCTGGAGACATTTTGTACAAGATAGTTGTATGCGTGGCCGCCGGCAAGGTCGATGTTAAAGAGCAAGGCAAGCGAGCCCGACACGATAACCTCATATTCGTTGAGCTTGGGCACCGTAACGTACAGGGTCTCGCCGGGATTGGCTGAAGTGCGTTCAAAGGTGATGCGCTTTACGGTGCGCTCTGCTTTCATAGCACCAAGAATCTTCTCGGCATTCGTTGGCCATAGCCAGAGTATATATATAAATTTATATTTATATATATCATAATGGCAGAAGGCGGATATGATATGCCTGGCGAGAACGAGAATCCTTGGGAAGACTGGGGTATTGACCACGATGATGACGACGAAGAAGAAGAAGAAGTTGACACAACAACCGCCTTTCAACCGGGAGCTGCATCCACCCCATATCATGGTGGTGAAGAGCATGAAATGCATACAATGCCTCACGAACAGAGCGGCTTAGATGAAACTGTCCCTATTCTTGCAGAGGGTGGCAGAGAACGGGCCTGGAATGCTATCACGTCCTTATATCCAGATGCTAATGCAATAGAACTTGATGCTTATTTTGACCCCAAATCTAAAAGACTCATGATCAAAAAAAGCGGTGTTGGCAAAAAAGCATACAATATCTACACAAAAGAAAGATTAACTGGCCGTTTAAGAGTAAACCCAAACCTTTCACAAGAAATCAGATTTGCTCTTGGTCAGTCTGCAGAAGAAAAAATAGTTCAACAACGGCAAGAAATTAGGGAAACAGACCAAGCACTGAAAGAAGCTCAACGACTAGAAAAAACATTAAACGAAACAGCTGCAAAACAACAGCAAGCGGCTCAAGAAAAACAAGCAAAAGAAGATCAACTTGAACAAATTAACCATCGCATTGCAAATATGGAAAAGGAAGGAGGTACAGTAATAGAAAGACAAAACGAAACAGACAGACTAAACCGAGAAAAAGCAAAAATTGAAAGAGACATAGAAGAGGAAAAGAAAAAAAGCAAAGAGTATGCAAAAACTAAAATAGATCAAGAAAAAGCTACAAGAGAAGTTGAACGCTTACAGAGAAAACTCGCTGATGAAAAACAAAAAAAAACACTAGCGAAGCAAGACTGAACTCCACCAAGCCGCTGGATGAGTTAAACGAACAAGAGGCCGATCTTGTACGACAAAACGAGGAAGACCGACGCGTGATAGAGGATGAGAACACTTCTCCCTCTGACAGAGAAGCTGCAGAAGCCCGAGTTGCTGAGCGAGAAGAAGAGCTGGGAAGACTAAGAACACAAGTTCAGGAAAGAGAAGAAGCCTTGCCTCTTCGAGAGAGGGTCAAAAATATCTTCAAGAAATATGGCTGGACCCTTCAGGCGGTTGTTCTGGCTGCAGGTCTAGTCATAGGCGCTGTGACGATTGCTGCAATGAATGGCTTAAAGGCCGGCACCAAGGCTATTGGCAATGGGCTCAAAGCCCTAGGAAATAAGGTTGCCTCCATCTTGCCAGGCTTGATCGGTTCGATCGTGAGCTTTATCTTCAAAACAGCCGGCCAGGTTATATCCTTCCTTGGCGAGCACGCCTGGCTGCTGATCCTTGCCGTTGTAGGCTTTTTGATTGAAAGGATCACCAAGCGCAGGAGATAATTATCTCATCCAGGCGAGAAAGCCTGCTAAAGCAAGCGCACCCACACCAATGAGCGCCTTGTTTACGTGATGCGGCTCGATCTTAGTCTCTTGCGTTGGTTCTGGTGTGGGGTCTGGTGTTGGTGTTGGTGTGCGGGCTGGTTGTGGGTCTTTTGGCGCTATGCCCTGTGCCTGTGTCGCCTGTTTGTGAATCGGTTTCGATGTGTGACTGTTTGGTGGATTAATCTTTGTCGGCCCTCCGTCCATTGGGCGAAGGGAGGCTTTTTTTGTGGCAAGATTGACATCATTGTTAACACCAAGCTTCATCCCTTGCGTTGCCTGCATAAGATTGTTATTGTACCCCACCACGCTCACTGTGTTGATAACCATGCGTGACGGCATCAGCCAGCTCCCAGGGGCAACTACAAAGTTTAGCCACACTTTCGTTGCTTGGATGGCCTGCTGATAATGCTGTACGCTCTTAGATATGTCGTTTAGTCTTATAGCGTCCTCTAAGAGTGTGAGGAATACTCTCTGCGTTTCGAATGCTCGGCCTCCACTCCCAAGAATGCTGCTGCGAGTGTTTGCTTGTGCACTCAGAATGCAATACACAAAGGCCTCGATTGACTGATTCATACGCGCGAGCCCTGGCTGTGTTAGCCCTTGTGCATAATTCGGCACAAAGTGCTCGAACTGACTAACAGCGCCTTGGTCGTTACGAACGAAGTATATACCGTTTGCGCGATAGTTTGGGTCTTTTCTGTCTGTGACGCGCTCATCATCAAACAGGGCTAGATCGGGATCAGGATAGTTGTAATCAGTAGAACTGGGCCCATCATATGCGACCCAAATGTACACATTGCCAAACCCGTGATTTTTGCCGTATGTGAAACGGAAATCAGAACTGGGGTCTACACCGAACTCTTGGCAAATCCTCTTGTATGCGTCGATGTTGAACTTATTATCTTTCTGGTTGAATGTGGGGTCGTCTGGCAAAGCACTCACGCTCTGTTCCCCACCAAGCTTGTAGAGTATTCGTCTTGTTGTGAAATAGACGTGAAACCTGTAAAATGACCGTAGCTGTGGGGTTAGGGAGAGAGTCGAGTTCTTATCAAACAGAAGGTCACGCGAGATCCCGCAGCCGGTTGTTGCACACCACAAGGCGAAGTTCAGTTGTTGCGGCCAGAAACTCATATGCGGGCCGCCGAGCCACTTTCTCCCATATTTCGCGGTTTTGAACGTAATCTGTGTGTCTCTGAAAATGTTTCTGTATTTCGTTGTGAAATAATCAGTTGGCGTAACATAGATCTTTTGCGCTTCATCGTTCAAGACAAAGCCAATCATCATGCCTTTATCGATTGAGGTGGAGAATTCAACAGCAGGGATTGGTTTTTGTGTGTTTCGGTTTAACGTCAACTGATAAGGGAAACCGCCAATATACTCTAAGCCAAGGGCGTCTTTCAGGGCTTGTGTCCAGTTCTTGTGCGGTATATCTGAAGGCATTGCCCAGGAGCCTTGCCCCTCTGGGAAAAGCACTACTGCTGAGGCTTTGTGCTTTTCGTCGAAAGAAACTTCTGTTGTAAATCTTGACATATCAGCGTGCGGGAAACGTCTTTTGAAGTCTGAGATAGCCTTAGCCTTGGCAGCTGTAGAGAGTTTTTCAGCCTCCGGAGAACTCAGCCAAGCAAGTTGCGGGTTTACTGTGGGTTGTGTTGGCTGTTTTTTTTTCTAATATACCTTTGTTCTGGATAGAGGGGATTTTGGGGACGAGGAAAAAACGGGGGTGGGGGTCCGTAATCGTGACCGCCAATGTTCAGACCGAGATTTGAACCAGGATTAAAACCACCAGGGCGTCTGCCAAACATGATTATATAAATATAAATATAATTTAAATATATACACAATGGTTGTGTTAACAATCGTCGCACCTTCGAATCCTCACACCATCTACTTCGATCACCCGCTTCAGAAACCGAGCTACATAAGACTTGTCTCTTGTTCTTTTTACAACTCGTGGCATAATTTGAAAGAAAATGCAACTATTTCAACAACAATAAATGGCTCCAATGGATCAACTCCAACCGTGACATTACTTCAAGGGCATTACACCATTGATAGTCTAGCGAAAGAGTTTAACGACTTAGCCACCGCACATAGAATAAAATTACAATTATCAACTACTATAAATAAACCAGTCGGCTCGATGGTCATTCACAATGGAAGTAAAGTAAAGTTTAGTGACAATCTGGCAAATTTACTTGGCATAAGAGCTGTATTGTTTCTAGTAACATACGTCAAAAGATTAACATCACCAAGCACTTACTTTATCCATTGCGATCTGGTTGATAAAGAACAGAACCTGTTCAACGGTAAGCCTTCGACTGTCTTGGCTAAATTTGATCTTCGAGGTGAGCCATATGAGAAAGTTTTCTATGAATCAACACAGCAGAACCTATTACGTGACGTCTCGTCTGGCGATTATGTAAACAGCATAACACTGTCTGTAAGGGATGAATACAATGACCTTTTTGACTTCAACAACATGCCGCTTGAATTTGAACTTGAGATCAATTAAAAAATATATATATACAAACGATGAGCTCGGCTAACGTGTTGCCATCAGCTCCTGAATACAGCGAGACTCAATCATTTTACCCAGTCTTATCCAACGGTGAAGACTTCAGACTCAAAAAAATCTCTGACTTGCAAAAGGAGCTTGAGTCGGAGGCTAATCATTACAGGCAAGTTGCTAAGAAATACAAGCGAACACACACTATTGTTCACGGAACCGCAGTAAGTTTTGGTTTCATTTCTACAGGCTTGTCTTCAGCCACAATCGCCACAGCTCTGAGCGGAGTTGGGCTCGTCGCCAGCCCGGTTATTGGGGGTTTAGCTGCCATTTCAGGTTTTTCAGCGGCCAGCCTCACTATGCTTAACAGGCGGTTCGAGAGAAAAATTACTAAACACGAAAAAATATACACACTCGCCCTTGCTAAACGAAACTCTGTCTTTGAGCTGGTTTCAAAAGCTCTAACTGACAAGCGTATCAGCGATACAGAGTTCGCAAGCATCTTGCGTGAGCTTGAAAGATATCACGAAATGAAAAATGCGATACGCTCTGGTGAAACAAAAAACACCAAAGTAAACAAACAAACTCAAACGCCAGATCTTGAAAAACTCAGAGGCGAGATTCGCAAAGAAGTCAAAGAAGAATTTCAAAAAAAACTCAATCGTCTTGCCGCCGTGTCCAAGTCAGATTTGAAAGAGTAAAATCGGGTTTTAATCTACAAATCTTGAGAGACAAAACACGTCACGCACTTTGACCCCGATGAAATCAATGGAGCGCCATGCATGAAATCAAAACAATACAAGGTATTTTATTTTCAGAAAATAAAGGGAAAGCCCCTTTTCCTTTATGACGTAAACCTTGCCAGCTCCTTTCGTTAGAACTGGTTTCAGCCGGTCGAAAGCGGTAGATTAATCTATTTTTTCTGCTGATGTTATTATCATGTGATGAGTTTTAGCCAATATTAAGCTATAGCTTCAGCTTTAAACGTCATTCGAAACAAGTATGGACAACAGCCAGATGCTACAAGACGTTTTTTCAAACTTTTCAAGACTTCAAGAGAAATATTAACCAAGTTCATGGACATTAAGCATTTGGATCTGTCTTATCAAGGGTTAGTTGATGAAACTGCGAGAAATGAACATGAACTGATACAACTTTACAAGAATGTTCGAGAGATGTGTGGATTTTCTACTCGTTATGTTAATTTTTTAATATTATTGTATCAGCTTGTTGAAGTATATCCAAGACTCGGTTATTGTGCTGTTCCCATTCGTACTTTCATGGCCAATATGAAAATCATTCGGGAAATCTGTGAAGAAGACGCTACCTTCTGAAAGAACATTTGTTAAACTTACAAATGAAAAACATGTATATTCAATGATGTAATGTTTAAAAATAGCACAACACGTGATTAGATTGTCAGAATAGGAAACGCGTTTCCTACTTTTTTGAATCGATTAGTCTACCTTTTTACTAAGTTATGACGTCATGGCGGCTTGACACGTGATTTGATTGCCAAAAGTGGGAAACGCGTTTCCTACTTTTACAAAGATAAATATAACGTCATGGTAGCTAGACACGTGATTTGTTTGTCAAAATTGGGAAACGCGTTTCCTACTTTTTGAATAAAATAGGCAGGTATTTTAGTCTGTACTATCATTTAATAAGATCAAGGCTATTTACTAATTGAATATTTGTAATTTCTACTTATAAACATGAATGCTAATAAACTTCACAAACGCTTCAACGGTTCTGAAGCCTTCTATGAGGCTGAACTTTATAAACGCTTCAACGAACAAATCTCTGCCGTCACATGTATGGATGAAAATAATAAATACAAGTCTCAACTAGAGCGCTTGGATCTAAAGCACAAATTCATCCGGCTGCAAGGCTTCTATGGCAGTAACTATAGACACGAGTTTTTACGCGCACAACTACAAGAGAAGCTCCAAAGCATCTTTGAATCTCTTTCTTTAACCGCTAGACAAGAACAAAACCAGCGGTATCGAGAAAACAGTTTTGTGTTCATTTCAAACAGAACAAACAAAAATATAAAATCGTGTCCAAGCTGTGGGGGATCTTTTACACTCATGCCTGAATCCATAGAACTTGTATGCAATAACTGCAGCCGAATTGAACTACTAGACGGCGCTGCCTTTTCTCGTGTAGACCTTTACAATGGAGGAAATATGAAAGTGAAAGATATGAGAACAAAAAATTATAATTTCAAATATCGGCTTAATCAGCTATTCAGAAATAAATCTCCGAGATTAACTGATGAAGAAATTAAACAAACTGTCTATGTTTACACAAGCGTGAAACCTCATCTACCGAACAACACTAATTATAATTTCGCAATTTCTAAAATCTTGACCCTAATTCTGCCAGAGGGGACAAGAAAACAGAAACTTTTATCTTTCATACAACTTCCGAGGCAATCTTTGTGTCTAAAATACGAGCCGTATTGGCAGGCAGCAATTCATGCTGAACAGATTGCTCCGCCAACTTATCCATGAGAAATGTCTCAACTTGAGAAATATCGTCACGAACTGATCTTGCGACGCTGAACTTAGCTGTCTGTCTAGGAGCTTCAGAGTGCTCGGCTATTTTTTTGCGAAGACTTACCAAGTCCTTGTGAAATCGTTCAACCTTCGGTTGAATACTGTTCAAAAATCCCTCGTGCTTGACAATTTGAAGCTCTGTTACATTCAACAATTTCCATGCAAACAAAGCAACCGGCTTCGGCCCCTCATCTGGAGCAAGGAGAGCCTTTTTCATTCTGATGTAACGCAGAAACTCCTCGTTTTCATATTCTTTGCTGAACGACATTCTGACCGCACCGTAAGAACACCATAGGTCTTTCTCGGCTATTGAAGCCATTATTTGCTCAAATATCTGAGTTTGTTTAAGAGCACCAATATCAATAAGTTCAGTTTGATTGCGTGTTAACTTTTGTTTTGAAAACAGATAACAGATGCCCCAAGCGAGCGCTGTTTGCCTTTTTGTCTGGTAAATATTTCCGCCGTTGAAAAGATTATTATGATTCGAACTTGGCTCTATCTGGTTTAGAGAACACATTCTGAAGTAAGAATCAACAAAAAGGCCTTTATTAACCATAGATCCGCTAAAACAAAGACCCGTTTGTATCTGGGGTGTATAATAACTAGGCACTCGAGTCATAGCTATTTTCCGCTTAAAAGGACATTTGAACTCCAAAAGAATTACATTGTTTTCTTTGTCTAGATAATAGCCGTCAGGACTGCATATAACCTTTCGATATAATGAGTGATCTGTTGCTAGATTAAGGGATATAGAATAAGCAAATACTCTAGCAGAGTGCTTCTGCTCAAAGTATTTGCGAGCGAGCGGTTCGAACAGAGTGCCCCAAGTACAGGCCGTATTATTGTGCATGTCGGCTGGCTGTATTTTCTTTAAGAGCAAGCTCTGTGGTGTTTCAAATGGCGAAACTCCGGTCAAGGCTGCAATTTCGGATGCCCCAAGAGTATTTTGTCGATAGCTCACCCAGTCGGCGCTCTTTTGTTTCAGACCAGTGTTCCTCGATTTGAGAAAGTTCAAGAACACTTGTGTTGTCGTCATCATTGGAATACGAAGGGAAAGTGTTTTTTCAATTGGTGATAACGGCGACAAGTTGTTGTGGAGTCAGTCTTTGTGCGGCTTCAAGAATATATTTCGGTACAATGGATGGAGGAGATGTTTGCCCTTGAGTTTCTTTAACGCATTTACAGAGTTCGCCTTTTTTTCCTTTTCTGCATCCATAGCAAAGAAGACTTCCATGTCTTGAGTGATTAAAGGCTGTTCGTTTAATTGATTGTGTCAGAACGCTCTTTCTTCCTCTCCCCATCGTCACTTAGGTACCCAGGAGAGGGGTTTCTCCAATTGGTTATGTATAGCTTGCCATGTTCAAATAACGGTTTATTAGGGTCTGTAACAGCTTAAAAATATAAGAGAGCCCCCGACCCCGGAGTAGTATATAAGGAGTCAGCTCAAACACCATTTTTTATGAAGGCCCAAAATAAGCCTCCAAACGCCCGAGTTACCGAGCCCCCAGGGCTCATGCATTCACCCTGGGGGCTCGGTAACTCGGGCGTTTGGAGGCTTATTTTGGGCCTTCAGAAAAAATGGTGTTTGACTGACTCCTTATATACTACTTATTGTTTGGCTTAGTTTAGTTTAGCTTTATAGCTCCATATCTGATTATTACGTCAGTATGTCACGTGTGTTCTTTCCGTTAAGCTTTTTAAATTTCGAATGTTGTAACAGTTAGTATATACCTCTGCTCCTGATGAAGACCGTTATGGTCGAAACGTCGAGCGAATAAACCAGCAAAGCTACATTGGAGTTGGACTCTTGACCCTCACATTTTCGGTTATATATATATATATATATATATATATATATATATATCCACGTTGAAGATTCACCGGCGAATCCAATAAAGTGCTCTACAGTGTAGGAGTAGAATAATCCATGAAGGAAAATCACTCAACTTTGATGACCAAAAGTTTAATACAAACTTGTTTCGTAGGTGTTGCCACCCACTCCTCAGTTAAACTTACAATGATTGATCCCTTGTTGGACTACGTTATTTATATGTATGATTTCGCAAGACGCACATTCTACCTAACCGTTAAAAAAACGTTAAAATTATGCGCGCGCCTAAAGAATACATGTGCGCGCATTACTTGCTTCAGTAGACCTTATTCTAGGGTGTGTTTTAAAATATATTTACGTCTGTGTCTACACGTTGAAATAAGCTCGTTTCTCTTATTTAGCGAAGCCATTTGCGGTTTAGTTATTATCAAATGTTTTTCTGCAATACACAGATTGCATCGTTTCGATTGATTCGAATATGCCTTGGCTTTTGCTAGAATTTTCCAGGTGATGTCATATTCCTGTTTTCGGTCCTTTAACTGCCATAAATATTTACTTAATTCTGTATCATTCTTTCTATTTTCATTGTTAAATGACACCTTATGGTTACGCCATCTAGTTTTAAATTCGTTAGCTGTTAAACCTATATATGTCTCTGTACTTTCTTGCGTCTTGACGGTAGCTTGATAGCGGAGCTCTCGCCGGGCCGAAGGCCCGGCTGCGCAGCTCCATACTCATAGAACCGATGCCCGCATTTTTCATGGTCATGGCTAGCGGAATGTTTCGCGGGCGCTTGTGTGTGGCGCCCGAACGCGCCCGCCCGTGTTGGGCAATTTTGAAACCAAAGCGAGGCTGTGTTTTTCGCGAGGCTACATGGCCAATGTGACGTGAGCTCGGTAAACACGTCAGTTGGAGCTGTGTTTAGCGGAGAAAACCGTTTTAAAGTATTTCCCTGCATTTTTTCGCGGTTTGCTACTCAAGACAGGTTTCACATTTTTCAAACAGTGGTCAAGACCGCATTTGAGGCTGCGTAACTCTGCAAATCAAGCGTTTTTGGAGGAATATAGAGCTAAGTGCTTATTTTTAAACCTGATTTCGTTTTAAATTGAAGCTAGTAGCTCGTCGAAGCATTTGTTTACAACTAAACTCTTTTGAGTTTAATTATTGTGCTTCCGACCTTTTCGCCTTAGTTTAAAAGCTTAATATCATTAGTTTACTGTTCTATATTGTGCAATTTTTTAGGTTATATGTTGGCTACACAGCGTCAGCTCGGTAAACACTTTAAAAGTTGGATCTTTCGCAGTGTTTAGCGGAGCAGTAAAGTCGTTATTTCCCTGCATTTTTTCGTGGTTTGCTACTCAAGACAGGGATAATTAATTAATTAAGGGATACTCAGAAGCCGCTTCAGTGGAAAAGGAAGAACTTTCAGGGATAAAATCTTGCTTCGAGGAACCCTCATACGTTTTTACCAATGTCTTGTTTTTATTACGGATTTCAGATTTCAGAACCGAAGAAGCGTAGTTTTAACGAATTTCCAAGCGGTCCAGTGACTTAAAGGTAAAATAAATCACATTTTTCGATGGGAATTTATGTTGATATCAATTTTTGATTGACTTTTCCGTTGTGTCCTCTTAAATTTTGGAGACATGTTTATGAAACGTGCTCAAATTAAGTCGTGTTTGTTATCTTGAATTTCATCGAGGACAGCTCTGCCTTGATGCGCTATTAATGGTATACGTGTTTTTAAACATAAACTAATGGAGATTTGAATAACATTTTTCGAAAGAAGATTGTGTTGTCCATTTTTATGTGTTTCTTCATTCATTACATAGATTGAAAAGCGATTTTATGTAAACAAAACAAGACTTAGATTTTCTGTCAGGCTTCACTCGCGTCGCCTTATGCAAATTTGCAATTTTGATTTCCAAATCAGTTTCTCGGGCAATTTTTGACAAACAAAAACTGTATTTTATTCGGAAAGTAGTCGTACTAGTTATTCTAGACAGAGAAAAGTTGTTTTTGTGAACTTTGTACTATGCAGACTGTCGGGTAATACTGTTTTTTGAGAATTGCTAAAATTGAAAAAGAGCCCGGTCGTCAATCTTAATCCTTTCACCTTAGTTAAGTTTCACCTTAGTTAAGCTTGTTCCTTTTCTCCAGCTCATTTCGATTTTTACCGTAATTTGTACTTGCAAAAACCTGTTAATTTAACATTCCAAACCGAATTTTTGAACAAACTTGAAAACAGATTAAGTGAGAACGAAATTTTATCCTGCGAAGGATTTTTATGTTTGGCTGAAATAATACCCACGCAATGCGTGGACTTTCTTCAGGGAAAACCCCCGGTTCAGACGGATTACCTCAAGAATTTTACGCTAAATTCTGGGATCTTTTAGGCCCTATTCTGTTCGAAATTATAAATTTAGTTTGGAAAATAATTCTCTCAGTGATTCAATGGAAGGAAGCGTGACTAGATTACTTTACAAGAAAGATGATAAGAAAAACCTCAAAAATTGGTGGCCCGGCCATTTCGCTACTCAATGTTGATTACAAAATTTGTTCAAAAGCTCTAACAGACTTTCAAAAGTGTTACCCTCGATTATTTCAAGAAGATCAAACTTGTTCCGTCCCAGGTAGGACGATTTTTGAGAATTTATTTCTCTTGTGTGACACTCTAGATTATATAAATATTACCAAGTATCTTGCTGAATATTGATCAAGAGAAAGCCTTTGACAGGGTAGAAAAACATTGGTAAACTTTTTACCAATGTTTTAAGTCGTTTTGGATTTTGCCCTAATTTCCAGCGTCGATTTCTACATTATACTGTCAAGCAAATATGAAAATTATAGTTAATGGTTTTTTGACTAAAGAAATTCCACTCGAGTGGGGGGTGAGGCAGGGAGATCCCCGGTCTCCACTTTTGTACGTTTTATCCGCAGACGTTTTGGCTACCAGTATAAGAAAGGATGATACTATTGAAGGTTTTCTCCTTCCAGAAGCCTGAGGAAAGCGTTTTAAAATTCACCAATGAATGCGGATGACACCACATGTTTTATAAACGATATTTTTTTTCTCTAGACAAATTGTTTACCTTACTTCACAAATACCAGACAGGTACAGGGACTAAATTAAATGTGGCAAAGAGTACAGAAGCCATGAAGTTAGGAGCTTGGTGTTCACGTCCGGACACTCCTTATGGCCTGACGTGGGTGTCAACAATGCGAATCTTGGGTGTCTGGTTTAGCAATGGTACTGCAAATGTGGAACCAGATAACTGGTTACCACGCCTTTCCAAGCTGGTTTAAAATTTGAACCTGTGGAAGGGTGTGGGGTGTTTTCACTCCAACCCTATCGGCACTACTCAATACTAGGTTTTTAGTCAATGTTAAGACTATTTTCTTTTACCTAATGGACTTCTGCTGACGACGAGAATGACATGCGAGCACTCTTTTTCATTAAGACCATACTTTATGGTATATGGGTTTTTCGAAACAAAGCAACTTTTCACAATGGCACCGAGAACTCTCGGGCCACTGTAAGGGACATAAGGAATGACATCACAACACAGTTGCAAATTGACCGGAGGGGGGGGGGGTTGTACTTTGCACATTTTTGGGCGGCGGTGTGCCGCTGGGACTCTGAGACCCTTAACTTATACTATACCATTTTAGCTGCATTTTGCAACCCTATTCTAGACTAAACACCGAAAAATCCTACCCTATCCTAGACCTTTTCTAGACTCGCTATTTTGCAGAAACTCATTCACTATCACAGTCTAGGATACCAGGGGTCAGTAAAAATGTCGTACAGCACACCTTGCCCATTATTAAATGCCATTTGCCAGTAAACCTCGTCTAGTGTCTCTAGTCTAAATTCTTCATGCAACTGATCAGTTTTGCGGAAAATGATACCCTTTTCTAGACCAAAAATCTCTGATTACTATACCCTATCCCAGACTAAACTGCCTAAACTGACTAAAGTAATCATGTGCAAACCAGAAAGGACTTTCAAGTGGACCAAACGACCGGAAATGAATTTTATAAATAATCCCTTATGGACTAGACTTTCAAGTGACTGTAAACCGGAACTGACCTTGTATTGTTGTAACCGGAAATGACTAGCTTTAACTCAGGATGCCTTGTAACCGGAAATGACTAGCCTCTCAGGATAATATTGTAAACTTTAAGGATTTGTTATTGATAAATAAAACATTTTGTTGTGTTTAGCGGAGAAAACGGTTTGCAAAATCATTTTTCCCTGCTTTTTTTTCGCGGTTTGCTACTCAAGAGAGGTTTCACATTTCTCAAACAGTGTGCTTTTGTGGAATTTGTGCAGTCTAAATGTAATGTGCAGACGGTCGCGTAATAAGCTTACTGTTTTTGAGAATTGCTAAAATTTAAAAATAGCCTGGTCGTCAATCGTAATTCTAATTTTTCTTGTGCTTCCGACCTTTCACCTAAGTTAAGCTTATCAACATCGTTTCTGTTCAAAGAGCTCCGCTGTTAGGCTAAGCCTAACTATATATATTAAACTATTTCTTCAGTTAGACATTCTCCCTTCAATGGGCATTCTTATTTCTTTCTACAACTACACTTCCTTTCAACATTATAACAACAACAACAACAACAAAAATCTTTATTAGTTAGTTATTATAGAAATTATAATACTGGCCTGCAGGTAGCAAAGGCTAATCTTGGCAGGCCAGTGAAATTAATTACATGATTAGAAATCGCTACACACACCAATTTGTTGAAATAAAAAGAAAGGATCAAACAACAGAAGAAAAAAAAACAAAAAGAGAAAACAAAAAGGAAAAAAAAGAAGAAACAAGTGATTGAAATAAAAGAAAGAGAATTGTGAAAATATTAATTAATTACTTCCTATACTTTCTATACTACCTTGCTGTTCTGCCTTTTTCAGAGTGATCTTGTTGTGCCCATCTATGATTTGTTTAACATTAGGCATACAACTATAGCTTAGTTTAAGTGTGTTCCTGCTAAATATTTTCCTTAATTAATGGCCGTTTGGAAAGCATTTATCTATTAACTTAAAGAACTCTTTACCTACATTAGTTTGAACGTTCTCACTATATGGCGGGTTAAACCATATCACATTCCTTTTGCGTGTACGCTGTTGTGTTGCTGCTCTTGGTGCTGGTGGGTTGAACCGGAGTTTATAATCATAATCGCTCTTCCGCAATGCTTCCTAATATTCTGGTGCCGCCTCATTGAATGTTTCTTCGTCGCACGATATTTCAGACAGTCTCCTGTTAATTGATTCTGGGATGTTCCTAATGATGTTAGGCGGTTGATTTGATTTGCTGTGTACATAAAGCGGGTGATTTGCTGGTTTGGAGTATGGTTTGAACTTTCCAGTGTTCAGGTCGAGCGTCACGTCGAGAAAATTAACTACTTTCTTGTTTGCTTCAATAGTGACACGTAATCCATTGTCTGTGAAAATTTTAATAACGTAATAACGTAATAACGTTTAAATAACGTACTCAAACAAGGGATCAATCATGGTAAGTTAAACTGAGGAGTGGGTGGCAACACCTACGAAACAAGTTTGTATTAAACTTATGGTCATCAAAGTTGAGTGATTTTCCTTCATGGATTATTCTGCTCCTACACTGTAGAGCACTTTATTGGATTCGCCGGTGAATCTTCAACTTGGATAATATATATATATATATATATATATATATATATATATATATATATATATATATATATATATATATATATATATACCCGTTTGCAAAAAAATGACATTTTAAAAAAATATAAATATATATAGCCATTGTGTTCGCATCACAAACGTGATGACAGGCGGTAGATACCTTTTCACAGTAACAATACCCTTTGCCAAGTGTTCATTACAGCCGGCGTCCGTTAATCTGCACCATTGTTCACGGAAAACATTATTGAATAATTTTACAGATTAAATTATTCAACGCCTGAATATAAACAAATGAGCCACAGACAATTTATTAACATGATCCTTTGCTTCTTTTGAGGCATTGCGGATAGCAACGATCTTCTTTGGAGACTGTGAAGCAAAAAAGTAGTGGAAAATAGACGTCCTTGGATACAAATATCACAACAGTTTAAAAAGAATAGGACAAAGAATATATATTTGTTCTCTTTTTCAGAACATATTGGAGGCTTATTGTAGCCTTTACCGCTTTATTGGCGAGTTTTCATGTTTCTTTTTAACTCAAGCTGTTGTACTGACGCCTTGATATAATGAATTTAATATATATATATATATATATATATATATATATATATAATATAATATAGAGAGAATAAGTGGACACGGTTAAACTTTTGACTTCGGTTTAATGCATACAGGTCTGTTTCGTACAGGGCGAACCTGCACTCCTCAGTGCAAGACCAAAAGTGAACCACAAAGAACATTTACAGTATAAAAAGCATCATATCTCCATGGAGATAACGTTCATGTCGAGACGATGTCACATCACGTTTTTCAGCAGAAATTTATCTTTATGTCTACATTTACTGATTAATTCGTTTCGTTTGTTCAAGGTTGCGTTTTCCGGTTTGCACAAAATGAAAAACTTTTCAGCTATACACAAATTACATCGCTTCGTCGTATTCGAGTAGTGGGGAGCACGGCATAAAATGCTCCACTTAATTGCATAATCTAAATTGTTGTCTTTCAAGTGCCAGATGTGTTTACTTAGTTCAGTTGCGTTACGCTTTGATTCCGTCTTGAATGAGGTTTTGTGGTTGGCGTATCTGGATTTGAAGCTTGTAGCAGTCAGTCTAACGTACGTTTGCACTGTATCGCCGGAGGTCACTTTCGCACAATATACGATGTCGTTTTTCAGGCACTCTCCGTATAGGAGGCATGTTGTGTTCTTCGGACAACTGCATTTTCTCTCGGTTTCAGGGACTTCACTGATTCTTAATAGTTTCTTGTTGTTTCCTTCGATGATTGTTTTCACGTTTGGCATGCAGCTGTATGAAATTTTCACAGTGTTCCGATTAAAAATCTTGTGGAGATTGCTAGATTTTGGAAAACATTTATCAAGGATCTTTAAGAATTCCTTTCCGATGTTTGTCTTCACGTTGCGATCGAATGGGGGATTGTACCAAATAATATTGCGTTTTCTGTTCTTCGTTTCTGGTTTTGGTTTCTCATAGTGCAGCTTAACCGAAGTCAAAAGTTTAACCGTGTCCACTTATTCTCTCTATATTCGCTCTACCGATGGTATCGAGCCCTCTCGACACACAAAACAAAGATTCTCCTGGATATATAATATATATATATATATATATATATATATATATATATAAAGTCTTCTCACGAACATCCAATGAGTAAAGATTTGATCTTCATAATAAAAATATACTTAACATGAATGAAGACAAGATTTTTTGTTGTAAATCACCTATATTTCGACCGGGTACACCGGCCTTCTTCTTCTTCTTCTTCTTCTTCTTCTTCTTTATATATATATCAAAAGCCACCAATTTTTTGGCAAGTTCGTCGAACAGAGGAAATATTTTTTACATAAAAGGTCGCTAAATTTGCCAACATTGTTCCCCCTTTTTTAATTGTAATCAAAGGATTTGTAAAATAACGGTAAGGGTCGTGAACGACCCCAAAAATAAGCGTACACTTAAGACGTTTGATGTGGATAACCCAAACTATGGAGTCCGTCGACGAAATGATTAAGTTACTACCTTATTGACACCTACTCTCAATAGGTGCTGAAAAAGAGAACAAATATATCATCTTTGTACTACGCTTTTTAAACTGTTGTGATATTTGTATCCAAGGACGTCTATTTTCCACTATTTTTTTGCTGCAGTCTCCAACGAAGATCGTTGCTATCCGCAATGCCTCAAAAAAAAGCATAGGCTCTAGGCAATAAATTGTCTGCGGCACATTTGTTTATATTCAGGCATTGAATAATTTAATCTGTAAAATTATTCAATAATGTTTTCCGTGAATAATGTTGCAGATTAACGGACGCCTACTGTAATGAACACTTGGCAAAGGGTATTGTAGTCACTGTGAAAAGGTATCTACCGTCTGTCACCACATTTGTGATGCCAACACAATGGCTATATATATATATATTTCTATTTTTTTAAAAAATGTCATTTTTTTTGCAAATGGGTGTATATATATATATATATATATATATATATATATATATATATATATATATATATATATATATATATACTGAACAAATGAGCCGCAGACAATTTATTGACTCGAGCCTTTGCTTCTTTTGAGGCATTGCGGATGGCAACGATCTTCATTGGAGTCTATGCAGCAAAAAAGTAGTGGAAAATAGACGTTCTTGGGATTCAAATATCACAACAGTTTAAAAAGCATAGTACAAAGATGATATATTTGTTCTCTTTTTCAGCACCTATTGAGAGTAGGTGTCAATAAGTAACTTAATCATTTCGTCGACGGACTCCATAGTTGGGTAATCCACATCAAACGTCTTAAATGTACGCTTATTTTTGGGGTCGTTCACGACCCTTACCGTTATTTTACAAATCCTATGATTGCAATTAAAAAGGGGAATCAAAGTTGGCAAATTTAGCGACCTTTTATGTAAAAAATATTTCCTCTGTTCGACGAACTTGCCGCTAAATTGGCGGCTTTTGATATTTATATTTTTAAATTCATTATATCAAGGCGGCAGTACAACAATCTGAATGTTATGTACAAATCCTTTAATCTTTGTTAAAAAGAAACAAAAAATCGCCAATAAAGCGGTAAAGGCTACAATAAGCCCCCAATATGTTCTGAAAAAGAGAACAAATATAATATCTCTGCCCTATGCTTTTTAAACTGTTGTGATATTTGTATCCAAGGACGTCTATTTTCCACTACTTTTTTGCTTCACAGCCTCCAACGAAGATCGTTGCTATCCGCAATGCCTCAAAAGAAGCAAAGGCTCGAGTTAATAAATTGTCTGCGGCTCATTTGTTCAGGCACTGAATAATTTAATCTGTAAAATTATTCAATAATGTTTTCCGTGAACAATGGTACAGATCAACAGACGCCTGCAGTAATGAACACTTGGCAAAGGGTATTGTGGTTACTTTGAAAAGGTATCTACCGCCTATCACCACAACAGCTATATATATTTCTATTTTTTAAAAATGTCATTTTTTTTGCAAACGGGTATATGTATATATATATATATATATATATATATATATATATATATATATATATATATATATATATATATATATATACTTGATGGTATATATATGATTTACTTGATGGTGTCCGGCAGTTGCCTGGCAACAAAAATCGCGACCGCTGACAATGGCGTATTCATGTTTATTCATGGCGGCCGTGCCGGCGGCCGTTTAACCTTACTCGTAGTTTGTGAAAAAATGTTTACTCTCGGTGAAACACAACCAATTTCTGATGCAAATGAGAAAGAACAGCAAATACAACAACGCTGGATTCCACAAGTGACTGGAAATCCTTGTCCGTGAAAATTAACCACCGAAACTCCGCTGAACGGTGACTTGAAATTCAGCGCGATCGCGATCGAGCAACGAAGAGACAACGAGAGCATAGATTACAAAGACTTCGAACAGCCTAGGTACACCGTTTAACTAGGGTCAAACGCCTTGACAAAATGCCGCCATTAGAATTCTGAACGAAACCGATCAGGAGAGGCGACACCGTCTGGAAGTGTTGGACAAAATGATTCTGTTTGTAGACGCAACGAGAGGCGGCAAGAATTACACGATCAGCTAAATACTCGTGACGAATATCTTTCATACCTTATACGGTAGGGAAAAGCAAACACTGATTACAGGAAAGGCTCAGAGAAGAAGAGCGATTAAGAAATGTAGCTCAAATCACCGGCTAAACTACTGAGAGGATAATCAAACACTGAAAAATAATTATCTTACTACACACTGTAATTTGATGTTTATTGATATTCTCACTAACGTCACTAAGGAACTTTTTAAATGATCAAAACTGTTTCGCATCACGGGTTTGGGTACTACGTCCGCAAAACCATGTACTTGAGGTGAACCTACTGCATGATCTGGTTTTAGCTTCCGGTCAAATTTGAAGGTTAGAAGTTGGTTTATTGCTTCTTCGTTTTCCTTACATTCTTGTTGAATTGCTTCTGGGAGGATGTCATCCCAACCATACCCGGTACTCCACAGTTCTTGGAGATCAATTCGGTACTTAATCGTCACAGACGCGACATGTCCAATAGGGTCCAATACTTGGACCAATAGGGCGAGGCACGATCTCTGTGAAATCTTCTTTCTTTCCCACAACTGAGTCTTTCTTTAGGGCGAATATGTCTTCTTGCTTGTCCCACTTATGACCAAGCAAATCTGTATGTCGTTCACCGCTGGTTTGGTCGACTTCCTTGCTGTTTGAATGCCACGCCTTTATCTGGAACTGACCCTTTGTGACGTGCTTGGCTTCAGGAGCGATTGGTCTGGATCCACCAATATCATCGACGTACGTTCGCTCTTGAAGTTCATTCGCCGCTTCAGGGAACTCCTGTTGAGAAGCTTTCGCCAGGATGTTGATGGCATTCGAAGCGATATCTGGAGCTGGTTTGTCACCGAAATTTAGTATAAGCCATTGGTATACGGTGGGAGGATCACTCTGATTCTTTCTCCACAGGAATCGATGAAAAACTTGATCATCCGGATGTACCAACACCTGGTTAAACATCTTGCGAATATCTCCGGCATACGCAATCTCATCCCAGCGCCATGCTGATAGAACATTGGGTAGGCTGTTGATGTAATTTGGTCCTTTCTCTTGGTGATCATTAAGGGAGAGACCATCGTGCCCTTAAGATGATGAATCAAACACAAGTCTGACTTTTGTGATCTTTTCTGGAGTGAACACCGCTTGTAGTGGCATGTATCATTCTTGCTGACTGTGATTAACGTTTTCAGGTGGTACTTTGATGACAAAGCTTTGATCTACTAGCTTTTGGACTTCTTCATCAACGATCGCAAGGCAATCTTTCTTTTTGAACGATTTCTCAGCAGAATACATTCTTTTCAAGGCAATGTCATAATTACTTTGTTTCGGAGTCCCGGTTTCCTTCCAGGGCATTCTGACTTGCACTCTTCCGTTAACCAACGTGGTCGAGGCTGAGAAAGCTTTTACAAACTTTTTCTCGCGCAGAGTATTTTCACAGGTACAAAGTTCCGTCGGTCTGACTCCTAAGAAATCTTGATAGGCGAGTTTCCTTATATCTTCTGCGACACTCACAGTTCCCATGTCCACTGAGTGAACACGTGGTATAGCTTCAGCATCCGAGTCCAGTTGTCCCAAGATATATCAGCCAAAACAATTCCTTTTCGCCACTGGTTCTCCTGGTTTACCGCTGTTTGTATGGATGTCAACAAAGGCATCGACGAAGTAATCAGAAGTAGGTTTCCAAAGACAGTCGGTCGCTCTGAGCTCTGGCTGTCGGTCGTCCTCGTTTTCCTGTCGCCAAGATGATCTTCTCGATGACTAGTTGACCTTTGGTGTATGTCCTCGTACGTCGTAGAATTTTTGCTGTTTCGCACCACGGGTTTGGGTACTACTCGAATTGAAGTTTACACCAGGAAAATAATGTCCACGGGATTACCAGATGTTTTTGAACTAGTTTTAATCAGCGCAATTTCAACTTGCACAAGCTAGCTAGTCAACTGAAAGTTAAGGAATACATGTGAGTCGACTATAACAACATTAGCAATCCGATCTCTAACTTATTGTCGATATACTTACAATTCTGTGAGGCGTATTCCCGTTAAAGACACAGTATTTCCCTATTTTTGGTAGAAAAAGTACAAACACACTGTTTTCGGTAAAACGATTTTCTCTCTCTCTCTCTCTGATCGCTCGGTTGTCCACTCGCTCCAGTCCACGAGCGAGAGCCATAACCTGATTGGCTAACTATGATAAAAATGGCGGGAATCTCACGTGTCCGGTTTCGCCACTAAGAAAAATAAACGAAATGCCTAAAATAAACAAACACTGTCAACGGAGTGCAAAACAAAAACTACAGATAAATGATCAAAACTACAGATCACACAGGTGGAAATTATTTCCCAAATATACAACATTTACATGATGTAGCATTGTTTGTGAATGAATGTGATCATGGGTTGGGTGATTAGGTTTGGGTAAGAATTTTTTTCTCCAAACTTTTGGCGGTGAAATTTTTTTTCTGACATGCAACGGTGTCGAATTTTTTTTTCAGTGTTATAGCCATGCAATATTTTTTTTAATACAATTTTTTCTTCAAAATCAAGGATGTGTGGACATAAGTTTAACATAACTGCTTGCCTATAGGAAAACCACATTTAACACTTAAATGTCGGACTGCTCTGCGTAAAATGCCATTGAAATTAACATTATTAGAATTTTTGTTCTTTGGCTTTTAATGCCAAGATTATAAATGTAATATATATAGATAGGCTTAGCCTAACAGCGGAGCTCTCTGAACAGAAACGATAATGATAAGCTTAACTTAGGTGAAAGGTCGGAAGCACAAGAAAAATTAGAATTAAGATTGACGACCAGACTATTTTTCAATTTTAGCAATTCTCAAAAACAGTAAGCGTATAACCCGACCGTCTGCACAGTACATTTAGACTACACAAATTCCACAATAGCTCACAAAACAACATTTTGTCGGTCTAGAATAACTACTATGACTAATTTCCGAATAAAATACATTTGTTGCGTTTGCAAAATTACCCGAGAAACTGATTTGGAAATGATGAGTTGCCAGTTCGGTCATTCGGGAGAAATCAATTTGCGACTGTGTTGTGATGTCATTCCTTATGTCCCTTACAGTGGCCCGACAGTTCTCGGTGCCACTGTGAAAAGTTGCTTGATTTCGAAAAACCCATAATTTTACCATAAGTATGGTCTCAATGAAAAAGCGCGCTCGCATGTCATTCTCGTCGTAAGCAGAAGTCCATAGGTAAAAGAAAATAGTCTTAACATTAACTAAAAACCTAGTATTGAGTAGTGCCGATAGGGTGAGAGTGAAAACACCCCACACCCTTCCACAGGTTCAAATTTTAATCTAGCTTGGAAAGGCGTGGTAACCAGTTATCCGGTTTCACATTTGCATTTACCATTGCTTGACCAGACACCCAAGATTCGCATTGTTGACACCCACGTCAGGCCATAAGGATTGTCCGCATGTGAGCACCAAGCTCCTAACCTCATGGCATTTAATTTAGTCCCTGTACCTGTCTCGTATTTGTGAAGTGAGGTAAACAATTTGTCTAAAGAAAAAATGTGGCAAATTTTAAAACGCTTTCCCCAGGCTTCTGGAAGGAGAAAACCTTCAATAGTATCATCCTTTATCACACTGGTAGCCAAAACATCTGCGCATAAAGTGTACAAAAGTGGAGACTGGGGATCTCCCTGCCTCAACCCCCCCCCCCCCCCCTCCACACACACACACAGACGCACACACACACTCGAGTGGAATTTCTTTGGTCAAAAAACCATTATAATTTTCATATTTGCTTGACAGTATAATGTAGAAATCCACTGCTGGAAATTGGGGCCAAATCCAAAACGACTCAAAACATTGCTAAAAAGTTTAACAATGTTTCTCTACCCTGTCAAAGGCTTTCTCTTGATCAATATTCAGCAAGATACCAGTTTCATTGGTAATATTTATATAATCTAGAGTGTCACGCAAGAGAAGTAAATTCTCAAAAATCGTCCTACCTGGGACGGAACAAGTTTGATCTTCTTGAATAATCGAGGGTGGTAACACTTTTGAAAGTCTGTTTGTAAGAGCTTTTGAACAAATTTTGTAATCAACATCGAGTAGCGAAATGGCTAGCTGGGTCACCAATTTTTGAGGTTTTTCCTATCATCTTTCTTGTAAAGTAATCTAGTCACGCTTCCTTGCATTGAATCACTGAAATAATTATTTTCCAAACTAAATAGGGCCAAAAAGATCCCAGAATTTAGCGTAAAATTCTTGAGGTAATCCGTCTGAACCGGGGGGTTTCCCTCAAGAAAGTCCAAGCATTGCGTGGGTAATTTTAGCCAAAGATAAAACTGATTCTTCGCAGGATAAAATTTCGCTCTCACTTAATCTGTTTTCAAGTTTGCTCAAAAATTCGGTTTGGACTGTTAAATTAACAGGTTCTTGGGAGTACAAATTACAGTAAAAAATCGAAATTAGCCAGAGTCTAGGAAAAGACTTTAACACCGGCGGAGTTATAAATAGAATGAACAGTATTTTTCTGAGCCGTGTTGCTTCGAGCGTAAAAAAACATTTGGTAGGTTTTTCACCTTCTTCAAGCCATTTGACTCTGCTACGAATTTGGTTTCCTCTCATTTGGGATAAATTAACGGCTCGAATTTCTCTTTCAAGCGTTTCTATGGTGGTTTTCGCTGAGTTATATCCTTCAATAAGAGCCCGTTTTGCATCGATCAAAGAAATTATAGTTGCGTGGCCTTATCGCGATTAAATATGCGTTGTTTACTTCGACCAAAATCTATAGCAACTAATATTATAGATTCTTCAAGAAAATCCCACCAAGCTTGAATGGAATTAAATGCTTTCCGGTACAATACATGTTTCTTAATAATTTCTGAGATCATATCGTAAATATTAAATTCTAAATTTAGCCTCCAAAGTCCTGGTCCACGGGAAAATGCATTATGCAAATCGCGGCTAAATCAACAGAATACACAAGGCGAAATTTCACATTTTAGAAAGAAATCATACAAGTCCTGAGCAATAAAAAAATTATCCAAACGTGTACCGATAGTTTTATCCGCACTAAACCATGTGCATGGTATTTTTCAGTCGGCCGTGTTTTTTTTTTGCGCCAGATATCAATAAACGATGAACACTTGTGCAGATCTTTCAAATCCGTGGAAATTGTAAGATTTCCTCCAAACTTATCAGCGGAGAAACGTTTTCAATGCAGTTAAAATCGCCAGCAATAATTTTAAAAGAGTTCTGAAAAAATATTCATGAATTGTATCATAAAAGTATTTAAGCTTACGTTCACTTGGATTCGTGGGTGGGTATTAACCAAATTAATTTTCGTGTCGTCGAATTCAGTTAAAACACTAACAATTCTACCAGAAGAATCTGTTTTTTTTCCATTGTAAACATTTGAAATCAGTATTTTTAGCTACAAGAATGGCAACGCCGCCTTGTTTACCAAGAACGGGGCGACCAGAAACTTTTACCGCGCCACTTAGCGGTCAGAGAATTTATCGCATTTTGACTTGTCGCTAAAGTTTCTTGTAAACAAATAAAATCAGAACGGGAATTTTTCGCAAAATCAAAAACAGAGCGTTGTTTGGCTTCATTGCCAAAACCACGGATATTCAAAGATGTAAATTTAGCTCTGAATGTAAAAACTTGGAGAAAATTCTTCTGGTAAAATTACATAAGCTTAAGCTTAAGTTCTTAAGCTTAACTAAGCAATTTTTGCAAATCACATTTAGACAGTTACTTGCTTTTCTGTTTGTTTGTTTGTCCAATATCCAGTGTTTTTCCTCTTCGGCAAAGGTTGTTCGCCGTCATATTCAGAACGTTCGCGAGTTTTTAATAGGGTCCGTTTCCTTTGCTTCTGGAATTGGCGTATCTTGTTTGTCTTTCTCCGTGATTTTTCCAGTGACGAGGACGGGTTGTGTTGGTTTTGGCGCGGAGGGAAGCTTTTGCGAACTGCCCTGTTTGTAGCCGCGGGAAGCGCGCGAAAAATCCCAGTTCCTCTTTCTTCATATCATCGTAACATGACCATGAAAAATGACGAGCATGGGTTCTGGTTCTATGAGTATGGTGCTCCGCGCCGGCCTTCGGCCCGCTGAGCTCCGCTACCAATACCGACCTTTAATAAATGCCCTTAAACTTTCTCCATTTTCTATATCTCATTTAAGGTTAACTTTTTGACATTTGGCATAAATGTGCACTGTATGAAGAACCCATTCCCCTTGCTGTATGTTCAGATGGTTATTTCCCTGAGAGATTGGTGCATTTTTTTCTTGAAATAGGTTACAAAGTAGTGACAGGCCTGCACGACTCCCGCTGTTCGCCAATGTGATGTTCTCGCCTTTAGAGTTTCGCTATAACGAGTATGTCTTAAAGCGATTTCCCTCTTTTATAGGAGATAATGGGAGGCTCTTTATATATCTCCCTGCGCAACAGTTGGTTCTGTATGAAATGCCATTTATCCATAAGGATTTTCTTTAAATTGGACACCGCTGGTGATATTGTGTGACAAAAGGTAGAATTTTCTTGTATCATTTTTCCTTCTGTCGAAGGGCCGACTTTCTCTCTTCGAATTTCATTTCTGAGAGGACTTTATGAACCAGAGTATATGGATACCCTCTCAAATGTAGGCGTGATTTCAATTTTCTTATATTCTCTTCAAACGTTATTTTGCCTACGTCGAGGATAGACGTTTCTTTAAATCTATCACCTTTGTCGACGCATGTATCCAAGAAAATAGTTAAATTTCTTTCTCTAAGATTTCAGTCGTAAATGTAATGGTTTTGGTGATATCTGTTAGCCTGTTCAATGAACCCATTTATTTCCTCTATGCTGGTGTTCCACAAAGGGAACACGTCATCGATATATCTTAATTCAGGGACCGCGTAGCATATTTTGTATTGGTGGGGCTAGCTCGCGCATAGAATGAGCTCAACGAGCGCCGAACGCGCGAGCTTATCTAGGGGGTCCGGGGTGTCTGAAATCACTGGAAACGTGTTTATTTCTATCAATCCTAAGAAAATTTTGTCAAATTTTTATCACCATTCTGTTAGTTTTTTTTTTGCACAAAAACGTACATTTAAAACATAATTATAATATGGTATGGCGTTCATTCAAAGTGAAAAAAGCTTAATATTAAAGCCAGTCCTTAATTTATGTTCTTTTACCATTTAAAGTGGATTTCACCAAACAGAACAACTTATCAAGAAAAAAGAAATGTCTTAAAGTTCTCGCATTGGACCTATTTCGGGTTCATGATATGCTAGTCCAGTTAGTGGGCTATATGAAGGAGGTCAGCGTCAGTAAATGTTCCAATGTTACGTTTGCGGCTTTCATCTCGACTGACAAATTCGCTAGCCACATCAATTAACAAGTCGCCAGTGTCAGTTCTTGTCTTGTGCGTATTTAAGATCCACTTATGTCCAGAAATGCACGTAACTCGGACCTTGGGCACTTCATATTACACACAATTATTTGTAATTTCCATATGATTTCATGTTTGACAGAATTGCTTGTTAAGATTGCAACATTGTTTAATCTATGTTGGGTCATCTTTGCTCGCATTCCGTTTGCAACGCCAATTGCCCATCCACGATGGAAACGAAACTTCGGTCGCTAACTTCTGATCGTCTAAACTCAATTGTCAAAGAACATACTGATATAAAAAAATAACGCGAACGCTTAGAGACATGTTGAATTTGATCGAAATGGATGCGGTTACAAAACACGTGATACTACAGAAACATGGGACAACAGAAAATTAGACTGCTAGCTGTCCCTTTTCCTCGGTTCGCATTACCTTCGCTCGCTCGCCGCTCGGATGATCACCGATCGCGTATTTGCTCGCCTGCTCGACTATCCAGAGAGGGACTGCTAGCAGTCTAACAGAAAATTCGCATAATGCTTAATGGGTACAGTAGCCATTAATCATTATGCTAATTTCCTGTTTTCCCATTTTATCAGTGTTATGAAACAATAGTTGCGTTATACATGTAACTGTTTACTTAAGACAGTTGTGTCATAGTCGGCATTGTTGTGGTCATTGTAAATGTTGTTGAGCGAACCAAAAAAACACTTTGGGTTTGCTTTTAACACAAAGATTTGAAGTACTTTTCGAAATGCAAAAAAGAAAAAATTCCCGGCAAAATTATTGGTGGTGCTATAGCCCACCCAGCCCCACAGCTCCGCGGTCGCCCTTAAGATTTCGGTCTCAACCGCTGCCATGAAAATGTTGGCAAAAGCCACTGAATTTTTGTTTTCATAGGGGTTCCATGTGCAAAATGCGGTAAAATGTTAGTCATTTGACTATACTTTGATTTACAAAGTGTATATAAGGTGCCAAACAAATTTCAATGCATTGGCATAGAAAGACCTTCGTTGGATATTTTTTCTTGCTCGAGATCGGTGTAGTAATTTTTTCCCCCGAGGTATTTCCTTGCAAGATATTTTTTCCCTCAAAATGAGTCTGCATTATATTTTTTTCCGAAATCACCCAGCCCCCCACCCTCCCACCCCTCAAAAGTGAAATGGTCGGCCCCTTACGAAAGACATCAGAGCTGTCAAAGCCAGGCAGACACTGAAAATCAATTCTCACTATCTTTTGCCGTTTCTCGCGTGGGATGATTTTCACGCGTGCTCGCGTTTCGCTCGTTCTACTATCCCTGAGGGAAAAGGAGGGACTACCTGTAGTCTACTAAGTCTCAAGCTGTTGCAGTGCTATATTTTTCTGACTTTTCTGTCTTTTCGCGACAAAATTATCAACAAAAACAAAGGATATTTATTTAACAAATAAATGATTTTATGCACTGTAGCAGTGAATCTGTTCTGCGGCTTCCGGTCAGGTGGTGGTAAGGAGATACCCTTACTAGTCACACTATATCAAGGCGCGGATGGTTCATTTGGTCCTCTTTGGCCTAGAACATCCAACTGAGTACTGTGCTACGTCCATCATTCAAGGGAATCTCTCTATTCCCAGCGAACAGAGCGCAACCAAGGCAACAATACTAGCAGTTTAATAAAATTAATTACTAAGGCAATGGGGCATAAAGAAGAAACTTTAGATAACTTAGACGTTCGCGTGATTGCTAAGAGAAAATAAAAAAATCATCAAATGATAAATTCCCTTCAAAAACCGCGACAAAACTATCAACAAAAACAAACGATCTTTATATAAACTACATACCTACATGTGTACATACGATTTTCTTAAAGTCTGAAATCTGTTTCTGCAGATCGGCTACGTTTACACTGTTTTTCTTTACAATGTTTCTCCAGCATACTCTCAGATCGCTTATAAAATGGTTGTTAAAATGTTTGCTTTGTCATTCAAATCAGAACAACAAAATTTTACTTGTATACGAATAGAACTGTAGAGAGAATTGCAGCAAACAAGAAATAGTTTGACTAAATCTGCAAAATCACGAGGTCCCTTGCATACTATTGCATAATCAAAGCGCAATTTTTATTACCGTCAATACATTCTACCATGTACCTAAATCTATTAATGGCAATGAATCACTATTTCAAAATAAACAAAAGGCAAAGTCCATACTGCCTTTTCGTTCGCGTGATCGGTAATTTAAGATAAAACGTTCATCAAATGATAACATACCATGAGAACTGAAAGCCATTCATTACTAATTACTGCTTTCCTCATATCTTGCCATGAGAACTCAAAGCCATTCATTTCATAAATTGAACTTACTTATTACTGCTTCCCTAAAGAATCGCGACAAAATTATCAACAAAAGCAAAGAAACGTCAGATGTGGGTGGATCTGTTTTCCGCTTAGTTGTCAATGCTTGTTAAAGGAAATATTTCACGCAGTTGTATGTTGTTATCGATATCGATGTGAAATGTTTTGGAAAGTGAAGCGGACATTGATTTTTCTTTTGTGAAGAGTTGAAAAAGAAATGGCTGCATAAGTTAATGTTATACATGAATGGGTTATTTGCGAATATATAGTAGTTCTGTCTTTTTTTATTCGAAAGTCGAGAGTTTTCTATTTCCGGTATCATGTGTTTAGTAACTATCAGGGATTAAATGGGTCTGCTTTAAACCTCAAAATATAGTGTTGACAGTATCTTCTTATGGCGGACGGCCACGTTTTTCGTACGGTCCAAAAGTTTCGACGCTAAAGAGCCAATATGGCTACAATTGATCAGGTGAAAGACTTACTGAAGGGTGAACTAAACCCAATCAATGTTAAATTAGAAAAAACTAGCAAAAACATTTAATGATTTAATCACATCCGTAAATTTCTTGTCTGCCAAGTACGATGAAATCTTGAAGCAAATTCGCTCGACAAACGAAAAACTCAATCATCATAGCGCTGACATATCAAAGATTAAAGAAGAGCTCAAGCAAACAGTAAAACAAGCTGATGATGCAAACCTTCAGGCCGATGAACTGGCTCAATATTTGAGAAGAGATTGTTTAGAGATTTCGGGCATCAAAGTAACAAACAAGTGCTCCTCGGAAGCCATTGTCAAGTCGATTGGAAAGGCAATTGATGTACCAGTTGAAGAACAAGACATCTCAATTGCTCATCCCATTCCATCTTACAAAACTGACGCTCCACCAAAAATCATCGTCAAATTTACTCGACGTAGTGTGAGGAATGAGTATTATTCAAACCGGAGGAAACTAGTTAACAAGAAAGTAAAAGACCTCCCAGACCTTAACCTAACTTCAAATGTTGATGCGGTATACATTTCGGAATCACTTACACCTACCAAGAAGAAACTTTTTGGGAAAGTAAACAAGGTGAAGAAATGGTTAAAATGGAAATTCATTTGGACTTATAATGGCAGGATCCTCATCAAAGAGTCTGAAACTAAGCCAACATATGCATTCGACACTGAGGAAGACCTTACCAAGTTTGAAAATGAACACCAATAAAACAATGACACTTGTGTTGATAATCGGGCCTACATCCATAGGCTTCAATATTAGGAAGGTATTTGGAAGAGCTCCAGAACCAGTAGGTGTAACTATTTACTTAATACTAACCATAATTGTAACTTCATTTTTGTTTACCTCACTTATACGGAAACATTTCTTCTGAATGAATCAAATCAAAACATTCCTTTGTGAACTACCATTTAATGATTTAGACGACCAGGAGTTCCTCAGAATAACTGGGGGATGGGTCCATGTGTCAACACATACCATACTTGAATCCAAAGATCTTTACCAAGACATTATTAAAAGCCCAGAAAGAGAATCTGACTCGCAGGACAATCCAAATGAGAATTATTTTGAATCAAAATATTATACTATTAAACAATCTGGGAATATTTTTAATGCGGCAAATAAGCAACGAGGATTTTCATTGATGCATTGTAACATCCGCAGCCTATCAAAAACTCTATCTATGCTAGAAGATGTAATTTCTACAGTGAAAGTTCCGCCGGATGTTATTGCCATTTCAGAATCGAAACTAAAAGAAAGCAATATATATAATATTAGCATACCAGGATATGTATTCTTGAATACTAATTCTAAAACTTCTGCTGGAGGTGTTGGCCTTTACCTCATAAAACAATTGGACTTTATTAGAAGACGTGACTTGGAACTATCTGACGATGGCATTGAATCGTGTTGGATTGAAATTGAACGTAAAAAACAAAAGAATATATTTATTGGGTGCATTTATCTATGGCGCGCCATGTGTAGCAAAATTGCTTTTCGATTTATTATGTGTCGAAAAGTAATTAATAGGTTTCGAAATACAATGTGATCCTTTCGAAAAGTAATGCAATCCTTTCGAAAAGTAATGTGATCCTTTCGAAAAGGAATGTGATCCTTTCGAAAGTAATGCGATCTTTTCGAAATATGCCGGTTGCCAAGGTATGGCCTGTTGCTATAGAGGAAATGTGTCTTCATATATGACGTGCTCTTCCCCGTGTCTCCCTCGTCCACAAATTCTGGAACTGTTCTGCTGCTTCTGTTGCAACGAAGCAACTTTCATAGGTTTTCAGTTATTTTGGTTTTTATATACGCTTAACTTTTTCTCGTTCGCCTTCGCTATATTGTTCACCTTTATTCTATCGCTTGGAGGGAGCTCGTGGACGCATTTCTTGATCTGTTTTGCTTATTGATCCATTCGTTTCGTCCTCGTGCTCGTGCAATGGCGCCAACAAAGATGTTTGTCCTGCTTTTTCTGATGTCTGCGATTTATGTGGAAAGGTATGGTTACTTGTATATGTTTCTCACTTATTTGCCTATTGATATTTACTAAATATATTTTTATTCTTGACAGGCAAGGTGCCAACAGGCAACTAGATCAGTTTGTGTCAACTATTTTACAATTGTTGCAAGAAATAGATAGGTGTCGTGATTCACCTTTGGATGAGGAGACCGCAAATTTTTTGCTCCTTAGATTAAGTGGTGCGATTCGCCACATGCACCAAGTCCTTACTTTTGTTGAAAGGTCACCTCAGTTTTCTGCAAATCAGGTGAATAATCTCAGGAATCTTTCCAGAGACCTCAGGTTAATTGAAGATTTGTTCAGAGAATTACCAGTTTTCACTCCTAGCTGTTACAGGGTTCCTGTCAGATATACTGGTGATGTAGGCCGTCCTGCATATGAAATTTCCAGGGAACAGATAATGCTTTTGCGCTCATATTACTTTTCTTGGAGCAGCATTGCCAGCATTATTGGTGTATCACGATGGACCATACATCGAAGGGCCGGTGATCTTGACATACCACCATCATTTTTAACATATTCCCCCATTCAAAATGCCGACTTGCAGCAAGTGGTGCAAGAAGAGCTCATATCAATGCCTCGTTGCGGGGAACGCTACATGCAAGGTGCTCTTAGAAGTCGCGGTATCTGGGTCCAGAGATGGAGGGTGCGTGATGCCCTTATCAACCTGGATCCCATTGGCCGAGCTTGCCGCTGGGCACAGCAAATTCCACGTAGGCCTTACAGAGTACCACATCCTAATTTTCTCTGGCACATTGATAGCAACCTGAAGTTGCGCAACTGGCGATTTGTGATCCATGGTGGAATTGATGGTTTTTCTCGTGTAATTGTTTATCTCGGGTGTAGTAATAACAATAGGGCATCAACAGTGCTGTCATTGTTTAGAGAATCAATTAACATTTGGGGTTTGCCCTCACGAGTCAGAGCAGATGATGGCGGAGAGAACATTGCAGTAGGTGATCTAATGATTCATTATAGGGGAGAAGGTCGTGGAAGTTTCATTACTGGACCTAGTGTTCACAACACAAGGATTGAGAGATTGTGGCGTGAAGTAGTCCACAGTATTTTATTTATTTTCAAAAATATATTTTTGCATCTAGAACAAATTGGTTTGCTTGCTCGAGACAATGATATTGACCTTTTTGCATTGCATTATATTTACATGCCAAGAATCAATAATGCACTAGCACAATTTGTGGAGACCTACAATAACCATGGCCTTTCCACGGAGCATGGCTTAAGCCCCCAACAGTTGTGGATTTCTGGCATTATGCAGCATCATTCCTCTAATTACACTGGTGTAAGAGAGATAATCAATAACACCATGCCCGATGATTTGGTCATGTACGGAGATGACCCAGATGCACCCTTAAATCCCGGAGATGATTTATCTGGAGTGGAGGTGGCACCAATCTCATTACATGTTCCAGGACACGTCATTACGGTATTGCATGAAACATTTCCTCCTAACGAAGAAGATGGGAACCAAGGAATGAACATTTATTTTCAAGTCAGGCAATTTTTAATTCTCTATTTTAATTCAACAATGTAAACAGTGAAGTACGTAGAAGCAGAAAATGACTAATTATCTTTATTGCTGTAAATGCTGTTTCCAGACTAGCCGAAAGTGAATTCATGTCTGCCAATAGTGCATCACAGTGGCAGGTCTTCTAACATACAGCATAGTAGTTTCCCTGTGGACAGGACTGCATCAAACCTTGATTAGAAATAAGACACTGTCAAAGGTGTTGGGATATGTAGAGGATGCTTACTCCTGAATTTTGACTTCAGTTGAGTACTGCAGCATTTACTATCTCATAAAAAGGACATGTAAAATAAATGCTGACTCCTGATATGCTTGATGTCTACTTAATCGGTTGAGTGTTGCAGCATACATGTACACTGTCCCAATGGTGATTTTATTAACTTTGTGGTGTTTTTATTAATTTTTAGCCTTTTCACCGAATTTGTAATTAAGATTGGTGAAAAGAATCCTGGCCACAATGAGTCGAGTTGGTTACTCGATGATACCCTCCTGTGTCTTAGTGTGGAGTCACCCAAGCCTTGTGAAAATCACACCTAAGACATCAGGGTAATACGCTATAAGAGCGGGGGACCAGGGAACCGGAATACCTTGTTCTCTTAGTATATATTTCTATTAGATTTAATGAATCCAATAGATTATTAACTAGAAGTTCCTTCTACTGTGATAAGAGTCAGGGGATTTTGTAACAATCTAGTTTGAAAAATTTGCTTCAATTAAGAGCAACAATTATTGTCATATTTTCACCTACCCCCCCCCCCCCAAAAAAAAAAAAACAATGGAAAAAAAAATGGTCGCCATCACAGACATGATTCCATGTCCCTAGTCACACCCCTCACCTCTTTACTCCTCGACAAACCAATTCAGACTTTGTCCAGCTGTTGTACTACTCTTGGGTTAATTTGGCTGATAAGTCTAGTCCCATACTTATAGAAATATTTTTTTATAGTTGATGTCCTGCTGTCTATTGTAATGGGTTGATAAGTAAAATCAGAGACCTACTGTAGTTACACAACAATCAGTTAATGGCAAAAAGAGTAGATTTGACCCACATATTTATTATAAGCAAGGCATCCTTTTTATTATTTCCACATAGCAAACCAATGGTTGATAACATTAATCTATGCCAATATCATTGTCAATTGATGTAAGTTACGTGTATCAGTATAGTGTTTTGTAGTTGTTTTTAACCTAAGAACACCCATAACAACAAGACTCACCCACAGCCTTGTCTACACAGTGTTTAGAAGAGCTATGTCAGGTTGATTTTGGGTCAAAACTACCCCAAATTGAAAAACAAAAAATAAGTACCTTCAACATACACAAAATGCTTATAGAATGTAAACACTAAGAGGAAGATTTCAAACGAATTCTCTAAGAGAAAATAAACCATAACCAGAGCCTCAGCAAGTTTTACAAGAGAGAAGCGATAATCTTAAAAAATTGGATGCAAGCCATTTCCATCCTGTCCTTTTGCATGTCAAGGCACTTATTTTTACTCTTTGAGCCTTTTTTTTTGGTGTAAAGATGTATAAACTAAGATGTATTTTGGCTTTTTGAAGTTACACTAAAAATGGTGACTTAGCCCCTTTAATTTCTACTTATACTAATGGCAATACCATAGTTTGTTTTCAGTTATTGTAAATTCACTTTCAAAGACATGTGAGTTACAAAAATACATACACTTTGTATTGGAACATGTGGCAAGTCAATCTGCAACCATTTTTTCAAGTGACTATGTTACAATTTTATTCCTGCATTTTTAAAAACACCAAAAAAATGGATGGTTGCATTTTTTACAAGTTGGTTAATTTTCACCAATGGCATCATTTCCATTATTATTATTATTATTATTATTATTATTATTATTATTATTATTATTATTATTATTATTATTATTATTGCGTTCGAAGAACGCAATCATAATTTCATGTTGGTTGTCCTGTGGTTTATGTGCAGTAAAATTTGAGATTTTTTGGTAGCTGGTCTTACAAATGGCCGTTCCCTATTGTTTTTTTTTCACGAACTCATTTCTGCCGGAAGTTCCTTCGAATGCTTCTCCATAATCTCCGATTACTACTAGTTATTATTATTATTATTATTATTATTATTATTATTATTATTATTATTATTATTATTATTTTTTTTTTTTTTTTCATTTCTCTTGTATTATGAAGACACTGTTTTGTTATTGACTGGATAGTGTACCCTTAAGGGGGAGAACCTCAACTACAAGGTGGTTGCTATGGAAGAGTTCCAAGCGTCACCAGATCGTTTTTCTTAAATTCCTTAGCCATGATGTTTGGTCATATTTTGTGAGTCATAACCATATGTGGTAAGTCAAATGACCAGAACATAAAACCCCTTAAAACTCAGAACGTTTTTCATTTCACTCTATCAGCTTAAACATTTAAATAAAAAATCTGTAGCATTTTATGACCATGAGAAATGCTAACCATGAGATAATGCCCCTAGCAACAACTCAAAAACTGTAGGTAAGGTCCATCCCCTTAATTGGGGCTCAACTGTATTCCAAGTGCATGTACAGTATCGACTCAGGATTGATACATCAAAGACAGACCCTAGGCTGGCGCTATCATTGCTTTTGTTATTATTATTATCGCCTTAATTAGTTATTATGGGGCACTTTACTCCAAACATTTTTCCTTGGGCAGTAGAGGGTTGTTATTAAAGGGACAGTTTCCAAGTTTGGCGCATGTACACAGATTGAAATGCTTTATTTGCTTTCTTACCAATTTAATCGGTTAAACAACCACTGACATTTACTTCAATAATCACAAACAAAGCGAAGGATGACCAAAATTCACAGAGAATATCAACGGATTACACTGGTCAACAAAGTCAACACTCAATAAAACCTTTGACCTGAAGGATTTATTCTATATACTCTGGCAGCTTTCATGGTGCATATGGGTATGACTAAGCGTCCATTCAATCAGCAGACAGGGAAATTTCCCGCCAGAGTTATCTATTGGCTTCCTATTTATCTAAACAATGAAATTAAATGGGTTACGTCATAGCTTGCACATGCGCCGAACAGTGAATCCCTCCCTTTAAAACAAAACTTCCTATTACTTTTATCATAATGTTAACTACTGTTATTATTTTGGCTCCCTGGTCCCCCCCTCCTTCATAAGAGGGTATTATCCTGTTCAAGTCTTAGTGGAGATGTCTATGGCACCTGTCATGATCCATGGAAATCTCTTGCTACTCAGCATTCTTTGTCGATAAAGAGTAGCACTCTAAGACTCTCAGGGGGTATCATTGAGTAGCCAGCTCAACTCATTGTCGCCAGGATAACTAAACTGTTAGATGTTTCTAGATAATCACATAGTAAGTTTTCCTTTCGGGATGGTGTATGCTGCAGTCCTCAACTGATATTGCTTTCAGGTGCATTTCAGGAGTCAGCATTTCCTACAGATCCATCCTTTGAGGATAGTGTATGCTGCTCGCCTCAACTGTAAGCACTTCTGGGTGCATTTCAGGAGTCAGCATATTCCACACATCCCATACATTACCATATGTGTCAGAGGTTAAATAATGTACCAAAGTGGCCCACTTGGATTGGACATCTGAAAAAAAAAAGAAAAAAAGCTGACTATGTCAGTGGACCACTCATGGTCCTTGACTGGTCCACCTCACATACAGTACCAGTCCACAGACTACCCCTACCATTTATCAGAAATAAAAAATTCTCTAGTATTGATATTGTGCTTAGATGGGTACTAGCTTGGAACTGCAGCTTTTCATTAGGCTAGCAAGATTCTGTTATCCATTTATACTCCTGGGTATAGAGCTCCAGCTGGTATTGTGAGAGTGAAGTGTCTTACCTGAGTACTCAACACAATCAACCTGAATCACAACTCAAACCTGCAATTCTAAATCCAAAGCCCTACTTTGTGACCATTATCCCACCAGGCCTCCTAATTTTCTCCAGTTGCAGTTGGTTCGCTCTCATAGCTTGACCTCAATACGGTATTTCTTTCCATTCCATATGCTTGTATAGTCATGTCACTTTTGGGCACGGCTCTCCAAATGTCTCCATCAAGTTGATAGGATAGAACAATGGGTTTCTCCTCACGATCAGGAAGCAAAGTTCTGACTCGTTGGTATAAGTTCTAGGTTTGAATGTGAACATAAGCAAATAAGCAATTATTTCATTAACTCATTCATTCAAGCTTCCAGAATGAAATATTGGTTAGATTAATGGTAAGTAATGATAGCTTTTATTTCAACAGAATAAAATTACAGCAGGGCTGATTTAGTTCATGATTACATACTATTAATTAATGTTAATCAATTTGCATTGCCCACCTGCAATGTGCTTTCCTGGGGAATATCCAAAGTGTGCCTATTACCATCAGGTAAAGCAACAATGAAACGGAACACTTCGTCTGACCTCAGCCTCTTTGTTGGTGGTTCAACAATGCCAGCACTTGTACTACTTCCTGACTGTGGTAGGTCCTAGCACACAAACGTATAATATTAAATTGCATGGTATTAAAGCCATCAGACAAAAATGAACGAGGTGTGAAACCAATTATTTAATAGCTGAACTTCTTTCCTTAATGTATTAAATTGTTCACTATTGCGTACAATACCTCAGTTGGTGCATCACATTGGCAGGCTTTGGTATTCCTTTTTCTTTGCTCCTGTTGCACAGAACAAAGTCATGTTAGCATTATTAATTTTTCTATACATGTATGTATGGCAGTGGTTTTAGACTAATGCAATTGTCATTCTTTTAATGGTAAAAGTCAAATTTTAACAGTCAGACAAAACTGAATGATGTGTGAAACCAATTATTTTATAGCTAAAAAAAATGTTAAAATATTAACAATCTAATGGTAAAAGTTTGGTAAATGTCTTTAAACATTTAGGATTTAACTTTCCCTTGTAATCACTTCATCACTTGAACAGATTTCATGTGAAATACAGGGACGTAGATTCAGTTTTTAACTGGTGGGAATATAGAACTGACAGACGGGTAAAACACAGAAAAATGTAGTATTTTTAAAGTTGCACTAGGCTTTAACAGCCGGAAAAATGAAGTTCACAGCCGGGTAATTTCCCTGGCTCCCGGCTATTATCTACATCCCTGGAAATATAGATGAGGCTAATATTTAATCTTGGTCATGCCACTGTCAGGGTTTTTAGGGCTTGTATAATCTTAAAAAACAACAAGTCAGTGCTTCAAACCTTTTCTCTGTCAGCTTTTAGAGATGCTTCATATTCCAGATCTTGTTGCCGCTTCAAGTCTCTTTCACTTTTTAGTGCCAACCTATTTTTTTATAGATGACATACATGTAAACAACTTGTGAAACATGACTCAGGTCCCCAAAATGCCTGAGGTAATATAATTGTAAGATGCACAACTTTGATCATTTTCTTTTTTTAGTTAATTAAGCTATGTGCAACAGAACAGTTTAAAAAACAGTTGAAAACAAAGTGTAAAAATTTTCTTACCATCTCCTTTTCTGCTCTTGAAATGCTTTCAAAGCTTTCTCCAGTGCTTTTTTCAACTCATCTACACTGGGAGGTCCTTGAATAAAACATCATTATAATTAATCCATAATTAATAAACAATTCAATGAAAATGAAAATGTACAAATTGAAATAAATTGAAAACACCTGTGCCAATAAATGTCATAAATTTTTGGCAGTCATTTCATAGTTTGTATTCACAGTTACGCTGAATACAAAGTTAGACTACAAGAGGTCCTAATCAAATCCTTAGGAGGGGGGTTGGGGGGGGGGGGGGGGCTTTTTCTAACAGTTTGCTTTTCCCTTTGGTTGGCCCAGACAGTTGAAATTGAGCACGACTGCATTGTTTTATTTATAAATGCATGCAACTGTTACCTGCAATCTTTAGTAAAACCTCTTTTCGGTCTCCACTACTGAAAACTACAGCCATCACCCCTGAGTTGCTCTGATCCTTCAGGGCAGCTAATCCTGTTTTTGACAAACAATAAATTTCCTCATTATTTCTGATAATATTCCAAAAAAAGGAAACTTAAAGAGTGGTAACAGCTTACCTCATGGCTATCAACAACAATTGCTGACGTAATTGTATTTAAGATGTTTTAATTTGTTTTTTTTTTATTTATTTGTAAGTTGTTTAATCTGTATTTAAATTGGCAGTGAATATCAGTGAATGGATGGCACCATTTGGTCTAATGAAAACATGACTTGCAGAAAAAAAAAATCATGTTAATAGCAGGGTATAACCTTAATCCCCAGTTTTGTCATTTTTAAAAAACATTAAAAAACTATTCTCTTTTCTACTGTTTTACATTGTTTAAATACCTTGCTTTCCAACAGTTCCATCTGATGACTGCACCCATAACAGGAACTGCTCATTCACCAACTTGGCAATTTCTCTGTTTTCAAAAATGGGCCTGAAATATGTATATTTCATAATATTTTATTATTGATATCTACCACTCTTTATCATCACTGAGGTGAATATTAAATAATTTACTAAAAATAAGCAAGTCATTGGTTAGCCATCTGCCGAAAACAATAAATTGCTATTGTTCTAAAAAAAAATTTGAAATACTACCCCAATTTATAAGCAGCCAATCATAGCACACGAAAAACACTAGTCACTTGTTCGGTACAGTTAGAATCACACTAGTACTTCTAAACTTGAACTCCCAAACCAAGGGAAACAAAAAATACATGTAGCTGGAGTAATTGGGAGTTTGATTCAGTGGGATTGCAGATTGTTCATAATTAATATGGTATTCTTGGATGAGGATTCATCCATGCCAAGCCAGAGCCCCGATTTTAGTGCACGCATCAGGGGTCCCTAATCGCAATGGAAATAACCACAAGATGGACTCAGGTAACACCCAGGCGTTATTCCCGTAATTAGATTCACACATTCCTTTGCACACCTCACGTGTGAACATCAATCGATTTCTGTCAGGTCATCTGTCAGTGTAGTCGTCTTCGCGGTACAAAAAAAGAACAGACAACATAGGTTAATGTGTACAAGATTTAAATTGGATCAGACTATTTTTGGTAAAGCTTGCTTTTCGCGGTAGATATGAATTCAGAAACCACGAGCAAGATCAATTTACTTCTGGTGGCTGTCCTTTGCGATGGTTTGTCGATCGCAAGGTTAATTGTTCGCGTCATGATCTTCCGCGTTTACTCGCCAGTACTGGACCAAAATACAGCTTGGTTCGCGTTAAACGAGCAATTGTGTGGCAAACCTCCACGGCGATTTCGAGAAAATATTATTTTCTCTCTTTTTCCTGACGAAATCCGACGGATAAAGATCGAAGATCTCCACGATGGGAATAGCGGTCCGCCATCGGCTCAGTGGTTCAAAGGCTCGAAAGGTTCTGAATTTGTTTATGTCGGCAGTCCCTTCGCTGTGTTGGCTGGAAATCTGACAAGAAAGAACCCCGCCGATAGTGATTTTATGAAATCAGATGGGTTTCTGTCGCTGAAATGCGGCATAAACAGGCAGGATTTACGCTTTACAACAGTTAGGCTTCACACCAAAGAAATGGTGGATGTCAACAGAGGATCGGAAGGCGCGTTAAAATCCACCTTTCAATCTGCAAATCGAAGGATCGACGTCGAAGGATCGGAGGTGGAGAACAGCTCACAGATTGCTGGTGCAGAACTAGAAAACCCGAATACCGAAAGCCCGCCAAGAGCAAAAAGCCCGCCAAAATGCTCGACCCCCAACTCGGGAAGCCCGCCACAATTTTCCATTGCACTGAATTCTTCTTTATCACCACTCGATGATTGTTCTACTTCATCGATCTCAGACATCTCCGCCAATTCCAGTTATGCCCCGGTAACCAAAAAGCGGAAAATTCGGCAAAAAGTGGAATCGGTAATGAGCGGTGTGGAGACTCTGTGTATGGATCAGGGGGAGACACTGAGCGAATTAATTGCTCAAAGCTGCCTGTTCAGGCGCCGAAAACAATTGGATGGCAAGAAAATTGTGTCTGATGCCTTCAGCAGAGTGGCAGAGGAGTTTGGGGTGCAGAAAGCCTTCAGTGAACTTGTACCCGAGGAATTGTGGCACAAACGTGTTGAAGAGATGGCTGTGCCAGACTGGAACCTCCTTCTGTGCAAACTTGAATCTAAAATATCAGATGATGGATGGCAAATGATTCTAAATAGAACCAAACTTGGAAAAAGCGGGGTGAGTGTTTTAGCAAGAATTTTCTTAATAATTATTGTATTACAGTTAAGCTTATTTTTTTAAAAAAAAAAAAATTAAATTCTGGCAAAATTGATTGCCGGTGACTATGAGTATTGTCTTTACATGGGAGTGCACTAATGTGGTTTGGGTTTGACATGAGGGGCCATTGACATATTCCCAAATTCCCCGCTTAGCATCAACTCAACCCTTGAGAGCATATTGGACAAGAAGAATCCACATTAAAATAAGAAAATAGCTTTGCGTTGATTTAAGTCTTCTCAATGTTTTTAAAATGCAAAGGTTATGTTGACTTTTTTACATATCAGTCATGCAAACTATACATATGTAGCAACTGAACTTAGTGGCTCTAAAAAGAAATACAGGACAGTGAGAGACGAGGAGGAGTTGACAAAAAACGTCTACTACATGTTAAACAGAGAAGCTATGATTATGTTGACAGCCCCTAACTAGTTCAAGTTTCAAGTCTTTGTAACCGTATTTTGTAACCGGGGGGGAGATTAAGGGGGTCAATGTTGCTATTCACATATTTACAAGATTATGACTTTTAACTGCTACCCTTGTGTTATCTTAAGTAAGATACTTTCCTTCTATCGCATTTAAAAATCTGCTGTTTTCACAAAAATACTGGTAAGCTTAATTTGTTTCTTTTAGAACTCATCAGACACCCAAATCTTGCTATCCAAGAACTCCATCAAGGCACTTCGCACTATGGTGTTCGAAAAAGTGCAACGTTTACTTAACATTAGAAGAAATGAAGACCCAGATATTCCAGGCTACCAAGTTTGTCTGCATTCAGTAGTGGCATGGCAGTTAAGGGAGCTAAGGCTGCATGGGCAGCTGAAACATGAAATTCAGCTTAACCTTAAACTTGATGGCAGGCCATTTTTTGGTAGGAATTCTTTTGCATTAGTCCACAACCTATCATTCGTATTTTGATTGACCATAAGGTACATATATATAAGCAAGAGACATTCCATGTTAGCTTGTTTATAATTTACTGCAAAGCACCCGAGGTGTTTTTAGAATTGGTACCTATGAAGGGTAAAAATCCATTTGAGCAATTAGCCACTTCGGAAAATACCATAATACTCTTTGTTTGTCTACCCAAAATTGTGCATAAGCATTGTTTTTGAATCATTTAAATCATTGTGACAGTTCCATTAGAAAATTTCACTCCCTGTCTTTTTTTACACTATAGCTGATCTCAGTGTTTATTCATTGGTGGACACTTGTACTTATGATTGGGTCTAGTAAGAGAAGGCTTAATAAATTATTATTATTGTTGTTGCATTATATTGTATTTGTTATGATTAACAGGTCGAAATCAGGTCCTTATTGGGATAGTTCCCATGGAAACACCTTTCCTATCAAAGCAGAGCTGCAAATCAGTTTGCCCTTTAGCTATCGCAAATTGCAAGGAAGACAGGTAGATATTGATATTTTTGTTTACCAGTAGATACATGTATTTGAATGAATTTTAAATGACAAGTTAAAGGTTTTAGGAAATCATGTGCCTAAGTTTTGTAAACCCTGCAAATTATTTTCTTGTTGGCTAAGGTTATAAAATGGGGCAATTAAGAAACTTAAGTTCATATCATGACATTGTATATATTGGTTTTGAAGAAAGCTACAGTAGCCTTTTGCATTTTTACACAAGTTTTGTATTTTATGTTATTAAGTTTTTTTACCTATTTGCCTAAGAGGCAAGTTCTTGTTTATCTATAGAATTTGTTTGTTCAGGGCTAATTGGTTCTATTTAACTGAACTGATACTACAAGTATGTCTTAAATTAATATTATCTTTCTCAGGCATAATAAATTGCTTTTTCTTTCTCAATATTCACTTGTCTCTTTGCTGTCATTAACATTTTTTGCTTGCACACTTTATGCCCAGTGATAGAACTTGGAGTACATTAATTTCTTTTTTAATTTAAGGGAGAGTCTAAAAAAGCTTATTATGAATGTCAATAAGCAAAAAGATGACCTGAAGAAAAATGGAATAACTGTGGATGGAACAAAACATACTGTGAAGTTCAAAGGTATGATACCAGAGCAATCGCATCATTTGTAACTGTGAAGATTGCCTGTTGGCCATATTACACTTGTCAACTGTTGCTGAAGAAGTTATTGAGATCCCTGGTCAAGGTCGAATAATTGTGTGATCATTGCACTCAATTGACTGGCAACTGATATGCCACTTGGCCATCCACCAATTGTTGACTAACTTAAGTCCATGGAGATAAGGGTTTTTATAAGCTTTTACCAATGGCCTTAAGGTGTGGGGCAATGTATCAACCATAAACCATTGATAATATTATGCATTTTACATTTTTTTTATCTAGTTGTACTTGACTTGAAAGCACTTTACCTTTTGTTGGTAAAAAAGAACGAAGAAGACTTTCAGCTGGGAAAGCGAGGTGTCGAAGTGGAGTTTTGCTTCCTATGTAAAGCACTAAGGGTATGCCTTTTTATGTTTTGCTGGTGCAGTCAATGAACATGGGACCCAGAAATTAATATTCTCTTCTAAGGGAAGTGTTTTCTTTGATAAACTCAATTTGTTTAGAGTTGTGACTCAATCTATGGCTAAAGTTTTATTGTTATTTTGCTTATTGTGCTCACCTCTGAATGCAGAATGCTTTTTCATCATGCCATTAACTCCACAATTTTATTATTTCATGGAATTTATGTCATCTCACCATATTGGCTTTTATGTGCAGTCAGTCAATAAATATTGAGAATTAAGCAGCATTGACTTATCCAGAGAAGCACAAGGCTTAGAAAATAAAGAATTATTTGGCTGTTGTTAAATAATTTTATTCATTATCATATGACCCGTACGGCCCTGCGAACCTTTTCTTTGCAAAACCATTGATGAAAATCCCGTATGAGGGCCGTACACATTTGCGCGAGCGGGGCCGGAAAAAGCCGTACGGCCCTACTACAAAAGCGGACGGCCTCGCGCATTAAAATTTCAAGTAATTTTGTCTCCAAATTGGTCATATGATAAAATACTTATTGACTAAGTTAGGTCGGGCCGGATGGGAAAATATTTGGCTCTCGGTCATGGCGCACGGACCTCGCTGCGCTCGGTCCGTACGCCATGACCTCAAGCCAAATATTTTCCCATCCGGCCCTCCCACTTAGTCAATAAGTACATAGTATTTACCATTTGTACTTGGGATATTTTAGTATCTTAATGTCAGCAAACATGAAAACTTTAAACTATAAAGAAACCAGAGGTTAAATGTAAACTTGCTATGCTTAAAAATATGCTGAAAGTATAAAAATTATATGTTTTGCTGCTGTTTTTGTTTCTCAGGGTTGTACCTGTGGACTGGGTCCTCATTCAGTGTGCTTGGAACATTTCAGTGCTGCCAAAGCCAATATTGGAGGGTATGGTGAAATTAATTTGATTAAGTTACTGACTTCTGAACTTGTGCTCAAATACCCAATGATCATTCGAAGAAAGTCAAAATTGTCACTCATTGCAGCTAGATGAAAGTGTAATGGAAATGTGGTTCAAAGTTAGTTTCAAGCTAAGAATGATTTGAGTTTTACGGCCTTTTTTAATATCAACAAAAACTGGATGGGGCAACTGAAAGTTGTATAATTTGCATTGCAAAGCACCGTAGAGCAAGTAGTAGTTTTGTTGCTAATTTGTATATAAATTGATACATGTAAATTATTACTGTTATTATAAGTAAGCCTTTAAGAGTACATGTAAATAACACAGTTTCTAACTCTGTTTTATATCTGTGTTTAGTTTCACAGGTGTTCGAGATGATCTTGAGTTCCTGTTGGAGGAGGACTTGTCAGCTATCAATGTGTGTGCTCTTCACTGTGAACTTAGGAATACAGAGCAACTTTTGACATCTCTTGGTCTGTTTGCATTCAAAGTTGACTCTCTACAGGAATGTAATGATGAATTATCTAAGTATGGTCCAGAAAACTTCAACCAGAGAATCACTGTTAAACTTAAACAAGGGCAAGAGACTGCTGTTGAAAAGCACAACATCCAAGTTTCTTCATTTTCAGGTACATATTGAATTTTCCCTACATGTAAGTGAAATGTGCATAAGCATGTAAAATCATAACATCTGAGTTAACCACGTGATAGGACGAAAGTGGCTTCTACTACAAGTACCATTTTACACAGAGATTTAATCTTTTTTATTACAATGTATTTGAGATGCTCAAATCTTATTATGTTCTAGCTAACCTTACTTTATGTCATTCAGGGTTTTCGGTAATTTTATTAAAAGTACTAGATTCATCTGTGAAAAAAGTGGCATGATTGTACAGAATTGCTGAAAACACAAAATTCCGTGGGGGTCTGAGGACGTGCCCCCAGGGGAGTTTTTAAAAATTGTTCTCTCAGAAATGACATTTCCTGCATTCCACTATAGTAAAATAAGGCTCAACTCTATCTTTGATAAACAAATACAGAAGCATTTACAGGTACACTTAAGAAAATAAAAGTACTGGACCTTACATGTCAAACAACCAGATGTTATGTCCACCCTTTCGTGGTCCGGTCTCCAGCTTCAAATGAAACCCGTGTCATTAACAGTGTTATTTGGATCAATTTTTCTTTTGATTGTGTCAAAGTAAATCTATTTTTGAAAATGCATGGCAAAACCAGAAGTTTATGAACATGTTCTGTATAAGGTTTCAAGTAAATCACCTTTGCACATCATTTTCACAGTTAAATCAGTTAGCTGACATACTCCTTTTCAGGTTTCATTAATTATTGAAGTTATAAAATGATTATCTTAATTGGTGCTCTGTTTGAAGAAAATAATGCAGAATTCAAAGGAAACATATGAATTAAGGGCTCAGGGCAAGAACGTCCCAAGTGACCCAGTGCTCAGCCCTTCAAATAAAAAACAAACTTTCCTGCAGCTCTGGTTCAAGAAATCTACTCTCCTGTTTCCAAATCAATTTGTACATGTAGTTATTAATTTAGGAACTGGATGATTGCTAATAAATTGTCAATGTTTCTTTTTTACAAAGGTACTACAGAACGGGAATTTCTTGCAAATATAGAGTCCATTGTAAGAAACTCTCTCCCCCATGACAAGATGAAGAATTATTATGCTGATCCGGAGAGTGCCAAGTTGGCACTCCTACATAAAGTGACATTCTGTAATGAAAGAATCAAGGTACATGTAATGTTTACTGGCACAATAATAATAATTACACACTAACGTGCATATGAAACTAAATTCATATGAACTGTGATAGAAAGAATGAAAGAAATCAATGTGATTACAAGAGCCCCCATTTCTAAAATAGAAATTGCTTTTAAACCTCGGTTAATGCATATATTTATTTCAGAGAAGGAAAAAACACTTAGTGCAATAAATCTTTTCATTTTCTTAATTGTTTCATTAGTATTATCAAGACATGATTGTATCTAATACATACACCAGAGATTTTGGCACCAAGATGGAAAAAATTTATCTTCAAGGATCAGGTAAGAGGCTGTTATTACATGCATGTATTGAAGTTTTGCCACTTTTTAGTTATATGCCACAATGCCCAGTATATATTAGCAGAATTTCTTGCCTTGAAGCAGTTTATTCCTATGGCATAATGCTCAATTTCAACTTATTTTATAAAATTTAATCTTAGGTTTTATGTTTTGTAGAAACTGGAAAGGAGGTTGAACAAAGATTGGAATACTGGCAGAGCAGATTATGTGAAATTGAGAAGAAGTACCTGGAGCTGATGAAAAACTGTGATGCTGGATCACTGAGTAGAGGAAAACAAAGAGGGAAAAAAAGGCAGAAAGTGGCTAATAATAAATTTTCTCAGTTATCTGATTATGCCGCAGAGATTGTCTTTCAATTTTTCTTAAAGGTAAAATTGGTGGTCATTTACAGCTGTAGCTGCTAGTAAAAGCTAGGATGCCAAATAATTATCACTGATATAGAAAGTGTAATTTGTGAGCCTCCAGGGTGTACTATGTACTAAAAGCTGTATTTAATCATAAAATGCCAATTGAGAATGTGTAGTGTTAAAAGAAATTAACCTCTGGTAAATGAAAATTAATGCTCACCATTATTTGTAGGTCACACAGCAGTTGAGGGGCTAGGTTGTTGTTAGTTCATGTCTAAATATAGACACACATACAAGACATTTGATTATAGAATGGATTAATTATTGTGTTGAACGCCATTAACATTAATTTTTATATTCTCTTGACTATTTGACTAGGTTTACACAGGCTGGAGAGAAATTGCAAAAATCATCAGAGATCGTGTATTTAAGGAAGATGAGCAGCACTTAATCGACATTTTTGACATACAGGTACCCCAATTTTAATGATGCATAAAACAAGTGAGCTTGCTAAAATAGCTTTAGGCATCAAAAGGTGAGAAGTAGGCAAAAAATATTCTTGACTACAACTGTACATGCACTGTACTCCGTCAGATGATAATATTGTAAAGTATTTAAGCAGAAGTAAGGTACAGTAGCTTTTCACTTCCAGTCCGTTGCTTATTTGTTGTGAATTTAGTACTGAACAAATGTTTTGCTAGATACAATGGTTTTTTTTGCAATTATCAAGAACTTAAAATCAACATTAATTTTCTTTTATTCATAGTGTAAAGAATGGGGATTTCTTTTGAGAGAAATGTTTGGCTCACAACTGGGTACAGGTGACTATGGTCACATCACCATAGAACACACTAGCATGCTTCTAAGGAATTTCCTGAGTTTAAAAGAATATTCAAATCAAGGTTTTGAGGCAACTCACTCTCTTCAGAGACAGATATACTCAAAGGCCACATCCCATGACAGACATGGACATGCAACTTCAAGTAAGCTCCTTTCTTTAAATTCGCCAATTTTTCTAATGTTGGGGGGTTTTGTGGTAATTGTTGCTTTCCATTTGTTTTAGTTCAACAGATGCTTCAACACTTCTTTGCTGAGAAATTCCTTTTCATGAGGCTGTGTTTCAGAATGGCTTTGCAAACCATGGGAAATGGTACGTAGCTTATCTCATAATAAATTTTTTATTGTGTTCAAAAAGTCTTTCAAAATGTGCCTGTTTTTGTTTTCAACCAACAAAATATTAATCATTTTTCACATCTGTCTTTAGCAAGGTTTTATAAAGTAAATTATTTTATTAGGAATTCAATAATCCAACTAAGCTGAGGAAAAAATTATTCCACATGTACGTGTATAAATACCTTTTCACAATTTGCTGGTGCAGGTTGCCTTTCCTTTGGTGGCATGGTGGGGACTCCCTGAAAATTTGGGTGTGGATGTGCGGCACGCTTCTTGAAACCCTTACCCTATTTCAGACTAAAATATGCAATTTTTCACGCCTTTCAGGCCTGACCCAAAATTCCTACCCTGTTTCAGACCACAGGCTTCACTGACCCGGGACCCAGGAATTTTTTGTTTTGCTTTGTGGGGTGCCTTAGTTTGGGTGCTAACGAATCATTATTGCTTAATCTTTATTTTTTTTCAAAAAATTCTTTATCAAAGCGTCTGTTTTTTCTCTTCTTTTTTTTGCCCAGGAAAAATATTCCATTTTAGGGGCTGTGGTTGGTCACGTCAAAAGCAGGTGATGTGGTCACAAGATGACATGGTGTGGATTTCCACAATGAATGATTTATTGGATCAAATCTTTGGAAATGACTTCCTTGAGTATGAGTGGGACCGGGGAAAACGAACGGTGATAATATCACCAGGCAGTTTTCCTCCCTATGAATATGACCATGCCTTGTGGGAGGAGACTTATTCAGCCAAACATGTTTTACCAAGGAACAGCTCTTCATCACCAAAACCCCAGAACCCTGTGGCCAGCCCTGTTTCCAACTCTGTGGCCAGTTCTGTAGGCAGCTCTGTGTTGTCTTCTGCAGCCAGCCCTGTGTCCAGCCCTGTAGCCAGCCCTGTGTCCAGCACTATAGCCAGCCCTGTGTTGTCTTCTGCAGTCAGCTCTGTATCCAGCCCTGTAGCCAGCCCTGTGTTGTCTTCTGCAGTCAGTCCTGTTTCCAGCCCTGTAGCCAGCCCTGTTTTGTCTTCTGCAGTCAGCCCTGTGTCCAGCCCTGTAGCCAGCCCTGTATTGTCTTCTGCAGCCAGCCCTGAAGCCAACCCTGTGTTCTCCTCTGCAGCCAGCCCTGTGTCCAGCCCCGTATCCAGTCCTGTAGCCAGTCCTGTGTCTATCTCTTTGTCAGGCTCTGTCTCACAGCTCTCTTCTTCCGAGATAGAAGCACCCACATATTTTGAAGATTTACGACTATGTGCTGCAACTAAAATCACCAGAGGTCGACTTTCCACTCTTAATCTTCCTCCAGTAGTGCAAATTTCAGATAAGAGCATTCATGTTGTACATGGTCCAGAACGCCTAAGTAATCCATTACAGATGGCGGTAAGGCCATCAGAATCTGTGTTAAGAAGGGGATACCAACTCATTGATCAGGCAAGCGGTGATGGCAGTGATGATGAAGACCTTGAAATTGCAGTTAAGTTTGGAGATCTTGGTGTGTTTGACAGTCGAGCCATTGATATTTGGATAAAGGCCTCCACGGCTTCGTCCATCAAGAATCGAGTTAAAGAAGAGGAAAAGTGGCTTCAAAGTTGCAATGGTGTTTTGACAGCTGCCCAGATTCAAGAGGTAGGGTCTTTACTCTTTGACTCGCAGCCTGAACAGGAGATTGTTCGTATTCATGATGTCATAGTTGATGCGAATGATTTGTCAACCTTAGTTGCTGAGAGGTACCTCAATGGATTTGTCATTGATGTAATATGTCTAAAGTACTGTGAGGAGGCAAAATTGAAAGGGTCGGCTTCATTGTATTTCCCATCAGTAACACAAATCTGGGCTTCAAGTGGCAATCTTCCCCATCTGAAGTCAAAGTTAAAGCCTTATCTGTCAGGAAGAAATCTCACTGAAATACACTGGATTCTTACCCCAATTCATGTAAATGGAAACCACTGGGGACTTGTTTGCTTAAACATGGTTTCAAAGCAAGTACTTTATGATGATGGTTTAAAACTAAATCATCCTTCAAACACACCTGAAATTGTCAAACTCCTAGTCCAGGCCATTTCAGGCCATTCATCAGCAAATTGGAGTGTCTGCCTTCCACTCAAGCGCTTTGGAATGCCGAAACAACCATTAGTTGGTGAGGGGTGTGGAAGTTGTGGTGTTGGTGTAATCTTGGCAGCCTGCGATTTCTTGAATACTTGTGACCCCAGTATACCAACTTTCCACTGGAAGTTTCAGGAAATGACAAAACACCGCCAGGAATTACTAACACAATTTGTACAATGGAAATAGTGTAATTCTTATTAATTTTGTTAATCCTAAAACGGGACTCTTCGCCCTCACAATTTTCATAACTGACTAGTTTCGGTTAATTCAGGAGGTTTTTTCTCTCCTCTCCCTCTGGGCTTACAGGTGGCACGCCCAAGCTTTTGAGGTGAAGAGAGCCTAAGTTGTGTTTTACAGTAGCCAATCAATATCCAAATTGTTATTTTCATTTAACTTCTTTTTCTCATAATTGGCTAGTTTCGGTTAATTCAAGAGGTTATTTTTCTCTCCTCTCCCTCTGGGCTTACAGGTGGCACGCCCAAGCTTTTGAGGTGAAGAGAGCCTAAGTTGTGTTTTACAGTAGCCACTCATTATCCAAATTGTTATTTTCATTTCACTTCTATTTCTCATAACTGTCTAGTTTCGGTTAATTCAAGAGGTTATTTTTCTCTCCTCTCCCTCTGGGCTTACAGGCGGCACGCCCAAGCTTTTGAGGTGAAGAGAGCCTAAGTTGTGTTTTACAGTAGCCAATCATTATCCAAATTGTTATTTTCATTTAACTTCTTTTTCTCATAATTGGCTAGTTTCGGTTAATTCAAGGGTTTTTTTTTTCTCTCCTCTCCCTCTGGGCTTACAGGTGGCACGCCCAAGCTTTTGAGGTGAAGAGAGCCTAAGTTGTGTTTTACAGTAGCCAATCAGTATCCAAATTGTTATTTAAATTTAACTTCTTTTTCTCATAATTGACTAGTTTCGGTTAATTCAAGGGTTTTTTTTTCTCTCCTCTCCCTCTGGGCTTACAGGCGGCACGCCCAAGCTTTTGAGGTGAAGAGAGCCTAAGTTGTGTTTTACAGTAGCCAATCATTATCCAAATTGTTATTTTCATTTAACTTCTTTTTCTCATAATTGGCTAGTTTCGGTTAATTCAAGGGTTTTTTTTTTCTCTCCTCTCCCTCTGGGCTTACAGGTGGCACGCCCAAGCTTTTGAGGTGAAGAGAGCCTAAGTTGTGTTTTACAGTAGCCAACCAGTATCCAAATTGTTATTTAAATTTAACTTCTTTTTCTCATAATTGACTAGTTTCGGTTAATTCAAGGGTTTTTTTTTCTCTCCTCTCCCTCTGGGCTTACAGGTGGCACGCCCAAGCTTTTGAGGTGAAGAGAGCCTAAGTTGTGTTTTACAGTAGCCAATCAATATCCAAATTGTTATTTTCATTTAACTTCTTTTTCTCATAATTGGCTAGTTTCGGTTAATTCAAGAGGTTATTTTTCTCTCCTCTCCCTCTGGGCTTACAGGCGGCACGCCCAAGCTTTTGAGGTGAAGAGAGCCTAAGTTGTGTTTTACAGTAGCCAATCATTATCCAAATTGTTATTTTCATTTAACTTCTTTTTCTCATAATTGGCTAGTTTCGGTTAATTCAAGGGTTTTTTTTTTCTCTCCTCTCCCTCTGGGCTTACAGGTGGCACGCCCAAGCTTTTGAGGTGAAGAGAGCCTAAGTTGTGTTTTACAGTAGCCAATCAGTATCCAAATTGTTATTTTCATTTAACTTCTTTTTCTCATAATTGACTAGTTTCGGTTAATTCAAGGGTTTTTTTTCTCTCCTCTCCCTCTGGGCTTACAGGTGGCACGCCCAAGCTTTTGAGGTGAAGAGAGCCTAAGTTGTGTTTTACAGTAGCCAATCAATATCCAAATTGTTATTTTCATTTAACTTCTTTTTCTCATAATTGGCTAGTTTCGGTTAATTCAAGAGGTTCTTTTTCTCTCATCTCCCTCTGGGCTTACAGGTGGCACGCCCAAGCTTCTGAGGTGAAGAGAGCTTAAGTTGTGTTTTACGGTAGCCAATCAATATTCAAATTGTTATTTTCATTTCACTTCTATTTCTCATAACTGACCAGTTTTGGTTAATTCAAGAGTTTTTTTTTCTCTCCTCTCCCTCTGGGCTTACAGGTGGCACGCCCAAGCTTTTGAGGTGAAGAGAGCTTTTGTGTTTATTATCAAAATTATTATTTTCATTAAATTTCTTTTTCTAATAATTGACTAGTCGTGGTTGATTTTGTGGGGTTTTTCTCTCCTCTCCCTTTTGAAAGAGTTTTAAAAACCGTAAGAATATCAGCCATATCACACGAGATAAATCGATCACGTGCTGAACTTTTATACCTGTACCTGGTACTCCAGCGGTCATTTTAATATGGGTAGTTACTATTCAAGATTGTTAATACAAGAAATGGTGACTTAAATATTTTTGTCTACCTCATGTTATACAATAATTTTGCCATTCTATTGGGAAACTTCTCCAGCAAAATTAGCAACCAACAGTTTAGAAAGTGAGCAGTTATTTGAATGGCATTTGTTTAAGAAATTTGAACTAGTGCGCACATGTAAATTGTTTGGTAAGCTGGTGGATTCAGCGATGCAAGCTGCTTACTGATTGCTACTCGTTCTCTGCGACTGAAAAAAAAAAATTGTCAAAGACGTTTTACGCACCTTAATCTGTTTACAGGGTTATTGCAGTTTTCAGAAGATTGCTTTTTCCTCCAAACTTCAAAATCTCCAAAATTGCGAGAGGAGACGGGAAGCCAGTCGGTACATGTGGCAAATTTGTTGTATGCTAATCAATCCACTTGTTTTTATTGTATGCTAATGTACTCTTTGCACAAAAGCGCATTTGTTAAATCTCCGTTCAAAGGACACGCTTTTTGCGGAATGTTTTTGAAGTCGTTCACTACTGCCCGTTTTGTAAACAATACGCAAAAATGAAAATCCGTATTTTTTAAAAAAAAAACAATTTAATTAACAAGTACAATTATGCGAGGGTTTACAATCTGGCGGCATTTTTTTGAGACTGTTTGACGACTTGTCGAAAGGATTTAACGAAAAATTGAGTTTAGGAAAATTACATTAGTTCATATGAATACCTTCTTGATAAAGAATCTTACTGAAAGTTTTCCGTGGCTAGTTGAGAAAAGTTCCGGCCACCAAATAATTTCGATTTCCCGCGTTTTTCGTTCTTCACCTTTGCTGACTTCCAAAAACCCCTTGTAATTAACCCTCTTGTCAGGTTGACCTTTGGTGGCATTGTTCCAGAAACTACGACTCTTGGCAGCTTGAAGTTCATCAACTGGATTACGTGCTTCCATGTCCGCGACCTCTTCTTCGCCGCTATACATTAAGGACTCTTTTAACCTCACGAGGTCTTGCTCATGGAGGGCTTCAGCAAACTGAGTTGCCCTGAAAATTTTGTAAGAAACTCGTTTAGTTGATGTTCTGTAAAATGGCGTTTTTTTGTGTGGAATCTGCCTCATGCTGTTCACGTTGCACCCCATCTGGCAAACAAAATGACCAAAAAACCTCTTGGGAACTTGTGGAAATGCAATCGTAAACCAGCCACCTACAAATAGAAGAAAACTGCATGAACGTAAGGAATAAAATGATTTGCGCTAAGGTAAAATGTTGCATTTCACTACGTAGAAAATTTAAAGTAAAATAAACAAGACAACATTATATCTCCTTGTTGTTATAAACAAGTACCGACGTGAAAAATCGAGATCCGCGCGAAGTTGTTCCTATCGGTTAAGGCCAAAATCCGTATTCGCGAAATTTTGTTCCAGCGAAACGCAAAAATGTGGCAATCCGCGAAATTAATGTAATGTAATGTTTGAGTGTTCAAGTATTCGAAAATATATTCTCAGTCCTGGGTGTAGTCTCTCAAATTGTTTACATATCCTCCATTACCTATTGCCATCGTTTTGTTTATAAGGAACAAACCGATCTGTTAATGTAGCGAAACGCGCGCGCGTGAACAGACCAGGCAGACACGTGTTTTGATTTTCTTAGGTCGACGAGAGAAATAGTACTGTTCGTTGTCGGCCTGTTCACCGCCTGAAAGTACCTTAGCGTCTAACTTGAATTAACAAATACATGTAATACAAACCTCGCAGGCAAGGATGCAACGAGGCATTTATCTGTTCTGTCAAACCCGCAAGCCACGGCAAGTATCCTTGCTTGTATTCTGTCGATCGTCTATCTAGAGACTTGATAGTGGGGACGGCAACAGGGCGCTCTTCTCTGTCCCAAAACTTGATTCTTTGGATGGAAAGAATTTTCCCTGGGTGCTTTCTTTCCACGTGTTTTTCAATTGCACTAAGCGTTTTAAATCTCTTAGAACAAAAGCAACAATTTTGATCGTACGTGAAACGTCTATCCATATCGATCATTTCGAAATAGGATGGCAAAGCGTCCCGCGTGTACGTGTATGATGTAAACCGGAAGTTAAAACAATAAGCTTATTGTGTCTGTAAGTGCGACAATTTTTTGATTAGTGGCCTTATTGTTCAGGTTCTAGGCAAAGTGCTCAACAAAGATGGAGAGAGGTAACGAAGAAAGCGAAATTAAGTTTGTTAGAAAAAATTCGAAAAAAACGTTTAAGTCCAGACAGCATGAGAAGGCGGAAAAGCGAAAACAACGAAAAGCTTGGCTAAAAAGAAAGAGGTCTAAACAGCAAACACGTGAAGACCATGGCCAGGCTCGTACTGAAGAACCTACGCGCGTTGTCGAAAGTGAAGACGTGGCAAGGCCACATCAAACAACAGCCTTGGGTCGGTTTTCGAGAGGCAAGAGGCTTGTCGAGATGGCAAAAAAACGAAAACGAAAGGTGGAAAGGCAAGAAGTAAGGTCGCCGCCTAAAGTTCAAAGGAGAGAAGAGCAAGGCCGCAGTAAGGCAAAGCGGCCGGGTCTCATTGAGGCCAGGGGAAGTTCGTTCAACGAGGTGAACAGGGAGCTGCTGGTGTTTGACCAAACAAACGTCATTGGCTCGGGAACATTTGGTAAATGCTATGCTGCTGTTTACCGAGGTGAATACAAGGTGATTGTAAAAGAAATTAAAACGAAAGATTCCTCTCACAAAGAAAAGGAAAGAGCCAAGTGGGAAGCGATTCACGAGGCCATCGTCATATCCCGTTTAGGTGACCACTCGGGCATCCCCCATCTATTTGGCGTATGCACGAACAAGGCGCCCTTTTATTTAGTACTACAACATCACACTGTTGAAGGCCGCAGCACCACCTTTTCAAAAGCTGTCTCGACTGGCATCATTTCAACCGAGGCAAAACTCGTGGAGGTGCTCCAAAACACTTGCAAGACGCTAATGTTTGTACACAGTCGAGGATACCTTCATAACGATTTGAAGGGGAACAATGTCGTTCTAGGTGGGACAAACCACAGACCCGTCATAATTGACTTCGGAAAAAGCAAGGAAATCGCAAAAGCGCGGCTGACAACACCGAAAGTGAACTATGAAGAAGCCAGGAAACGCTATCCGCATATCGCGCCAGAATTGCATCGGGGTGATAGGCCGTCTGTAGCAAGTGATGTTTTCTCTTTTGGGGCGCTTGCTTTGCGTGTTTTAAAGGACAGCAAGTTTGACATCCTTTCAGTGAAAAACATTGCCGAAAAATGCCTGTCAACTAATCCAAAGAAACGCCCAAAACTGGAGGAAGTATTAAGAGAGCTCAAACTGGGCTGACGAGCAATATCAGTCTTGATCAATGATATTTTAGGGCTCATTTGATTGACCGTTTTCCGGAATAAGAATAACTAGAATACAATCTGCCAAAACACAGCTGAAAATATGCTCATAATACGACAATAGCAGAAGTTTAGTTTTCCAGTGGCTCCCAAATCCCGAAGTAAGCGATTTTTTTTTTAATGCCAATTCTGTATGTCTTTCTTCCGGAATGTACGTTCAATCGAACGCACCCTTCGTTTATTAATTCAAATTAAGTTATTTCACAAAACCGGTGAAACCTAAACAGTCAGTCTGTTGTCAACTGGTCTAAAGTGTCTCATAAGGCTGATTTGTCTTACTATATTTTTTACGGGTTACGTGAGATAAAAATTGCATATTGTGAAAACTTGCGGGGAAAATTCGGTACAAAATAGAGCGTTTCCGGATAAAAAAAAAAATCCGAAACAAAATGATTCCAAATAATATGAATCGGGACACTGATTAAGATATCAAGGAAAACTATATCTCTGTTTATATTTTCGTGATACAGCTAAGCTACAACGCGTAAAATTGTATGTTGACTGTTGCATTGTTTTGTAATTCCGCGCGGGGCTTCGATGGATCTAAGGAGCGAACTGAAAACCCGATTCCATGCTTTCTAGCGTAACCACGTCTCACAAAATTCAGAAACAAACAAAAGGACACCAGTTCGGCCTAGATAATATTTTTAAAACTTTGCGAAGAAAAGTATTTGACATCAAGTCGGGTTTTTCGTGTGGCGCATTGAACTTGTCTCACCGGCGAAATCGGTCAAGACTTTCTTGGAAACGTTTAATTTCACCGATTACGCCTTATTCTAGTATTTTGAACAGATTTTGAACAGATACTAGATTAAACGAACGTATTCGTGAGTGGACTGAGTGGATATCACTTTAGTTTTAGAAGTATCTATGTACAATTAGAATCGCACGTTACCTTATTTTTAGTACCACGTAAACGTAAACGCATAGAATTTTAAAGAATCGCATAAACGCTAAATTTGATAAAGATTTCGGCATGTATATTGTTGCTAGACAAGTTTTTAATCTAGTTTCTTCACTCGCTGTTTCTGTTATGTTTTTTTCTAGTTTCTTCACTCGCTGTTTCTGTTATGTTTTTAAAATTTGTAAATACAGCTATTAAATATCACTGAGTTCCTCAGTAACGCAATTATTCGGCTTAGAATTAATGAGATTTAGATCAGAGATGAAAGAAAGCTCATTAAATTTAACATTAATGACAGCTACAAGACATGTTCCGACCGTTTTTAATGGAATATCCCTGTTGATTCGAAACAAAAGGCTTCGCGCCTAGCGCGCTAATAATCCCCCACAAATATTTGAAGAACGCGACGTTAAACGTCGCCTTGGTCATAAAATCGGGGCTCTGGCTTGTTATGTTCATGCACAATCAAGAGTCATTTCAATATTAATTAAATGTGAAACAAACTTGGCTTATCTTTAAAGAGCCTTTTGATGAGAACATTTACATTGTAGTTTGGGAATTTAATAGCCAACATTTTAAGAACATGATTTTTCATTTTTCCAGAATTGCATGTGTTGGAAGGTAATTAAGGCATCAAAATGTATTTTATAAAGAAGGAAATAGTTGTCCTTAATACCTCCACAAAAGCCACTGTCTCTCGGTACATATGCACATTAGGGCGGGTCTGTTCAACTCTCCACCCATTCTTGCCATTTCCATGAGCTGAAAAATATTAAATTGTTTCACACCTTTAAGTACCTACTGTTTCTGATTAATATTTTTTTGTTTTCTCTATTTTAGTTAATCATAATTCCACATTACTTGCAACCTACTATTAAGGAATTAGTTTTTATGTACCCTGCAAATGTTACCTATGTCAATACTTACAACATGAAAGGTGCATGGATGATTGAATAGCAGACTTGCAGGTTGTGTCATCTGAATACTTGACTGCAATGCACTCGGTGACTGGCCTACCCCCAAAAAAAAACAAAGTTAACATTAAGTGAATTACAACACTTAACGAGGCCAGTAATGTAGTTGGAATTTATTTTGAGATCTCTTACCTTGATTTTGAGGCAATAGATCAAGCAACACACTTGCCTCTGGAACTTCTACGGTGCCTGCAAAAAATGGAATACACTTCAGAATCATCCTCCAGAGTTCTCACAGTGATACAGATATCAGCATTTCTCTGTGACAGTCTTATTAAGTTTCAAGGCTAATTGCAACATTCAATCATACCTGTAACAACTGTGCTTGAATTTTCAACAGATGGCCTGGGCACTCCTGATGTAATTATAGAGGCTCTTAAAGCTGGACCTGTAATCATATTATTTAGACAAATTAATTTAAGACAAATGGTAATACTATAATCTGGAATTTTGTGTGTAGTAATTTATTATTAAATATTGAGTATGATGTTACTGACACAATACTAAAAATGCAGGCATTGCAGTTATGGTGGCCATGGTTTTATGTTCAACTAATTATTATTACTATTAAATTGTTAATAATAAAAAAATGTCTTATGGTTATGTGGTATCTTTTAAATTCCTGCGCACAAGTTTAAAATTCCAACTTGATATTACATGAAACTTTAAGGTTGTACATCTTCTCTTTTGACTTTATAGACTTGCATTATATACATGTACTACACAGTACCTGTGGCAGTAGTGGTCACAAGTGTTGAACTGGAACTGATTGGTCCTGCTCTGATCCCAGCTCCAACACCAGCTAAAGAACTTGCTAGTGTTGCACGCCATCTGCGTCCCCGCTCCACAACATCCTCTTCCTCTGAAGAGCTGCTAGACTCTTCAACAATTTGTTGATCAGCTTCACTTTCTGCCCCTGCTTGACCAACCTCCCTTGTGCGAGTAAGAGAACCTCCCATACCACCTGCAACTACAGAACTATTGCCAATGCTTAATGAACCCTGGGCAGTGGTGGTATTGGCCGCCGATAAGGTGTTACTGGTAGTTCTTGTAGCAGTAGCCATGGTGATGTTCCTTGTGTTGGTCCCCGGAGGGGTCGCAGCCTGGGATGCTCTATTTGATGTGTCAGTTCTTGCTGAGTTAGCATCAGCTGTGGTATTGCGCGTTGTTGTTGTTGTTGCTGTAGTAGTTGATGGAGCCCTGACCCCTATAGATCCTCCAGTGATGCTCCCAGCCCCAGAGCTAGTGACAGTGCCGGTTGTGGTGGTGTGTGTCGAGGCTGGTGGAGCGGGTGGTGCATTTAATCTGGAGACTCTGCCATGCCCACTCCCAGATCCAGCACTAGTGATACTGCTGGCTGTTGTGGTGCGTGTTGAGGCCGAGCTAGATGTTGCAACCCTGAAAGGTCCTCCAGTGCTGCTACTTACCAAGGCACCAGTGGAAAACCTGCTCAGTGACCTCGTCCCTGAAGTGTTTGATGATGTGGGGCGTATTGAGGTTGAACTGACATGTGGAGCCCTCGCCCTGGGAAGGCTAGCAGTTGACTGAGGGCTTGCTCCAGAAGGTCTGCCAGATCTACCCACAACTCCAGTAACTGTTGCAGAACTTCTCGATCCATGGTAAACTGTGGTGCTTACTGTTGACGTTGTTCTGGTTGCAGCTCTTGATCTAGAAGAGCTGTGCAGCCTCACATTCGACCCTGATCCAGTGCTGGAGAATGTCATGTTCGTCAGTGTCATGCGTGGTCCAGAGCTGGTGCTCCCTGTGATGGTGTTGGTTGCTACAACCTGAGCTCTGAAGCCTCTTGCCAGTCTACCACTTGATCCTGTATGTCCAGCACTGCTAGTACCAGTGGTACTTGTTACATGTGTTGATACTATTGGTCAGAGCAAAGATAAAAAATAATGCAATACTTGTTTCATTTATCGACACTGGACTGTCTAGATCTGTTTTGAGCTTTTTTCCTGTGTACTTTGTATAGCATTTTGTTTACATGAAATATGTAAAACTAACAGAAAAAGTTTAAAAAAAAAGCTGGAAAATAATTACGTCAAATGTGTAGATTTCAAAAAGCATGTCTGGGTCATTTGAGCATACACCTAGCTATAGTCAGTATAAGCATGCTCAAGCATGTAATAACTGTACATTATTTTATATAAACATTACAGAATTGTCTCATAATTGCACACAAATTGTAACACAAATGTCAAAAAAAAAACAATTGCAAAAAGATAACAATTACCCAGAGGAAGATAACGTTGTCGAAACAGAAAGCCAGGACTTGATCTGCTTCCTTTAAAGTAATACAATGTAGTAAAAATACTGTCAGTGCAGGTACAAATAAATTAAAGACTAACACAAATGCTCCATGACTTAAGAGATGCATGCCTCCATTTCTTAAGGTTTCTTCAATCTAAATCCAGAGTGCCATCAGAATTGCGCAAAATTTGGCAAAAAACAAAATTGTGTCAAAGATCTGAAGATCAAAGATCTGAAGAAACTTTTGTTTACAACTTAAAAGCTATATTATAAAGAATACATGTGTGTATTATCACTGACTTGCCAGAGTATTCATTTATTTTTCAACTATACCTGCAGATGATCCTGGTTGTCTGTGATGCAGGCTCTGAAACAATAATAGAATTCCTATATTTGATTCAGGTTATGATAGTGAATATGATATGAAATATTAGAAAAGAAAGATCGGAATAGTTTGAATAAATTTTGAGGTCCCCCCACGAAACATTTCACCCCGTAGTGGTTGTATTACATGTAAAATGATATTTCATAATTTATTATTTATATAATTAACCCTTTCACTCCCAGGGTCAGTTATGAAGACATGTAATGTACAGTGTAGTTCTAACTTTTGAATCTGTGGACGAAATCCTATGGTGTCAGACCATTCAAATGAAACCTCTTCAGCAGTCCTTTTACATGGTACCATTTATTCTAACTTTTGAGTCTGTGGACGAAATCCTATGGTGTGACAATTCAAATGAAACCTCTTTGGCAGTACTTTTGCATGGTACCATTTGTTTGTCAATAATTTGGGATTTTTCTTGAATTTTGATGTTTAGCACTCTTGGGAGTTAAAGGGTTAACTAGCTAATTAGTCCATTGCAGCCACAGCAAACAAAAATTTGTAACATTACCTGACCAGAGGATGCTTCTACTAGGCGAAGATAAAGCGATCCTTGTCCTGCTATTTTGTGGATTTCCCTTGCAGTAAATCCACAAGATGGAGGATTAGCAGGGATCAACGCATTTCTTGAAGTTTTGTCAGTGACCAAAACTTCAAAACCATCATCTCCATTACTAAACATGGATGAAGCAGTTGACTGTGTAAGTAGATACATACATTTGGATGTACTGAATATGAATATAAATATGTTATTTTTTTACCTTACTTTTTAGAACATTATAGATCATAGATAATGATATTGATGTTTTGTTGATGCTATCAACAAATACAGCTGTTTTTTCCTTAGTGCCTTAATTTTTCCTTATGTACTTCATTGCAACTATTCTTTAATTTGTATTTCTCTCTCTATTAACCCAAAGCTGATTTGATAAAATTTTTCATTATTGAAACAGAAGAAGATATTAACAGAAGCAAAGAAAATTAATAACTATTTTCAAAATAATTTACGGTATATTTCTAGGCTTCAAAATAAAATTAAAATACCTGTTGCGCATGCCTCTCAGGAGAGGAAAGGCACGGGCCAATGTTCTCTATATTTCTGGTCCCTGTGCTCCACGTGGCAACAATATCTGAAGTATTCGTCCACTGTTGCGAAGGTTATCTCTGGCACTTCGACGGGGAATAGTGTCAACACCAGGATCAAGCAGGACCACGTTGAAATTGTACACGTTTTGTGCTTGATTTGGCCTGCTAGCACCCGGCAATGAAGGATTGCTGCTGAACACTGCCTGCCCCTTGAGATCCTGGAGAGAATCCTGCAAAACTCTGCCTCACCATTTGGGCCAAATTTCTGGTAAATGGTAGTACCTTACCAATACAACAGCATTAAACAAATCCTATTAGTAAAGTTAAATGTTTTGACTAAATTCACAAAAACAGTGCCAGTGAAAAAGATAATCTGCAGGTACCAGAATTAATCAAATCACCTTGCTCCAATAACACATCATTATCATAACAACAATTTAATCAATAAGTAAATGATTTAGAACAGTGTAAACTGTTAAAAACAAGATAACGAAAAAAGAATGAACAGGACAGAAAGTAATAATGCATTGACATTACAAGCAGTAGTATTTTCAGGTCCGATTTTGTTTTCATCCGAGGTACAAATCACACAGTTTAAAACAAAATTTCATTTGTATTTGCATTGTTGCAATTTGCCTGTAAGATGTAATTTTTATTTAAAGGTGAAAATGCTACAGTAAACACCCACTTATAAGAATCTACATTTTTACAAGTCAGCCTGAATAGGTTCTTATATATCAGGTGTTTAGTGGGAAATCGGACTGTACAGGTTCTTAATTAAGTTCTTGGTAATTCAGGATTTTAGATACAATGCCTGCTTTTTGAATTTACTTACTTGGACTGATCTTACAAACAAATGAAAGTTACTGCAAACAAATAAAAGTTGCTTAGGTTAGGGTTAGGGTAAGCAACTTTTATTTGTTTGCAGCGACGTTTTATTTGTTTGCAGCTGACCATTGTGGGCCACCATAGTTACCTGATCACCAGGAGAAACATCTACTGACACCGCTCCAGAAGGGTCCTGACTGTCATTGTCACTGTGTTCAGGCTACTAAATGTGACCAGCATTCAAAGAAATAATTGATGAATTAATAAACATAACAGTGATTCACTCTTTACCTTCTTATGTTTTAAGCTTGTAAGTTTGCGATCATATACAATGCTTTGCAAAAAATAACCTCAAATGAAGCTTATCCGATAATCCTAATAGCCATGTTTAAGCCTTATTCATTCTGAAATATAAGCTAATTAAGCTTAATATACTTAAGATCAGGGGAGGGCCTTATGCAGTATTAATGTCCTTTGGGTGCCCTTAGATAATAAAGCTAACTAACTTTTTAACAACAATTAAAGGGTACTTATCATAACGGTTGAGATTAATGGCGATATGATCTACATAAGGCATCCATTATGGACCTATACGTACAGTGTTTCCTGATGTTGCAAGGTAACTTAATGGACCAAAGACATCGTCATCTGGGATATGAAGAGCCTATACAAAATATAACATACTAGAAATACGTGTCTCGCAGAACATTGTGAGGCTTGTCTTCTTTGAAACCAAAAAAGGTTGATTGAAGATCTTCGATATCTCGCGTACCGTTTATCGTCCGCCATCTTTGTTTACTATGTACCTATAGGCTTACATGAAGTAGTAACCTACTGAACTGAGGTTTTGTTGCTAGGCAACTAGTGGAGCTAGTGGTGGATGCCTGTGGATGCCCCTATCCTGACTTTCATCAGTAGTCAATCAGAGCACGCCACCATGGCTATATCGTATATCACATACTAAAAATTTAAAGCAACCAGAGATTCCACCGCCCTTAAAAGCGATCAACACGCGACAAATTTATAAGCCTTGCTATACGCTCGAAAAAAATATGGTACGATAAAATTAATTAAAGTAACCTGATCGGGAGATCCCTGGTAACTGTCCTCCTTTTCTCCTTGAGCAAGTTCTTCCTAGCTGTTTATGTCAGAGTTTTCCTCCATACCCTGACATAAAACAAAAAATGACAAGTTGGTTGTTGATACCATTTCTAACTCATAAAAATTGCAAATATCTGTCCACATTTCTACCTGCATACTTATGATATAAATGATGTAAATATAACTTGATATAAATATAACTTGATATAAATGATTATACTGATAATTTTGTCAATCAAACTTTCTCTTCGTCTTTTTATCCTATGTTTACATGGAGGGAGGGTATTAAAACCTGGAAGGGTTAACCTTCTAGAAGGGTTACCCTACTCTATTGTTTTTCCCTGTTTCGTTTACATGCGAGGTAGGGTTACTGGTAACCCTTTTGCAAGGGTTACCCTTCTGATCTAGGAGGGTCAACGTTTTGTTCATCTAAGCCATGTAAAAGCTGAAGGTAGGGTTACCCTCCTAGGAGGGTTAAGTTTAGGGCGATCAGATTACTGTCACATTCCCGCCAACTATAAACACGGCTTCGCACCGTTATCAGTAGACCTGGAGAATTATTTCAGAGAACTAGTTTTTCTATTATTTTACTTATAATTTCACTTCTTGCAGAACAGGTCGAAAAACTTCAGCTAGTAGTAAACTATATATCTAAATTTTGGTGCGGTAATGAAAGGATTTGAGGAATGTGAATGAGTTTTAAAACTGATAATAGAAATATTGAAAGAATTCCTATAACTAAAATACATGTTTTAAAAAGAAAGGAAACAAAGCAATATCATTGTTAAAAATTGGTTTGGGTTATTAGAATTTTTACCTTTATAGTTTAAGTATTAGTACAAAATACGTTTTTATGAAAATATAGGAAAATATTGTATGTTCGTGGTGTTTCAGAAATAAGTATTTGATATCAACGATGAGATGTAATCTATTTGGTATGTTAATGCATGATGAATAATAAAGGACCCATTTATACGGAGAAGGGTTGTCCCGAGACAACTTTAGCGAGCGTTAAAGACAGTTTGGTGACTTTAGCAAATAAGTAAGGGGGGAGGGGTGGAGAGAGTGTTTATATCACAAAAATATGATAAAAAGCCCTAAAAGAAATAAGTGTGAAAAGTTAGTTCGCCTGGGGTAACTCGGGGTTAGCGTTGTCTCGGGTACCCGAGACCATATAAATGGGGCCTAAATGATTGACACGTTTGTAATTTCTGAATGGAAGAATCGAACTAATAAGTTGCATCCCGGTTGTTTGAACATTTCATCGTAAGCATTTTGCTTTTATTTAATAGGAAAGTCAACTTGACCGTAAAACGTACGATTGCTATGATGAACATATCCATAATAGCCCGGACAATTTTTCTTTTCGCATTTTCTCTGATAATAAAAATTTATCTGATCTTCCTTTTTGAGTTCAGAACAACCGTTGTTTTGGCAAGTGGGAGGTACCTTACACACGTTTAACAGTAAAACTCCAACATGCGATAGATTTTAGTCTGCGTTTACTAGTATAGTTATCTGGCAGTGCCCACTATACTTGTTTGTCTATTGACATAAGAAAACATGTAATCAGCTAGCTTATATTATTATACAGCCTACCCCCATGATATATTAAAAAAAAATAAAACCCACCTCGTTGTCCTGAAAAGAATCTGAAAGACTGTATGAAGGACTTGGTGGAGAACTCATGTCGTCTATATCAAGCAAATATATCACAGAGCAAAAAACGTTGAAAACTTAGTCCAAAGACCCTGAAAAGGAAACTGCTTATGCCGAGTGTACGCGCACAGAGACAAAGTCGAGTCCTGACAGAGAGTGATACATTATACCTGTCAATCTAAATCATCTGTTCTATTTCAGACATTTATAGGGCCGAACCAATAGATTATCTAGTCTGTGCTACTAGGGAATGTTTTTCCTTTACCTGTGAAAGTTCGACTTTCGCACGTGTTTGCCTAAATCATACCTTAAATACTGCTCAGCACTCTGGCAACCTCTTTTCAAGGGCCTCTCTTTTTTCGTTTTAGGGCGTTGCTCTTCGCCTTTTCATACAGGGAAAAGAGTAGTGAAAGGAGGTTGGGGAGGGGGGAGGTGGGTTGAGGGATGAAGGGCTAGGAAGATAACAAAAACCGCAATGAGTTGTGAAATCATGGAACATACACTTTTACATCATTTATTCATCACAATCCGCCCTTTATCCCCTGGGAACCATAGATCGCACCCAACTGTTCAAAACGGCCTTGTTTGACTCTTCTCCTTTTTTTGTTTCATAGCAAGCTTTTACTCTTATTGCGATCTTTTTCATGAACGGGTAACCACACTGCTTGAATTACCTCAGTTGTCAAAGGAGTCAATTGTGGTTTTCCATATCAACCTTGTTATTTGCATCATTTCAGAAAGTATAATGAGTAACATTTTACAAAAGTGGCGTTAATCGAAAGATTATCGGAGTGCATATTTAACTGACATCAGTATGCGGTGCGAGCAATTTCAAAGATTTTCAGGATGTAGAGATTGTAAATCCGTTTCCGTTTTTACGTGCGTATTTTTCCATTTTAGATTCTTTAATGTTGTGAACCTGTTCTGTTTGTTGAAGTAATCTTCCTTTGCACAGGATTTTAAATTAATGTAACAAATAAAGTCAGAGTACTTCGTTTCATTTTTTTAAAATAGCATGAATTTTAAGATGTTTATTTCCATTTATTACAAGATGGACTCTTGGAAGTAAAAGTTATGTTTGAATTAAATTTCAAATTTTATATTTTCCCGTGAAAGTGGTAATTCACCACTTTGGCCACCTTCTCCGTACCCTGGCCATTCTCTTGGCGCCTTCTATGCTTGTTTTTGGCGAATGTCCGCCACCTAATTTTCGATGATGGACAATCTCTGGCCTTGTGTCCGGTTCCCCGGCAATTAAAGCAACGAACTGAAAAGAGGAAAACATTGTCCTCAGACATACAGAAGATAACATGAAACATGTGACAGAAGAAATGACAACGTGGCCATTGTTGGATGTGTGGAAGGCAGTAGTAGCAAATAATGTGACTCTCTGGGTTCGGTGTTTCACTAATTTGATAAACCATGGACTTCAGTAAAATATTTTTCAGGTCATTAAAAAAGGTTATTTCCGTCAAAGGATTAATGGAAGGAATCGTTTCACTGAAGAAGCAAACAATTTCTACATTCGCCTCTTTTTAAAAGAAGTTTATTCCGTAGATCCCTTGGATCCAAGGCTTCACCCTCCTGGCTTCCCCCCTCTGCTGCACCATAGACATTTTCTGTTCTGTTTTCAACCTCTGTCGATAAAAACACAGAGAAGATTAACGGCTGCACATTAACTGAAACTATATAAAGGAGGCCCTAGTATGTAATGGCTCTCGTATTCTAAGACAAGGAACGCCCGTGAATGAAAAGTATTAGACAGTGTTCTTCGAAATCAAGATGACACACTAATACAGTAAATAGCATCACTAACCACTGCTGTCACGGTCGTGCCTGACATCTTCCATATCGGATCCTTCTGCAATCAAAAAATAAAGAGAAACAGAATGAGTGAACGGAGGCTTCTAATGGTCCCAATTGGCTAAGACGAATTGGATATCAAATTAATTAAAACTGTTTTACACAAATGCTTGGATGGGGACGGCTACTCCAACAGCAGTTTGCTGCTGGCCGTTCTAGACTCATCTCATGAACATTTTTCGCGCTGCTTTCAAAAGATGTTGTAACGCAATTAAATAATAAACATCGAAGTGCATTCAACAAAATGAGACATTTTCCTTACCCCCAGTTGCACCTTGTCTCAGTTCACGATCAGTTTCACTTTGCTCGCTCATTATCAAGTCGAATCTGTAATGGTCAAGAACAAATAAAAAATATAGCATTGATGAGTTTTCTGAAAAACAAATTATCCTTATGTAACCGGCATACATTTTAGCCCGACGTTAATTGTCGGGTTTTTTTTTTTTCAGCTTTTTATGTTTCCAAATTGCCCCCTGAAAAGTGGTTTGACTCAGTTTGCGCGAATGTGATCAAGATAGTCCGCTAGAATGAGACAACGGCCAGTTTTTTTGCCACCATTGTCGACAAACAACGATGAATTTGTAACACAATTAGAAAAAAGTGTTGGCGACAAATAGCAAAGTAGAAATCTTAACAATTGAAAGTGGATGCGAACAGCTCCAGACGAAGCTTAACTGTGAGCAAACCGCGGAACAATATCAGAAGTTAAGTACTGAAGTGACAAATGACCCAAGTAAAACGTGTGTAAAAATATGTACCAAACCTTCTTTTAACTGATACTTACCAGACAAATTAATTCCTAAAAGTTAACCTTGTGCAACAATGAGTAACCGACGTGGAAAGTTGGTGAACGCTAATAATATCACCCTAGACAGTACGTTTTTACAGATAGGATAATGTAAGAACAAATTGGGCAACTACTGATATGGCATGTCAATCACAAGAAAACTAATAAATGAATCTACAATTGATTACACAACTTTATTGCGCTACACCTGTATCTTAATGTATGACCTGAAGATACGATATTCAAATTGTACTTTCTCAGTAGCCCTGATTGGCTATACCATTAGCAGATAGAAATTGTTTTCGCAGTTTTCTCGCCTAGTTTCTTAGGTTAAAGTTTCGTGACAGGCCTACACAGATTCCCCTCTGTGGTTTTGTGGTTAATGTAAGCCTTCAAAGTTCCCCTTTGGCGAGTATGTCTTTAAAGGTCAAATGAACGAAAAATTTGAATTTTTTTCTTTATCCATTTAAACGTTAAAAGAAACCATAATAAAGCAAACTTAAGCAAAAAGCAAATTTTTTTCTTCCTGAGCCTTTAAGGAAGTTACATAGCTAAAAGTACGAAGATTTCCGAAGGCTTCACGAAAACGTTTCTGAAATGGCCGCGCGCTACAAGTGGTAGGATTGGTAAGGATTGTGACGTCACTATTGGTGAGCCAACCTCATTCCCAGTGTCCTCTCTCCTGGCGAATACTGAGTATTCTAGCTTGTGTATATTCTTAAAACGTAAAGATTTCTACTGTTTTCGCATTGAAAATGGCCGAGGAGCTCGAACCTGTATTTTGGTAGCAGACGAAGAGCTTCGATAGACGAAATCTTGCTTCGAGAAACTTTATCTGTTTATACAATAGATTTTTTTAACAGAGTTGGGCGTGTTCAATCCACCTCGCTAGGTACTTTAGTGCAGGTTAACTTTCCCTGCCGCTTACCTGGTAATTTTTGTGAAGGTAAACTATTGAATTCATAGTGACGGTTTCAAATTTCAAATAGAGAAAAGAAAATTAACCGTCGTGAGTTCGCGTTCTCCACAAAAACCTATAAATTGATCATTTGACGTTGTTGTTTTGCAGAGAATGGCAAGGAAATGTACTAAAATATGAAACGCGTGCATTGTTTTCGCTCATTAAACCTATTTTCAACTTCGAGCCTTGACTGTTTTGAGGTGGTCAATAGTGACGTCATTTTCCCATAATTTTCCCGATCGCTCTACGATTATGAAGGCCAAAAAGTCGCATTTTTCAACTTCTAATGTCTCTGCGATGCCAAGTCCAATTAGTTGCAAACTTCAGAATATGTTTACTTCGTACTCATTAAACATATTGCATTAATATTGGACTAAAAGAAAAATGTCAATTTTTTGGGTTCATTTGACCTTTAAGAGATTTTCCTTTTTTGTAGGATATGATGGGAGGCGTTTTACATATGGTTTTCAGCAAAGGCTGATTTGGAATTAAACTTCATTTTTGTATCAGTATATTTTTACATTTGGCCACTGTTGGGTGGTATGTAATGACGAACGACAATGGTGCCGCATAAGGGAAAAATATTGTGCAGTACAAAAAATCTATCCTAGGTATCAAAACACATTGCAAGAAGACTTAAACCTTTGAGTACACCCACTGTACCTCGTGTCACCTACCCAGTGTTAAAAGAGGTTTTATTAAAGGAGAAGCTATCAGACTTCTACGGCAAACTCCTCGGAAACAGTTTTCCTGCAGTCACTCCCTAAATTCAAAACACGCCTTGTAGCGCTGGGTATGATATCTGAACAGTGATCTGAAGTCATCTTTGCCGGAAGGCAGTCGGCATCACAAAAAAAGAAAAAGACTAGCGTGAAAATCCTATCGTTCGTCGCTGCTGATGCAAAAATGGAGTTTATTCATGAGCAGCCTCTGCTGAAAACCACTATATAAAACGCCATACAAGAACCGCCTGAACCGCTGTCAAATGTACAAAGTTGTCTACAAAGCTGGTTGCTGAGCCCGGTTGCTGAGATTGGCGTTCAATTCTACAATACACACAGAAAACAAAACGACGATTTCACATGTGACAGAAAACTGGACATTTCAAGACCCTCACTAAAAGTGACCATCATCAGTCATTGCTGATCATATCAAAATCACTCAGGTCACAACATTAATTACGATCATTTTGATATTTTAGCGTCCGGCAAAACTCACTTTACTGTGAAAGTAACGAGACTTTGCTGGTTCAAGAACTACAGCCTGCGTAGAATGTAAATGTACGGCAGCAGTGAAAGCTGATGCTTTATTAGCTGTAGCTTCTTAGGACTGACAGTCCGTACTATTACATTACTATGAAGACTGTTTTTTCCTAATCTTGGTTCCAGACCCCTATTTTGAAATAAACAAACAGTTTTCAAACACTGTAACGGTTACTTTTGAAAATGTATGTCAGTTGCTTATTATACGAAACGTTACGTTTATCATAATAATGCGTTGGCTTACCTTGTTCTTTTTTTTTCTAACAGCAAATACTGTAGTCTTTCTTCTCTTCATTTGATTTATTTATTGTTATTGGACCTTTTAATTTAGTTTGACTATGACAAAATTCGCTTTTAAAAATTGCTCGTTCTACTTTTTATTTTGACTGGTCGCGATCCCGAAAAAATTGTGTTTGCCGTTACCTCCCCCGCCCCTCTTTAATACAATGTTAAGACTAAAAGGAGTCAAGCGTCATTGATTGGTTAACATTTGTCATAAATTAAGTCCACTACGTTTTCACAAGTTTCAGAGTGTCCTAAAAGTTTAATTCCTAACAGAAACCGATACGTGATGATCCACCTTTACGTATCCAAACTGTCAATGTAGTCCAGTCAATCTGTGGTCTGAGATCAAACTAATTGCAACAGAATTTATTTATACGTTATATGACCAAGGCAAGTGCCCAAAACAACATACTAAAAATCCCAAAAAATCCCGTCAGTGGAACATCTCGAAATTAAGCAATAAAGATTTGAAGCTGTTTCCACAGGATACCCACGTTGTGTTAAAGTGACAAACCTAATCAAACTTCTTTTTGAGCGGGGCTTGTGCATGTTTTTTGATGTATTACAACCCTAAAAAATATAACAAAATCATTTGGATCAATTTTCAGCCAATTTAACGTATTACGAATACTAAAATAACATTTCCGTACCACAGGGTACCCACGTCAGTGAAAAAAAAGCAAAACTCTACAGTTAACACATTTTATTCGTTTTTTTTTTCAGTTCAATTTAATAGGATCAGCATTGATGACTGAACCTCGGAATTAACACAACTGCTATCGGTTTTCAGCCTGATTGCACGTTTGTCTGTTGACTAAGGTTGAAAAAAAACATGGATCTAATATTTCACAGCTGAAATTTCCATAATATTTCAGCTAGTTGGCCACTAAAATTATTTCATGATTAAATAAAAATGAAATTTGTTCGACAACAAATTTGCGAAAATAGTCGGTAATAGTCGGTGTACCCGCGTTATAACTTGTTGCTCTCAACTACAAGTTCGGGGTCTACCGATGTAAAGACTCGTAATCCAGTTATTCGTCTTCTACTAAGATATCGCTTTTAATCAGGTGTGCTGCTGTCTTGATGATTCGTAATTTATCTGTGTCAAAGTCGTTCTTCTTAGGTGTACAATAAAACTCATTTATTATAGAAGCAGCGGAATGTTACTACGTTAGCCTTTTTCTTGATGGTGGTTACGATGATCTTGTCCCCGAAATGCTCTTCAAGTTTTCTCTTCATGTAAAGCGCGCTGTATGCCTCGTCTCCTGATCCCTCCAGATACTCGTTCATCTTTTCGCACAGTTCATTAACAGTCAACACCTCCTCGTCCTTGTCTTCTAAAAACTGAGTGACTTTAACAAATGCGGTCGTTCTTGTAGCATCGGATGGTTCGAGATGGTCGTCCGGATTGCCGTGCGCGTTTAGCCGGGTGCCCGTCGGTATGGGGGCTAGTAGTGCTGAAATATTGCAGCGGAACCTGCTTGCCATTGCGGAAATTAACACTGCATTGCTTATGATAGACAGCATCGGCAGCATGCAGATCATTTGCAAACTCCAACCTTCCTAGCACGGTCTCCGCCCATGAGTCATTTCTTTCCTGACAGACTTCTGCTATCGAATCTTGGAAATCGATTGTCCGGACGGGAATTACTTCGAAACCCCTTTTCTTTCCATCGTACTTTGCTGATCCACCACAAAATAGGCAATGCTTGTTCCAACGAAATTGAGGTTTTCTTGAGCGCCTACTTATGCCTGAACAAGAAGGACCGTCTGATAGCTCCGTCATGCTTCCACCCCTCCTGCTAGCGTCTCGACAAAAGTCACGACGACACTTGACATGAACACTCTGACCAGCCTCAAAGTTAATTTCACCACCACCTGTCTCGTTAAGGCTTTCAGCTCCCTTATAGCGTAACACAGCAGTTGCCTCGCCATTGCTAAGATTTCCATTACATATGACACACTTCATGAGGTGTGTCATCCTAAAATTTTTGAAGTTGGCATTTTTTGAGGGTTGAAAAGATAAAAATATCACTTAAATTGGTTATTTTTATTATGGTAGTGCTACAGGCCCGTAGGGTAGGCGCATGTGAACGGAGTTTCTTTGCACTGAGGAGATCGAATACTTTCAACCGTGCCTGTATGGGCCAGGAAAGGCTTTCGGCCCTTGCCCTAATTCATATAAACTATGATAAAGAACTAAATGGATGATGCCGTGGATATTTTTGCAAAGCTCCACCCAAGAAGAATGGACATGCAGAGTGTTATATTCCATGACGAATAGTGGGTGAATATGCCAGAATGGCTGTGTTTTGGATTTCCTAGGCACCCACCTGGCACAAGAGAAGTTGAGCTCAAGCATGCCAAGGCATGGTTCGTCCCTTGGTGTAGACCCCCCGCGAAGTAAATTCCTTTTCCCTTGGAAAGTAATGTCTTTTAGCCCTAACAATCACAAAAAGTATACATCAAACTGGATTTAGCGTCCTTAAATTGCTTAAGATTTAATTATTGTGGTCACGTGTCTGATCACGTCATAATTTGGATAAAAAGGAAACTTCAAATGGGGTAAGGATGGCTAACTTTGGCTAAGAGAAAATCATATGCATTTTTTTGCCTTTATCCATAAAGACTATCCGTGACCGGAATGGACAACTTTGTTATTTTATTAACAAGATATTAAGAGACAAAATATGTCACGTGACCTCTTTACGAAATAACCCTTTAACTGTAAATCATAGTCCACCATTCCGGCCAGGTTCATATAAGGGAGAACAATAGAAATACATTAACGGTTCAATTTATATCCATCATATGCCATCTTGACACCCCATTTTCAATTTTCTTTTTGTGTAATAAAACAATGATAACAGGTCACGTGATACAAATTTTCGACATTTAAGGTAAACAGTGGTTTAAGGTTATCAAGTTTCATCCTGCTGCTAAGTTTGAGCCTGTTTAGGTAAATCACCTAAAAGTTACGATCGTTTTCAGATTTTATGCAAATTAGGCTCTGAACCATGCCTTAACATGCTCGAGAGAACCACCGCAGATTTTGTCTTCAGATCTGTATCATCCATCTGACAGTAACGTTGCATTATAATTCATTACAAATTTTGATGGAAAGACACCCGTTGCAAGAGTGATCAATACAAGATTTTGGAATTGATGAAAATGAAAAATAATGAAAGAAAAGTGATATATTCATAAAGTCCATAAGTTACGTGATTGCAAAAATTGCAAGAAAGATTTATTAAAAAACACCTTGCCAAAGGGCTCAAAACTCTACATTGAAAACGATGAGAGGAAAGAACATTGTTTTGTGGATTTCTAAACAAAGCTTTTAGTCTAAGACAGTGTGTAAGCATTGCACAGTGACAGAATTAGAATACGACAGTGTGTAAGCAATTTCATGCTAGAGCTAGAAAGGACGATTTTATTAAACAACTGGACTTTAATGCAACCTCGATTCAAACGCAAATCCGTAACGGATTTTAAATAAAAAAAAATAAATAAAAAAATAAATAAAAGATGTTGTTGTTGTTGTTGTTGCAAAATAATCCCAACCAAAATTTCTGAAAGTTATAGACTTATCCCCGGGAACTAACAGATATGTCTGTACTTCCTAAGACATGGAACATGTTCAGTAGTTGTTTCTAAAATACATAATTGTAAAACATGTCAGATGATTCGTCATTTTTTCAATTTCTTTTCCACTCAACCACCCGGCATGTAATTTTAATATTTGTGTTTTGAAAACTGCCTAAATGCATACACTCATTTCTGAATACATGTATTCCAGAATGGATATTTACAAGTGAAAAACAGGCAATTTTTTAGAATGAAAATTACTTATTGAAGGAAAATGCACCCAATTTTTCAAAATTTTCTGGGGTCCTTGAGCGGACCCCGGCCGACTGGTGCCCCCGGCCCACCCAGCGCTCCGTGATGGCGCGTCACATTGTCCACCCAAAAAAATAAAAGAACCCCCTCAACAGAATCCACCCTACGGGTCTGCGAGGAAATTTGGAATGTGAAATGAAGGAGGTGTTGGCTATATTCAGCACTTTCAGAAAAGAGTCCAGTTGCAAGTACGACCTGTTTGCCTTTTGCGACGAATACATCGCCATGGAAATCGGTTTCTTCTCCAGTTTACGAAAGCAGAGAGAGCAGGTGACTGGTCCCTACATCTTGCAGCGACATCTGAGATGACTACTTATTTTTTCGCTATGGACCGACGCAACTACGCCAGATGGCTTCCAGTTTACCTCGAGGACGTGACTGCACTTATAGTTCCAAACATCATCATTTATCATCATTTTTTAACAACATTTCATTTCAATAATTTAAATTTAACAAATTAGAGAAATATACAACCTGCACATAGCAAAGCTAATCAAGGCAGGTTGTATAATTTACAATCAAATTTAGCAAACACAAATTATTAGTAAAATCGGGTAAATAATTATGGAACTTATGGATGAAAAGCATTCTGTGAGTCGTTTGCACCATCCATTGTCTAAAGTTGTCACTAAAGTTGCCACTTTATGGATCAATCCATAAAGGCGGGATCATTGGAATCAGTCAGAATTCATAAGCAGCGAATCGGTGGTTTTTAACCTGCCACGAACGTGCTGCCATTACTACGGCCTTTAAAGAGATGTGTAGCTTAAATGACTCTAATGAAAACAGCCCACATGAAGCCGAAAGCAAACCCAAGAGGATAAATGGTGATGAGAGAGACGCGCAGAAACTTGTTGGTTGTTATTAATCGATCTGCATTGATGGCAAATCCATTCTCCGAAGACGCCGAAACGCTGTTAAACATCGCAAGTGGTGCTCTGTTGTCTTTTGTTGGCAACTACAGTGCGAGATGTAGATAACAAAAAAGTGCTACGTTATGAGCTCGCTTCCGTCCCTATCTCCCTAGCGCAACCTCAGGGTACTTTACGCAAGACTACCAAGGGTGTCCTGCTTTCAATCTTATAAGCTGATACGGCAGTAGTAGAACCAAGCCCTCCAATACGGCTAGAAATATCAGTTGCCCATTTAATTGACGGTATGCCGCTGAAAATATTTCGCGATGAAATATTCCGGAGCAGCATCATGTGGTGCCCTTGCCTCTCCAATTAATGATTGCCGGAGAGTATACATTGCTACAAGACTTGAGAGACAGCTTTGTATTCCGCCCCAAATTAAGACACTTGTGTTTACTGAGGGATTTGGCTCATTTTCACTGCCCAATAGAGCTGGTTGATTTGAGTTATTAACGATATTCTAAAAATAGCAGTTTTTTACACCACCATCAGCAGATTGGGATATATACCTAAAAATTATGCCGTAATGAAATCATGTTAGGCAATCGTGCAACTGTTTTGAAGTATTTTTTACTGTGTTTTTCATTTTTCTGTTGTCCTTTTAATCAATGGCGGTATTTGGTTATAAGGGAAGAGTAGGAGATTTTTTGGTATAGTGCGATATAGTGGGGGAGGTGGAGAGGGGTAAACGACAGGAAGCTTATTTGCATGACAATAAATCCTTATGATGGAGAGTTTACAAGATATTGATGTTTGTAGCAACTTGGATACTCGAAATCTGGGTCATTTGTCTGTCACTGTATAAATTCACAGGGCGTTGCATTTCTTGATAGCGGCAAATTAACCTACTAAAAATAACTTCTATTTTGAAATTTAAAAAGCAAAAGAAAAAAAGAAAACGGCACAATAGCTGAAAACTCGGGCATTGAGAAAAAACGATCACAGAGGTCTGCGGCGCATTCCAAAATATCGATCCCTCAGACGAGACATGTAGTAGTAGTAGTAGTAGTAGTAGTAGTAGTAGTAGTAGTAGTAGTAGTAGTAGTAGTAGTAGTAGTAGTAGTAGTAGTAGATCTTTATTTAAACTCGGTTAAAAATCTTCAGTTACACCAATAGTATTTTAATTGCAATCATTTATAAAAATTAAAATAACTATAAAAACTGATTTACAAGATTGGTGAGATGGAATCGAATGTTTCAAGTGCGCGGTTGATTTCCTTCTTAAACTGCCCAATTGATCTAATCGCCCTAATATTTTCAGGAAGATAATTCCACAGTAAGGCACCGCTATAGCCAAAGCTACGTTTCAAATAATCGGTACACGGCTTGGGTAAGTTTAAGTAACGGAAAGAATCACGCAGGTCATAGTCTGTGTGCCGCTCACAGAACAAATCATGCAAGTACACTGGGGCTAACCCGTTAAGGGATTTAAACATCATTATAGCTTTCTGCTTTCTTCTTCTTAATGATAGGTGGTCCCACTTCAAAGTTTCAAGAAGCAGGCTTGAGTTTACCTCACAGTTGGTTTGCAGAATAACCCTAGCTGCTCGGTTTTGCAATTTTTGTAGTTTCTCACATAGATAAGAACTCAATCCATCCCAAACGGGGGCACAGTAATCGAAATGCTCCGGGCGTACTTTTTTAAACGTTATTAAAATATTTTAACGTTTCTAGATAGAATAATAACCAAATTACAAGAATCCGAGTGTGGATTAGCGAAATGCCAGGCCATGCATTGACAGAAGAGCATGCGAATAGATACAGCCTAATAGAAGCCAAAATTGGCTCAGTCAAAGCAAAGTGCACTGAAAAAATTGCAAAATGACGGGTTTTTTTTCGCTCGAACTAAATCATATTTCCCATCAAATGTTCCCAAGATCCCAGTCTCTTCAAAACCGAGTGTGGATGTTGACATTATGCCTATTGAAATGAGTTAGAACACTTACCTCTAAAAGCGATGACCGCGCGGTTGAGCTTCATGTAAGCCTTTACTTCACATTGGTCACTTCAAGGACAAAATGACGGGACTTTTTCTTTAAGTTATTAAAATATTATAACGTTTCCAGATAGAATAATAACCAAATTACTGGAATCCGAGTGTAGATTTCCGAAAAGTAATTCATAAATGGGCGGAATTTTGATTTTCCCTTTAAAAATGGCGTTTTCACAGTGATTTTAAGGGTCAAATTGGGGGTCTGGGAACGAGTTAAACAATTTAGAGGCAAATGTCACCCATTTTTTTGCCATGATGTATAATTAAATTACCTCTCTATACCCCCAACTCCTTTTGGAGCAACAAATTTATTCACGAAACACAAATAATGGCTCGAATTTCATTAAACCTCTTTTACTTTGCACATCTAAATGTTAAAACGAGAACACATAAAAAGAAAACACAAATTAACTGTGAGGAAAAATGTTGATTTGTTTGGCATAGACCAAGGAACAAAAAGTACAAGGCGTAGAAAGACGCATAACTCAATTACATTAAAAATAGCTCAGTGTTAAAAACTCTTTCAAATTTTATTAAAAAAATCAACGTAAAGAAGGCCATCGCTATATGAATAGTCTGTCCAACGGAACGCATAAACTGGCACTCAGGATCAAATGTAGCTTATTGAATGGTGTATTTATAAAAGAGAATGTTTTTAGAAGGTTTTTAGACTTTGATAAAAGACTGTTAGCTATTCTTCCATTTAGCTTGGCACACTTTCTCATGATCAATGCCGGTTGTTTACAGAAACATTTAAGGGTGTTTTAAGCACGTTATACTGTTGCTATAGTAACATAGTGTCACAAAAATGATAACGTGTTCACCAATAATTGGGCATTCGTTTAATATCATGATTGTTGCATCAACTGATAAAGAGTGGTTATAATGACCCATCAAATTCTAAGTCTTGAAAAGTGCTGGAAACTGTTGGGAGTCACCTTAAGACAAAAATCCCCAAAAACATACCCTGGCTGGCTGCATGTCCCCATTAAGCCCTTATAAGGGAGTACCCCCCCCCCCCCCCACCCCCCGTAAATTATGGATGCAAATATCACAAAATGGTAAATGTTGAAAACTCAAAAAATGCTTGAATCAGTAATTTTAGAGGTTTTTAAGCTAAACAATGTGGTGGTGTATAAAGGAAAGGAAAATGAAAGAAAAAAACATCTTACCCCCCATATACATAAATTAGAACCCTCCCTTAATGGACAACAATACATTCATTCTGTTCATTTACAGTTCATTCTTTATTCAGGCATTTGAGGTGACAGTTAAATACCAGTAACTAATTTTTCATTCATCCATTAGAGTTGGAAGAAAAACGAATAAGGTATTTTGGTTCCCTGGTCCCCCACTCTTATTCAAGAGTGTATTACCCTGATGTCTTAGATGTGATTTTCTAGCCTATTCCAGGCTCCGAGATAGTGGGAACGCGCGAATTTAAAAAAAAGGAAACAATTGCGGGGGAACTGGGGTGAGGGTGGTCGGCCCTCTACCAGTTCTGTGATTTTTCTCTTTCTTTTTTTTAATTTGCGCATTCCCCACTATCTCGGAGCCTGGAACAGGCTATGATTTTCATGATACTCAACCAAAATCAACATATGCAATGGTTAAAAGAACACAATATGGTAATTTGCCGAAAAAAAAAGAGTACCACACTAAGACACAGGAGGGTATCATCGAGTAACCAACTCAACTCATTGTGGCCAGGATTCTTTTCACCAAAGATAATTGCAATTTTGGTGAAAGGGATAAAAAAAATAACAAAACTTTAACTATAAACACCCGTACAATCCTAAGCCATTCTTTGAAAGTAAATATAAATAACAGACACTGACAACTGATCTGAAAACACCAATGGGACAGTGTATGCTGCAACACTCAACCGATGAAGTATACATCAAGCATATCAGGAGTCAGCATTTATTTCACATGTCCTTTTTATGAGGATAGTAAATGCTGCAGTACTCAACTGAAGTCAAATTTCAGGAGTCAGCATCCTCCACATATTTCAGACCTTTTCATATAAAACATTGCTAATCAATGACACAAGAATCAAACAGACAGGGTCAGCAAAAAGTCCAAGAAAAAAGGATTGCTACTTCCACTTATCTGATGAAACACAGCCTCTGAGCATGCATTATGGATTTCAACACATGCAACTGATGCTCGGCTAATAAGGGATTTAGGAATGTTAAATTTAACTTTATTCACTCCACAACGGAAACAACACCTGTAAAAAAATGTAACAAATGTTAACTGAGTGCAAAGTATAGCTCACAGCATCAAGGAGAATTCCCATGTTCCTATCAAAGCATAATAAAGCCAGATTACAAAAGGAAGTTGAAGAAAATGGAAATTAACAAAAACATTTTGAATCGAGCGTTGTGACTAATAAATTAATAATTTTACTTTGACGTGGCCCTCATTAAGCTTTGAGATTGCAGACTACACCATAACAATAGGCAGTAAAACTGAAGATGACCCTCCCTGGGTTTAAATCACTTTCAAAGTTTGAGTTGCCAATCATCTTCATTGCAAATGTCAGCCATATTAGGTGGCTGCTGGCTACTAATGACAGCCTAGTGAGAATGTGATGAAAGTTTAATTAAAAAAAAAAATAAATTCTACACCCCCCAACACTGAAAATGTAACACTAAAGAAAGCACACAATGATTATAATATAATGTGACTGCCCTTGCCTACCTACCTTAAATCAACACCAAAACAAGGCAAACGTAATTTTGATTCCAGGTAGAGCTTAACATGAATACCGTTGCTGTTGCTTATTGCCAGTCTCACGATTACAGCATGACCTTCAAACACTGGACTACAGATAGGCAAGGTTATATTGCCTTCTATTCGCCATGACCCAGCTAAAGAACTGCCACCTAAACCTGCATTAGGACCCTAATAAACAAGAAAAAAAAAACAATAACAAAGCACTCGAGTATTTACATTCACTGACTGAAGCAAAAGTTTAACATGAAAAAAGTAGAAGGCAACGTTGTATTTTTGAGGAATATTTGCATTAAATTAGTCTGTAATTAAGCATCAAATGAAGTTACAGAAAGTAACATGTTTAACAGGATGCTTCTAGCAGAAGTTTTGGTTCTTAAACATTACAAAATGATTGTACAATTGTACAAAATAAAGGTCATTCCTTGGCTAATATAAATAAACAAAAGTTAAAAACATAACCGGTTTTCAGTCACTAACAATAGTGCATTATGTCAGGGCTGCATACAAGTGAACAACCAATTTATTGTTATAATTTTTTTTCACAATGTTGACTTACACCACATGCTCCTGAAACACGAGCATCCAACAGCAATTTCAGGTGACCTACAGAATCAGCTTCTGCTAAGGAATGGACTTCTGTGCAACCTACAGAATAGAGGGGACATGGGCGTCCCTCCTTTGCACACACAAAAGCAAAATGTGAGAGCATCTTGCACCTAAGAAAAAAATCAACAATTTGAAACCCAACACAGGGAACACAATTTTTACCAAAGTGCTAACAAAACAACATTTTAAGGTGTGTCAAACCATGATGTACCTTTCAACTTGAATACCACATTCATTTGGACATGAAATCAATTTGCCAAAACACAGCTCATCATGGGCTGACAACTCAGCATGTGGAATCTCCAGACTACAGGAAGGGCATTTCTCTGTCCTATATGGGCAGGCAAGGAGATGCTGTTCAAGCTCGCGTTGATAGGCACGGAAAATACACCCTCTGTCTTTGAATTTGCATTCCACAATTTGCATATCGCAGAAAGGAAGGTGAGCGTCTAGGCTGGATGTTGGTCCGGTCCAGCTACATCCTCCTGGGAGAGAAACTGTTGATGGACACTTCAACAATCTCCGACCAACAGCACCTTCCACGGCGAGATTTCTGATCAATGGCCGATTCAGATTGGACCTGTCCACAGGGCAACTAGTGTGGTTTACCTGCCACTGTGTGATGCACTCTTGGCAGAAAGAATGGCCATCTTGACAAGTCATCGGGTGGTTGAAGACACCATGGCTACAGAAAAATTTGATTAGATAAAAAAAAAAATGGTTACACAACTGCAAGATTAAAGAATCTGACCCACCCAGTTTACATTGCGTGCCTACGTTGGTTCATCCCCCATTTTCAGAACCCCCGAAAGTCCATACTGTATTGTAGATGAGAAATTCACTCGTGCAAGAAGTGATATGCTTGCCCAAATATGGAAGAGACGTATCATAACAATGATAGAAGTGCGCGATGCAAACTGGGTGGATCAGACTCTTTAAGAAATATGTCAAACGAAATCGAGACGTGTACATAAGATTATTTTTAAACTGATTTTGTCTTTCCTTTTCTTTCATAATTCACAGCTCTCTCATGAGCTCTGAGGTCCTTGCTTCATTTTTTGTGTTTAATCAAAAAAAAAAAAAAACTTTGGAATAAATGCAAAAACACTAGGCTCCTGAACAAGGTTGAACTATTATTACCAAAAAAAACATTTAATATCTAGTACAGTAATCGTATAACCTGTCTGCCACTGACTTCACATTAAATCACATCAGTTAAAAATAATAGTAATTTATGCCATCGATGTCTTCTTTACTTATTTCGCACTGGCTGGATCCTGGCTGACGCTGGCTTTACACCAATCTCTATTTATACAAAAATTTAATGTAAAAATTTGAATTAGATGACTGTATTTAAGCAAAAGCTCTTTTCATTACTGAAAACAATGATTAATGATCGGACGGTTTTGTTAAAGTTGTAGTTCGTCTTAAAATTAAAAACACGCTTTTTTACTTAAAAGCAAAAACTTACAAGCAATCAAAAGAAGACTCCCAGTCGGCGAAACTGCAGAATACCCCTCAACTTATTTGCAACATATTGAATAACAATAGTACCTATTGTTTCATGCCTCCTTCTTCAAAGAGTTCCGACACATATACATAACATGAATCTAATTTGCGGGGTATTCTGCAATTCGAAGAGTCAATAAAAATATATGCACCAACCAGATACTGCAGATGAATTCATCTTCCACAGCTTGAAGGAAAAGGTCGCGAGGAAATCCAGACATGACTGAAATACCGAAGAGAAAACTAAAACAAAGATCGATTATCAAAGCCTTTCCACGCGAAAAAACGACCAAAAAGGAAAGAAAATATATCGGAAATAGCATAAAAAAGCAGGAACTTACTTGAAAATGGCGAACGAGGCAAAAAGGATGAAGAAACTTAGCTAAATCAGGCTAAAAGTACAGACCAAAATCAAACGCGTGCTCGAAGTGAATCGCGTATCAAGGGGACTGGAAACTAGAACAAAACGCCCTCACCGACTCCTAGAAAGGATAATCAACTTTGCTTTTGGGGTGGGGTGGAGACGAACTTTCGAAAGCTTCGTGTTACATGCTACAACCATGACAACCGGCATATTTCGAGCGTTGGGTTTCATTACGATGGGTTCGTATTTCATGACTTTTCGAAATATTTCATTGCTTTTCGATCTATTTCGTTGCTTTAAGTTGTATTTTATCGAAAAGCAATTTTGCTACACATGGCGCGCCATATTTATCGACACCCATTCAATGATCGTGCCCAATTTCTTGAATCTTTTAAAAAGCAATTAACCAGTCTTAATGATAAGGGAAAAGAGGTTTTCATTTTAGGCGACATAAACATCAATTTCTTAAATTACAACTCAGATAATCAAACATCAGATTATCTTGATATGCTGCTGGATTCGGGTTTTATGCCACTAATTACCAAAGCCACACGTATAACTGATCATACCTCGACTTTAATTGACCACATATATACTAATGTACCACAAAACGTTATTAAAGCAGGGATTTGTTTAGCTGACATTTCCGATCATTTACCTGTACTCTGTACTGTAGCAAACAGACTTCCTGTATTAAACAAAACAAAATATTCTCCAGATTTTTCTAATTTTGACAATGTCTCGTTTAAATGAGATTTGGAAGATGCCGATTTCAATGGTCTTATTTGTAACGATGTCAGTGAAAGCATGAATAATGTCATTGAGCTGCTCCGATCAATTTCTGATAAGCATGCACCGTTACGTAGATTATCGAACAAACAAGCGAAACAATTAAATAAACCATGGATATCCAATGCCATTCTTACTAGTATAAAACATAAACAAAACCTTTTCAAAACAAAAAGTTAAATTATATAAAACTTATAGTAATAAGTTAAGCAAAATTAAAGAGGCAGCAAAAAAGAGTTATTTTAGAAATCAATTTGACTTAAATAGCGCCAATTTAAAAGCAACATGGAAATTAATTGGTATGATTATAAATGGGAAAAAGAACAACACCCAAACAACAATAACAAAATTATTATATAAAAGTAAATGCTACGACGATAAAGCTAGTATTGCACATCAACTTAATACACACTTTATAAACGTTGGCCGCGATCTTGCAGAAAAACTTCCGCAAACTAATGCTGATCCCAATAAGTACATTAAAGGAGCCTTTCAAAACAGTTTTATGTTCCGTGGTATTTATATTCAGGAAGTTCACGATGCAATCATGGGACTTAAACTCAACAAATCATCAATCGGAATCCCGCAAAAGTTCATTAAACTCGCTGGTGACTATATTAGTGAAACATTAACAATAATTTTTAACCAATCCTTGCTCCAGGGCATTGTACCGGACATCTTAAAAATTTCCAAGGTAACACCTGTTGACAAAGGAGGGGAAACAACTGATCCCGCAAATTATCGTCCGATCTCAACTTTGTCAGCATTTACCCAGATTTGAAAAACTTATATACAAACAACTTATAAACTACATTGAAAAACTTGACATTCTTTATAAATTTCAATTTGGGTTTCGAAAAGGTAACTCAACTACTCATGCCATAACAGAAATTACGGATAGTCTTAGAAAAGCAATAGACAACAATGTGTACACCTGTGGTGTTTTTCTTGACTTTTCCAAAGCGTTCGACACTGTAAATCACGATATATTACTTAAAAAGTTAGAAACCTATGGAATTAGAGGGCTTCCCTTAAAATGGTTTAGTAGTTATCTTTCGAACAGAAAGCAATATGTTACATTGGGAGATGTTGAATCCCCAAAACAAACAATGATCTGCGGAATCCCACAGGGAAGCACATTAGGCCCTCTATTATTTTTAATTTATATAAACGATTTACCAAATTGCTCCGAAAACCTGAACTTCAAAATTTTTGCAGATGATACAAATGTATTTGCTTCTGCGAATAACTTGAAAACTCTTGAAAATATAATGAATTCAGAACTAACAAAAATTAAGGAATGGTGTGAAATTAATAAATTATCTATAAATATGGCAAAAACAAATTTCATGATTGCTAAATCTGCAAGGAAAAAGATATGGCTATTGACATACAAATCAGGAGCAAGGATGGTTCGTGTCATTCTTTGGAACGAAAACATTGTATTAAATATTTAGGAGTCATGATTGATGACTCTGTATCTTGGAAAAATCATATCTCTTATATTTGCTCACGAATATCACGAAATACAGGAATTATATCCAAACTAAGACACTACCTTTCTATTAATCAACTTAAACAAATTAATTATAACCTAATATATCCATATATATCTCATGCCATCTTAGCAAGGGGTAGCGTCTACAAATCACATCTTCAAAAAGTTCAAATTAAACAAAATCACGTAATTAGATTAATATTCTTTGCAACATCTTATGGCAAAGAAACGAAAAGCGTTAAATCATTACTAAATTTATTAGATATTCTCACAGTACATAATGTTTACGTCTTGCATGCACTTAAATTTACGCACCTATGGCACAAAGGATTATTACCAAACATTTTTCAAAACATTTTTAAATATGCCAACACTGTACATAACTATAACACTAGGTATGCAGCCAATCAAAACCTCTATAAATCAGGAGTAAGAACAAATATAGGCAAACAAAGAATCTCTTTTGTAGCAGTTGACCTCTGGAAAGATCTCCCATCTGACCTAAAGGATCTAAATGTATTCCTCTTCTCGAGAAATTTAAAACGTTATCTATTGTCAGAACAACACAAATAATTTGTCTCCTCTGTTATGTTTTTCTCACATCATATTGTTAAATT